>CM069861.1:206490398-207090398 GCA_036172795.1 Pelodytes ibericus
GTGAAGCATGGTGGTGGCAGCATCATGCTTTGGGGCTGTTTTTCTTCAGCTGGAACTGGGGCCTTAGTTAAGATAGAGGGAATTATGAACAGTTCCAAATACCACTCAATATTGGCACAAAACCTTCAGGCTTCTGCTAGAAAGCTGAACATGAAGAGGAACTTCATCTTTCAGCATGACAACGAAACAAAGCATATATCCAAATCAACAAAGGAATGTCTTCAACAGAAGAAGATTAAAGTTTTGGAATGGCCCAGCCAGAGCCCAGACCTGAATCCGATTGAATCTGTGGGGTGATCTGAAGAGGGCTGTGCACAGGAGATGCCCTCACAATCTGACAGATTTGGAGTGCTTTTGCAAAGAAGAGTGGGCAAATCTTGCCAAGTCAAAATGTGCCATGCTGATAGACTCATACCCAAAAAGACTGAGTGCTGTAATAAAATCAAAAGGTGCTTTAACAAAGTATTAGTTTAAGGGTGTGCACACTTATGCAACCACATTATTTTATTTTTATATTTTTTCTTCCCTCTACCTAAAAGATTTCAGTTTGTTTTTCAATTGAGTTGTACAGTTTATAGGTCACATTAAAGGTGGAAAAAGTTCTGAAATGATTTATCTTTGTCTCATTTTTTTTACTGCACAGAAACCTGACATTTAACAGGGGTGTGTAGACTAGGAGTTTGACTTAGTCTCACGCTGAAGTCGATCTCCTCGGCATTCCTCATCCCATAGAGGGGATCGACTCTGATTAAATTTAAAGGTCGAGATTTGTGACCTCCAAACTTGCACTGTAGTGAATATATCCCTATGAAAGTCTCATAAACAGCTAGGCATATATCTCTTTTGGCATCCATACACCGTCATGATTTCCATTAAGGAGATTATGTGTAAATCAATCACTGTTACTGTGATGTAGCTGTGATGTGAGGCATCTCACTTGGGAACCTGCCGTTGGCGTGTCAGGTCTGCACATGTGGCATTGTCTCACCTTTTGTGGGCATGGGGGAATCTGAGCATGCATAGAAAAGCTGTATGGCAGCTTAAGGGGGCTGCACACTGAATAAACTGTTGTGTGTGTGGAACTTGCCACTAGTGGTAAAATCCCCCTATTCCCACCCAATTTTTGGATAATGGATCACTTAGGGTAATGGGTTTCTGGATACTCACTCTGTACTGATAAAACCTCTGAAAAATGTCTAAAACAAGACCCAAGATAGCAGATTTAGGGTCTAAGAATGATGTACTTTATTTTAGGACCAGCTCTTAATTATAATCCATCTTAAGAATAGAGATCATATTACACAGTTCCATTTTGTATTCCCCCCCCCCCCCCTCCCTGCGGGATCGCGCAACCACAAAAAATCAGCACCTTCTACCTGTGCAAGGGTTACAGCTTCCAATAAACATAACAAGCACTTTGCACGCTGCCCCCTCTGCGTACATCTGGCACAGCTCTCGCATTATATCCACTTAATCTATGGCGCTATGTAAGGAGACAAGGCATATTTGCCTGCAGGAATGGGAAAGCATCCTGAAATGATCGTTAAAATGCTAAAAGCAGTTGGCTATAAGCGCGGCATATTGCTAGGTAACTTTTCATTGCTGTCAATTGAATTACACATTATTGTTAATGGTGGTTGTATGTTACACAAGGCTGAACATGTGCCCCATTATGACCAATTTTTGGACATTTTTGCCTAAGAAGGATATGACCCCCCCGAGGAGGTGGGAGAAGGTGGGGGGGGGGGGGGGAATTAAAAGCCTTGCTAAAGAAAGTTAGAGGAATTCAACGCGGTGTGAATTATTTATAAGCTGATATTCTATCATTTGGAAAGAGTTCAGTTTGCTTTCAATTCTACAGGGAGAAAAGGAAAATTTGATTTTTGCATTGAGGTTTCCTGTGAGAGAAAAAAAAAAAACATGTATAAAAATTATCTCAACATAATATAAGCTATAAATTCTGCAGGCCCATCAGTGTCTGACAAACGTATGTATATATATATATATATATATATATATATATATATATATATATATATATATATATATATAAAAGTGGGGGGAAACTGGTGGGTGTGGCTTGGGACAGTGTGTGTTGGCGATACTGTGCATGAGTAGAATCAGGATGCTGTAGGATGAAGACGGTATTTTGGGATATGGTCCTGTAGTGTGTACGCTACCGGACCATGTAAGTTATATAATTAATTGAAGGAGTGCATCATAAATAGTTGTCTCAAACTGAAGTACTTAAATGATATAATACAAATAAAGTATCTTATTGATCCCTCGTTCCTTATATCTCTATCAGGTGGCAGACATATTTGAGAAAGATCTGTCCCCATCGGACACAAGACTCTAAGCACCATGTCCGACCCCTGATAGAGCTATAGAAGCAGCAAGGGCCCGATAAGGTACTTTCCTTCTATTTTTTTCCCGGTATACACTTGCTGCAATCAATTAAACATAGCTTCATTTTTTAACCCTCAGTTTAGTTTTGTCTTTTTAAATAAGGAAAATAGTTCTAGATAAAATTTAATATTTTCATAAAAAAAAAAAACATTTATTTTAAGGGTTTGCTTATTATTATTATTATTATTATTATTATTTTTAGCAGCACTGCTCTCACAGAGAGTCAGTCAGTGACATTTCATGAAATGGAAAACATGGAGTTGCAAGGCATCCATCTTTCAGTCCTCTCATAATCCTTGCGTTTGTATTCGGTGGAGTTGATGGGTAAATTGTAAATCTGTCTAATGGGAATGGAAGGGACTAGGATATAGAGTTTTAAACAAGGCTTTTGCACTGTATGGACCTGTCATGTTTTTCGCGAACCACAACATGTCGGACTGATGACAGTGATAAATGTCCTAACTGAACGATCAATAAAAACCCTTTCAATCCGGCACACATGGCTTCCACGGTGTCACGGGCCATGATTAAATTGTCAAGCAATGAGCTCTCCCCTCCCGTTTGGACGTGACATCGGTCTAAACTGAAATCTGATTGGCAGCCGGATTATGTGTGGCATGCACTGATTGGCAGGAGAGCTGAGTTTTAGCCAACGGGCAACAATAAAAAATAGAACTCCTAGGTCTATATGGACACCGCGAAAAACCTTACCAGTCACAGGAGATTCAATGGGGAATAAAACCCTAACAGAGCTGACTAATCAATTTAATAGACGTGTTGGAAGCAGTAAGACACAGACAGATAAAAATGTATTTTAAATTAAAATATCAAATAAAAAGCTAACAGAGAAGTCATGCTTTGTTATTGCACCCCCAAAAAATGTCAGGAATTAAAAAGTTTTTTTCTGAGTATAATCCTTACACACCAAAACATTAAATGGAAACAAAATGATGTTTAATTAAAAGATTACATCAAATAGAAATGGTTTCAAGAAAAACCCAAATAAAGGACCTTGTTGAGCCCTCACTACTTATGTATCGCTCTATCAGGGGGCAGCCATCTTGGGTCAGATCCAGGGTGACCATATCTTATTTCGGCCATTCAGGGAGACATTTTATATTATATAAATTATCAGGATGCCTTGGGTACCATGAAGATTTCAAATGTATTGATATATTTATACAAAAAAAGTCATTACCAGACAGGAGCAGTTTCAGAAAATTATTAGCAGCATTTTCAAAGAATTAACCCCTATATTAGAAGATAGGCTGTTTTAGAGAATTGACCCCTATATTAGAAGATAGGCTGTTTTAGTGAATTGACCCCTATATTAGAAGATAGGCTGTTTTAGAGAATTAACCCCTATATTAGAAGATAGGCTGTTTTAGAGAATTGACCCCTATATTAGAAGATAGGCTGTTTTAGAGAATTGACCCCTATATTAGAAGATAGGCTGTTTTAGAGAATTGACCCCTATATTAGAAGATAGGCTGTTTTAGAGAATTGACCCCTATATTAGAAGATAGGCTGTTTTAGAGAATTGACCCCTATATTAGAAGATAGGCTGTTTTAGAGAATTAACCCCTATATTAGACGATAGGCTGTTTTAGAGAATTGACCCCTATATTAGAAGATAGGCTGTTTTAGAGAATTGACCCTTGCATTAGCAGACAGGCAGTTTTAGAAAATATTACTCTCTATTAGCAGATGAGCAGTTTCAGAGAACGTAACCCTGTATTCGTAGACAGGCATTTTTAGAGAATTGACCTCTCTATTAGCAGACAGGCAGATTTAGAGAATTGACCCCTGTATTAGTAGACAGGCTGTTTTAGAGAATTGACCCCTGTATTGGCAGACAGGCAGTTTTAGAAAATCAACCCCTGTATTAGTAGACAGGCAGTTTTAGAGAATTAACCTTAGTATTAGCAGACAGGTAGAGTTAGAGAATTGACCCCTGTATTAGGAGACAGGCAGTTTAAGAGAATGAACTTTTGTATTAGCAATTATGCACAAGAATTAAAGTACAACGGCCAGCCCAAAAAAATGTTCTGTTTCAAAGCTGTTTCTGTTGTATCAAGATTGAAAGATTGCAACAAGTGTAGGCATTTTAAATATAAATGTTTTAATGGAAGAATACAAATAAAGTAACTTATTGAGAATTATCTGCTTTTAAAGCTCTATCAGGCGTTCATATTGTTTAGAATATTAGGTCAGATGTCTGCCATCTGACAGAGCTACACAAGCAGAGATGTCTCAATATTTGTTTGGGGGAAGCAATCTCAAATCTTAGAGTGGTTACAGATAACGGATGCGAGTAGTCCCCATTGTAAGATACTGATATATTTTATGTACTATATTTTCAATTTATTTATTTATTTATTTTTGTTTTCTTTATTTGGGTATTTTTTGTACTTTTTTAATTTATGTTATAAATATTTTTTTTAAGGCACTTTATTTGTATGCTTTCATTAAAGCACTTCAAATTAAAAAGGCCTACAGTTGATGTAAAATGTCAATGAAACATAACTTAAAGGATCTGTCAACATCAACATTGCTTATACTGCTGGTGTAGAGAATATACAATGATGGAGAATGATTTATACATTGTCAGGGCAATCCCTTAAACACAAAGACACTCTTGCAGTCACACACAGAGACACACTTACCACTTACACACACACCCTTACACAGACATAGTGACACACTTACACACACACCCTTACACAGACACAATGACACACTTACACACACACACACCCTTAAACAGACACAGTGACACACTTACACACACACATACCGTTACACTGACATAGTGACACAATTACACACACCCTTACACAGACACAGTGACACACTTACAAACACACACACCCTTACACTGACACAGTGACACACTTACACACACACACACCGTTACACACACACAGTGACACACTTACACACACACCCTTACACAGACAGAGTGACACACTTACACACACACCCTTACACAGAAAGTGACACACTTACACACACACAGTGACACCAATACACACATAACCTGAGACACACTATTTTGCCATTTAATATGCCAATATTTTGCCCCTCAATATGCCCTTTAATATTTCAGTATTTTGCCCCTCAATATGCCATTCTTTTGCCATTTAATATGCCAGTATTTTCCGCTCAATATTCCATTTAATATGCCAGTATTTTGCCCCTCAGTATGCCAGTATCTTGCCCCTCAGTATGCCAGTATCTTGCACCTCAATATGCCATTTAATATGCCAGTATTTTCCCCTCAATATGCCATTTAATATGCCAGTATTTTCCCCTCAATATGCCATTCTTTTGGCATTTAATATGCCAATATTTTGCCCCTCAATATGCCATTTAATATGCCAGGATTTTGCCCCTCCAATATGACATTTAATATGCCAGGATTTTGCCCCTCCAATATGCCTCTCAATATGCCATTTAATATGCTAGGATTTTGCCCCTCCAATATGCCATTTAATATGCCAGAATTTTGCCTCTCCAATATGCCCCTCAATATGCCAGGATTTTGACCCACCAATATGCCAGAATTGTGCCCCTCCAATATGCCCTCAATTTGCCAGGATTTTGCCCCTCGATTGTGCCCCTCCAATATGCCCCTCAACATGCCAGACGTTTGCCCCTCCAATATGCCAGGATTTTGCCCCTACAATATGCCCCTTAATATGCCAGGATTTTGCCCTCCAATATGCCAGGATTGTGCCCCTCCAATATGCCCTCAATATGCCAGGATTTTGACCCTCAATTGTGCCCCACCAATATGCCCCTCAACATGCCAGACGTTTGCCCCTCCAATATGCCAGGATTTTGCCCCTCCAATATGCCAGGATTTTGCCCCTCAATATGCCAGGATATAGCCACCCTCCTCCCCCCCTTCTCCAGTACTTACCATCTTGCTTCTGTCTCCCGGTGCAGGTCCACGGCTGTGAGGGAAGCACTGTGCGCTCCACTCCAGCCGAGCAGCTTCAATAAAGCTTGTTTAAAAAAAAAGTTTTAACAAACTTTATTGAAGCCACGCGTCTGGAGGGGAGCGTACAACGCTTCCCTCACAGCCGAAGACCAGCTTAACAGCAGCGATCAGGTAAGTAAACCCCCTGATGGCAGGCCTGGGGGGTGCAGGCGATTTTCCCGCCCCCCCCCTTTGTGGAGCCCTAAGGCAGCTGCCTGTGCTGCTTTACGGTAGCGCTGGCCCTGTACATTGTGATAGCAAAATTGCAAGCAAATGCATAAATTAAAGGGACAGTCTAGCCCCCAAACTCACTTTGGTGCAAGATAAGGATTACTGCTTGTGTAGTGCATAGGCTTTTTTCCCCCAGTGTGATTTGATGCAGGCATTCTGCATAAATCACATTTATAATATTTGATTCAGCCCTCCCCAGTGATTACTCCAGGTGTTTACTACATGTTTACTACAGGTGCCGCAGCACTGATTGTATAGACACTGAGCATATACAGTTTTGTTTCATTCAGTCAGTTCCTGTGCTCCTGGAATATAATACATAGGTATACTCTAAGTGACATTGCTCTTGTACACAGTTGGATCTATTAACAGTGCAACACATCATCTGATGACTTCACTAGAGAGATAGGAAAATACATTCATTTGAATGAAATTATTCTCATTGGTTCCCGCAGCAAAAAAAATAAAGAAATTATTTTTACTCAGCTAGTGTGTGCTGTCCTGGTTTCTTGCAAACTGCTGTAATTTCACAATTTCATCTAGCTATAAGTATTTTTATATTTTATGTATTTCAAAATGTAAAATATGCATTTTAAAGTACTGTGAAAGCACATTAATATGCATTATTTGGCGCATTTTGGGCTCAGACAGTCCTTTTAAAATGGAAATTTGTTTTATATATGTCTGTGGAGTCTCCTGCTTATAACATCCCTTTTGACATGATATGAAAATTCCACATTTCCCATTGAAAAGTAGATAATTTGAATATCAAGCCACGGGTGATGTCATAACACATGAGACACCACAGATATTTTTAAACTTTATATGTCTCTTATGTTATGCATTTATATTCAATTCTGCTAATACAATGTATAGATCAGTCTTCATCCTTTTTTATTCTCTACATTCACAATATGAACAATGGTGAGGTTGACAGTTTTTGTTTTTTTTTACCGACATTTGCCCTTTAAAAAAAAAAATGCCCTCTACTTTTTTTTTTATGAGTTGGCCGGAACTTTTAAAATGTGTTTGTTTAATGATTGTATCACTATAAAAACACACACACAAACAAACAACACTAACATCCTCTCCCTACTTCGTAGACCCAAACGCTATTAAATTAAATCCAGCATGCCTCGTTTTGTTTGACGGGGTGACTCCTCCGTTATCTCAGTGTTAAATCGTATATTGCACAAATGGTTTTGATGACTGCTAATTGTAGACATACAGAGGGACTTAGTGGTTTTTCCGTGCTCTGGGTAATCGTTTGGCTACGTTCTCTCAGCGGTTAGAGAAAAAGAAAAGAAAAACTGATTTTGTTTTTTTTTCCATCTCGCAAGGCAAATTAGACCTTTGTCCCTCCGACGTGCCATGGTTACAGATGTAATCTGGTATCTTTTAGGATAATCCGTTGTTTAAAAAACAGAATCCTCTTGATAATGATAAGGTTTAATGTTTTTATAGGTGTGGTAATCTAATTCAGAGACAAAGAGAGCTGGTACAAATTTCTTCAACAAGATATATCCACCCTCCCTCGTCCCCCCCCCCCCAAAAAAAAACCCCAAAACAAAATAGAGCCTTCTAGCTAAACTAGTAACATGTGCCAATAGTGGTTCGTCATTGACCCACTGAGGAGCACTTGGCAGAGCTAAGAACAGAAAAGAGGGGAACAGAAGAGAATTTAAAACTGGGCAAATTAACAGCTTCCAAAATTGCTGGTGCCAGAACTTGAGTGAGTCCGGTCTGGGACAAACATGATACATTTCTTTCTCTAGAAAACCTGATCTACGTTGATTTTCAACACCAAGATACAACCGTGGAGCGTATTTAATGTCCCTGCACACAGGGAATTCAAAATATTATTCTTGTATCTGCCAATCAGCAGACTGAGCCATAATCCTAGAAGCCAAATTAAACGTGGGGTATGCCTTACCCGTTCCATAAATGCCTCGGAAATCTGCCTGGGTATCAAGGTACAGGTAACTCGAACATTGTAAAACAGGCACACCATGGGGTTATGTAGAGAGGGCAGTTTTTTTAAGTGAAGCAGTCGGCGCGGAGACCAATGGAATGTTCCATTTTTAGAACTTTGGCCCAGAAATTGCTCTGTAGGGGTTATGTATAAGGTTTCTTACTCCTTAATATGTCAGGAAGAAAAAAAGGTAAATTTGGGTTGTTTATACGTCAACAATTTGCGCATTTTTTTCAGGAGTCCACATTATAGATAGGAGCACATGGAGGCAGCTCCAGAAACCACATACGCACCTCTATTATATAAATAACCACCTATATGTCTAACTCACCTATACCACAAACATTTCTAATTGTAGTGCTATGTAAATAACAGAGTCAATTGTGTCTCCCAACATTCTCCCTGGTGATCCAGGACCATGATGGATGTGGGCTTGGAAGTAGGGCAATATGTATGTTCTCCACACTGGAGAATGAGATGGGCACAGCAGACAAGTAGTCTTAAAGGGGCCCTTTCGCCTAAACACTGTTTTTACTGTGACTGTTAGAGAATAAAATCAATTAAAAAATGATCTATATATTGTGCCAACAGAATTGCAAGCAAATGCATAAAATAAAAATAAAAATTAGGTTTGTATGTGTCTGTGGTGTGTCCTGTTCATGACATCACTTTGCGGCATGACATGCAAATTACACACTGAAAATAAGTACTTTTGCGAATCACAAATTCACAGTATAAGTAATGTTTATTATTATGGTAACATCAACTGTTTCCCACAAGAAATAAAAGTCAACGTATTAATAGCATTACATTTGACAGTGGTGATGGTACCTGAGACCAAGTCCTGTAAAGCCATGCCAGCATGTGGTGTGTGGGTTAGGTGTGATATCGGCATATTACATAGAGATGTTGTTGGTGCTTACCATGCAATAAGAGAGTTCCATTCCGCACTGCCAAAAACTTCACCCCGAATGGATGGAAAGGAGCGGAATGCGCACTTCCATGTAGGGAGATTTGGGCTTGGCCTATAAATGGTTTGGCCATTGTCCCCGCTTGCAGCACCCCACCATGGGTCACTAGAATATAATGAGCCTGGAGGTGCACTGGTCCAGAGTCTAGGATTAGTACTCTACCACCTGTAAAATAAAGGAAATAACTATTCAGCTAGTGGTATTATATTGGAGGGAGAAACTATAGTACAGGTGGAGTATCCCTTATCCAAAAATGCTGTGGGACCAGAGGGATTTTGGATAACAGATAATTTTGGATAACAGATCATATTTTCACCAATAAGATATATTAAAGCCTCTCAGCACACATGAAATCCTGTAATATCAATGTAAATACTGTATAGAGCAAATAAATCACTGTTACTGTGATGTAGCTGTGATGTGAGGCATCGTTGGGAACCTGCCGTTGGTCGTGTCAGTTCTGCACATGTGACAATGTATTACCCTTTGTGGGCATAGGCAGAGCCGGCCTATTTTTACCCCGCGCCCTGTGCGGGCTTCGCCCGTCTTATTCACCCACCATATGTATGTGTCCCTTTCCTCTTCCTTGCCATGTCTGTCTCTCTCTAACTCCCCCATACCTGTTTTTTCTCTCTCTGCCTCTGTTCTGTCTCTCTCCCTCCCACTGTTCTGTCTCTCCCCCCTTAAACTGTTCTGTCTCTCTCCCCCGTCCCCTGTTCTGTCTCTCTCTCCCCCCTGCCCCTGTTCTGTATCTCTCCCTCCCACTGTTCTGTCTCTCCCCCCTTCCACTGTTCTGTCTCTCTCCCCCTCCCCCTGTTCTGTCTCTTTCTCCCCCCTCCACCTTTTCTGTCTCTCTCTCCCCCATCCACCTTTTCTGTCTCTCTCTCCCCCCCCCCAGTTCTGTCTCTCTCTGCTCCCCCTGTTCTGCCTATCACTCCCCCATCCCCCTGTTCTGTGTCTCTCTCTCCCCCTCCCCCTGTTCTGCCTCTCTCTCTCCCCTCCCCTTCCTTTGACTGAAAATGTGGATCCAGGGAGGGGCCGGCTAACTGGCTGAGAGGTGTAGCCCCGCGTCTGCTTCACGGGCAGCCGGGGCAGCAAGAGAAAGTGCTGCTCGGCTCCCCATGCTTAATGAAGGCTCCCCATGCTTAATGCAGACTCCCCATGCTTAATGCAGGCATGGGGAGCCGAGCAGCACTTTCACTTGCTGCCCGTGGCTCCCCGTGAAGCAGACGCTGTTCTGCTTCACAGGGTGGGGGCAGAGCTACCCACCCTGTGAAGCTCCGCCCCCTCCCTGGATCCAGCAGAGCATGCCGAGCAGAGGGCTAGTGAGGGGGGATCTTTTGATCTCCCCAATCCAGTGCCTCTACAGGCTTTTTTTTTTAACTTGCTAGCTCCCACTAGCTGGTGGGAGGGCGCCCCCTGAGGTGTTGCACCTGTCGCACAGGTCCCACACCCCTATGGCCAGCCCTGGGCGTAGGGGATTCTGAGCATGCATGGAAAGGCTATATCACAGCTTAAGGGGGCTGGGTACTGAATAAACTGTTGCACACTTGCACTCTGACAGGTGTGTGTGGAATTTGTAACTTGTCAGAATCCAAAAATAGTTTTGGATAACGGACCATTGTGGATAACAGATTCTTGAACAAAGGATACTCAACCTGTATGATAATCAGATACCAATTAACCCAGGGCTTGGCAAATATTTAAGAGTCATCCTTTTCTACTCAATAGCAGACCTGGTTATCTTTAGGAGCCAGGGAAATGGTACTTGCATGGAGTTCTATGTAAAACAATCTAAGACGCTATGACCCAGCAGTATGGATGTACATGTTGCTGGAGCATGTCCCAATGCTCTGAGACATTGTTACACACTGACTGTCCACACTATTGCACACTGCCGGTGGAGTGTGGCATGCCATTGGATACTCACTTCAAATGCAGAAGAGATTTGACTCACTTTATAATCATTTCTAACAAAAAAAGGTGCAAATTAACAGAGCTTTGCTGAAAAATGATGTATACGTTGTTAGAAAAATTGCAAGCAAATGCATAACACAAGAGAAATATATGTTTGCAAAGTCCATATTGTCTCCTGCTTATGACATCACCTTCTGACGCGATTTGCAAAGGACACATTTGCCAATGAAGCAGAGCATATTTGCATATGAAGCAGAGCATATTTGCATATGACGAGATTCTGGCCATGACAGTGAAAACCAAACATGTGAGAAACAATAGAGACAGAAATGGGGGGAGCGAGTTAGGGGAGCGAGGGAGGGGAGTGATAGAGGGGTGTGAGGGAGAGGAGTGAGGAAGAGGAGATCTAGCTTTCCCTAAATCTGCCTCTCCTTCTGGTATGCCGTCCAGGCAAAAAAAAATATGTTGGATCCCTCTCAACGAGGATGGGCAAAAGCTGGAATATCTGGCCCTATAGAATGTAACCTACTCGGGAGAGGAATCACTTTTTTTTTTTCTTGCTTGCACCATTACAGAGGCAACTTCCCCATTAGCATATCAGACTGGTCCCATCCAGGCAGTCCAGATCCAAATAGTTAGGCAGGTCTAGGCACCCTGTCCCCAACACTCCATACCTTTCCTTTACAGCATAAGCAATATTTCATTTAAGCAAATGCTCTGAAACAAAGACTTATATTTGAGGTTGCCTTATAATTAGACCTCAAATAGAAGTCTAATTATTAGGCTCCAATCCAGTTCCTCCAGAGAGCTGCAGAGGACCTGGATCCTCCTCTCAGGCAGTTGGCTGCACACAGACATCTTCCCATGTGGAGTCAGAAAGCCGGGGTTTATATATGTAAATAAAAATCTAAACATAGTGCACTCAGCCTCAGTAAGATGCATGCAGCCCACGGGGATGCCTTGGTGCAGGAAGGCCTTGACCGTTTGTGCTGTTGCAAGGCTGTATCTATTGGTGTCAAGGGTGGAGTTGGGGATGGTGAAGAGAGTATATATTGGTCTGGACACACAGGAAATCTTCAGACTTTTATGAATATACCAGAATTTTGCCCTCCCTCCCTAATTTAGGATGTTTACTTGCATGTTTGGTATCTCTGTTTTCCGCCGCTTGTCTTCTCTGTTTCAGATCCAGCATTGCACGGGACTGGAGTTTTGTTGGAACATGCATTGTCACAGCCAGCGGTAACTTGCTCCTTAGGGGGGGTCTATGGCTTGAAAATCAGGAGTCAGCCATAGTCGAACTGTATAACAGAGAGGTTTTGAACCAAGATGGGGGCTCTTAGCCTGATGGTGGGATGGGCAGAAGGTTCTGCCTGGCAGTGGGTTTTGGTCGATTGTGGACCCCTGGGGAGCAAGTTGGTTCATGAAATGGTTCCTATGTTATTATGTTAACTATGTTAATAAAGTTATGGTTAATTATGTTAATTATGTGATACGTGTCAATTATGACATATGTGCTAACATGTGGGTGTTTGTCATTGCCTATTACTGTATACTTACCTTACAATTTTATGTTATGACTTAAGGTTGTGTTTAAGGTTTGAGGCAATGACGTTTATAATAAATAAAATGACTGTGGCCTTTTCTACCAACTACATCTGAGCCATGTGGTTAGTGTTTATGGTAAGATACAGTCTGGTGGTTGAGGCTACAACTGTCAAGACCTCAGCCCGGGTGTCATGCCAATCCCAATATACAATGCAAATAATGCACGCACTCACGGGACTCAAGCAAAGGTCATTATTGTTAATTTAATTAATCGGAATTACTTATAATCCACGTTTTGGATCCCAGCGTAAACCTTGATCAAGACTGTCCTGATCAAGGTTCATGCTGTGAAACGAAAAGTCGGTAAATATATAACGCCCGGATGCAAACACAACCACAATAGATATCAAAAATAGAAAAATGCTTTATTGAAGACAAAGGTCAATCAATACATATTTGTATGTGTATATACACGTCTGTGTGTGTGTGTAGTCTTAGCGTAACAGACTGTCCCTGAACTCTAGAAATAAAATGTGGTCACCCTGGAGAGGAAGCGTCAGAGCCACCATGCTAGCGCTACTGTGTATGGGCAGTATTCAGAAATGTAGGATAACGGATAATCAGGACTGCTCCACTTAAAAGCAGGATAGTTGGAAGCTATGCTTCCTGGAGCAAAGCTCTGAAATGGAAAAAAAATCACCATAGAAACGTAACCTTGGCGTTTGCGTAGTCCAAAACACGGGACCACAGGCTGAAGCGAATAATAATGTCCAGCTCCAGTGACTGAATAAAGTCAGGCCGGGGGATCTGATCGGTGATTTACTGACACTTGATGGGCAATCAATCTATAAAGCACACACCACCTTTGTGTTTTATAATCAATGAAACATTTCCCTGAAACAAACATTTATGGTAATGGCTGGCAGCTGTACAAGAAAAGGATGAAAAATGGAGCAAGAAGGAAACGTCCGAACAGTTTGTACTTGGTTCAAAAACAAAAATAAAAAAATATATAATGTTTTGAACTTAACTATCTTATGAATCCTGTCTGACAATGAAATATATGTGTGGCCAGGGGAGGGTTGGCAACATTTGGCCTGGGGAAGGTAAGAAACAAAATGAAAGAAAACTATTTGGAGGGCATTGGGTGCAACAAATAGATAGAAACATAGAATGTGTAGCATACTAGAACCATTCGGCCCATCTAGTCTGCCCAATTTCTAGACAGACAATATAGGCAAGACAGATTTGTTGATTGAGAAAGTCATATTTATTTAGTTATAAATTATTTTACCAGGAAGGATACTTTTTGATTTTTCTAGATGTAAGTATGTCCTGGGTCCGTGAGCATTGCATGGTTATAACAGGCAACAAAATATATATTAGGAATAAGGGTTGCTACATGGCACATAGCATATACACTTGGCGGGGTCACCCGTGGATAAGATATTTAAACAAAGTATAAAGAAAATACTGAGTGGCTGCAGTATTGCCACAGCTAAAGAAATTAGTCAAGTTAAAAATCAACACTTTTAATTAATAATATATTTTAAAAAACACCAAGTGTGAAGGGATGACTTTCAAAGGACTTAAAGGTAGGCAATGTAATAGAGCAGCAGGAAATGCTAACAGTATGCTTGGTTGTATAGGGAGAGGTATTAGCAGAATGTTTGGTTGCATAGGGAGAGGTATTAGCAGAATGCTTGGTTGTATAGGGAGAGGTATTAGCAGAATGCTTGGTTGTATAGGGAGAGGTATTAGCAGAATGTTTGGTTGTATAGGGAGAGGTATTAGCAGACTGCTTGGTTATATAGGGAGATGTATTAGCAGAATGCTTGGTTGCATAGAGAGAGGTATTAGCAGAATGTTTGGTTGTATAGGGAGAGGTATTAGCTGAATGCCTGGTTGTATAGGGAGAGGTATTAGCAGAATGTTTGGTTGTATAAGGAGAGGTATTAGCTGAATGCCTGGTTGTATAGGGTATTAGCATTAGAAAGAGGGAAGTGCTCATGCCATTGTACAGAGCACTGGTGAGACCTCACTTGGAGTATTGTACGCAGTACTGTAGATCGTATCTCAAAAAGGATATTGATACTTTGGAGAGAGTTCAGAGAAGGGCTACTGAACTGGTTCATGGGTTGAAGGATAAAACTTATCAGGAATAGTTAAAGCATCTTAACATGTATAGCTTGGAGGAAAGATGTAACGGGGGATATGATAGAAACATTTACATACATAAAGGGGATCAACACAGTAAAGGAGGAGAGTATATTTAAAAGAAGAAAAACTACCACAGCTAGAGGACATAATCTTAAATTAGAGGGGCAAAGATTTAAAAGTAATATCAGGAAGTATTATTTTAATGAGAGAGTAGTGGATGTATGGAATAGTCTTCCAGTAGAAGTGGTAGATGTAAGCACAGTGAAGGAGTTTAAGCATTCGTGGGATAGGCACAAGGTATCCTAGATATAAGATAGGGAACTGGGGACTAATAAAAGTATTTGAAAAATTGGGCAGGCTAGATGGGCCGAATGGTTCTTATCTCTAAGTGACACATTCTATGTTTATATGTCACAAGACCCCTCAAAGAGAGACCACTTAGGTTAACAAACCACATACATAGTAAGATAATGACAAACATCCAGTGACAACACTGGTCAATGTTATCTGGATATCAATATCGGTAAAGTTGTTTAGTCACTGTAATAAAACACATACATCCTGAACTGAAGTTCCAAGGAGGACCGCCCGAATGTCAAATGAAATTAGAGGTTAATTGAATATTAACTCCTGCCCAGACAAAAATAGGGTACCAGTGATAATGAATGAATATATAGCGTAATTGCAAAAAAGATACCTGTCTGAATACTAGTCCCTAATTACAAGACATTGGCTGGGGCTGAAAAACAGTCATCTGTGAAAAGGCTTTAATGTTACCTATTGCGCTAGTTAGAGCAGTACCCCAACCCGACGAATAAATATAACATAGGAAGGAGAGGAGGACAGATGAATAGCGGTGTTGCCTGATACAATATATATATATATAAAAATTATAATAAGAATACAAATATAAAAGTTACCAACACGTACGATAACAAGTCCGGAATTTGCCGAGACATTCCCATTTTTGGGGGTCTGTCTGTGTATTGCAAAGTATACGTCTTATAAACATTCTAAGCGCCAGGCACCTGATCCTTATAGCGGGGAAGGCTAGAGCTCAATCTTGAAGTGTCACGCAATGTCACATGACATTCCTACGACATCGTCCTACGATATCCAATAAGGAGAGCTTAGAGAAATAGGAAGGACTGTAATGAATCTACTACACTCCAGATTAAAAGAAAATGGTCAATGGTGTCACACGCTTATGACCTCAGCTGTGGCTTGAGATGCAAATGACATGTTTCCTATTTAAAAGTACGTAATTTGCATATCAAGCCACAGCTGAGGTCATAAACTGGAGACACCACCGACCCATTTAAAAATAAATTTTTCTTTTAATGTATGCATAGATCTTTTTTTTTTTTTTTAGTCTCTGCATTCACAGTACATACAATGTTTAGGTGTCAGAGCGCCTGCAAATTAAAACAGGTTAAGTATCCCTTATCCGACGAACCAAAAGAACAAAATGACCTAAAATCCGATGTGGGTCAGTTCAGATATGAGACATTCACTAGACATGTGCATTCGTTTTCGGACTAATGCATTTTCGGCCGAAAATAGCATTTTCATCCATTCGTCCGAAAAACGAATAACGGAAATGCTAAACTAACGAAAGCCGAATGGACGAATGGTTAATAAACGAAAATCATTCGTCCATTCGTGTTGTTGGCATTCTAAAAACCAAAATAGAGTCGGTTTATAGAATACCAATAGCATTACATACATTCCATAAACCAACATAATGAACGACTTTCGGTTTATGGAATGTATGTAATGCTATTGGTATTCTATTTGGACTCTATTTCGGTTTCTAGAAAGCCAATAGCATGAATGGATGAATGGATGAATGATTTTCGTTTATTAACCATTCGTTCATTCGTTCATAGCATTACATGCATTCCATAAACCAAAAGTCGTTCATTATGTCGGTTTACGGAATGTATGTAATGCTATTGGTATTCTACAAACCGACTCTCTTTCAGTTTATAGAAAGCCAATAGCATTACATACATTCCATAAACCGACATAATGAACGACTTTCGGTTTATGGAATGTATGTAATGCTATTGGTATTCTATAAACCGAAATAGAGTTGAAATAGGTAAATTCATGTGAATGGGGACTCTATTTCGGTTTATAGAATACCAATAGCATTAGATGCATTCCATAAACCGAAAGTCTATAAACCGAAAGAGAGGTTAAAATAGGTCAATTCGTACGAATGAATAAAACGAAACGAAAATAATGAACACATTTCGTCTGAAACGAATGCAGTAATGAACGAAATTCGTTTTGGACGAAATAAATAACATTTTCGTCCGAAAAGGACGAAAACGAAACAAAAATGTTAGTTTTGCACATGTCTAATACTCACCTTCCTGAGCAGGAGCAGGTAAGTTGACAAGCTCCACTGTTGGGAATTATCTATTTTACCTAAATTCAATGTGAGCAAGCTGCTAACACTGCATTTAGGTAATGTAGATAATTTTTAGCGCTGGTGCTGTCGAAAAATGATCTATATTAATCAAAAGTATCCATTATCCAAAGTGCTGCTGGCACCAAGCATTTCGGATAAGGGATACTTGACCTGTATGTACTTGCTTGCTGGCAGGAAACCATACAACTAAAATGCAGTTCTTTATATTCCAGCTGGTACGTTACATTTTAATCCTGTCCCATTTTACAGAAACAAGTTTACTCATTTTTGCCAGTATAGTTCCTGAAAAGCCTGCACATGTGACTGGTACCCAGCATGTAGAGTGAAGCACGCTAATGTCATGGACTATGCACTGAAAGGGCAAGACACTTCATTAAATGGCAGCATGTGCTATTTTAAGGGATGGAGCCTTTTAATAAAAGGGAAAATGCCAGCGGACAAGTCTGTTCTCCACTTAGCACGGTTCCTTGGAAACCAAATGTGGAATTTGTTGGTTTATTTAGAAAAAAGAAATGGTAATACAGAAGGCCTCGTAAGATATAACACAAAACTGGACACTGGAAATGACTAATGAAACAGTCATCTCTAGTTTCCTAAAGAAAAACTGTCGGAAGAAAGCATATGTTTAATTGATAGATGGCATCAAGTATAGATGTTTAAACTTAAATACTTGTATGAAAGAATACAAGTACCTTTGCCATATATAGCTCTCTTAGGAGGCTGACATGTTGTTTAGGGGGCAGATCTTCCTTTATCTTGGGTAAGATGCAGCATACTCTGACTCAAGAGTCTAAACAACATGTCATCCTCCTTTGAAGCAAACTTGTATCCATTTTCTAACAGCCAATACTTATCAGAGTGAGGAATATATATATATATATATACACGGAACAAAATTATAAACGCAACACTTTTGTTTTTGCCCCCATTTTTCATGAGCTGAACTCAAAGATCTAAGACTTTTTCTATGTTTACAAAAGGCCTAGTTCTCTCAAATATTTTCACAAATCTGTGTAAATCTGTGTTAGTGAGCACTTCTCTCTTTGCCGAGATAATCCATCCACCTCACAGGTGTGGCATATCAAGATGCTGATTAGACAGCATGATTATTGCAAAGGTGTGCCTTAGGCTGGCCACAATAACAGGCCACTCTAAAATGTTTTGAGAGAAATATTTGAGAGAAATAGGCCTTTTGTGTACATAGAAAAAGTCTTAGATCTTTGAGTTCAGCTCTTGAAAAATGGGGGCAAAACCAATATATATAAAAGTGTCACAATAGGGAAAAAATAATGCACTTCAGGCAAAAAAAATATCTTAGTTGTGCCCACATTTTTCCACCATCCCATTTTAGCAGTAACAATACTGTGCAGTCAAAGAGAGACTAAAACATTAACATGATGCTCCACCATGCCTGATATGTATAAACGTGTTTGAATGAGTTTTATACAGCAAAAGTGTGGAGGTAACATGATTAATGGTTACAGTTAGAGACAGAGCCATTATTCATACATACCCACCATTAAATGTCACTCTCTATGGGATCTAATCACTAGTAGGTTAAAAACATTGCAATTTTACATTGTGCAAGGACAAACCTGGAGAGTTTCTCCTGTTCAGCTGGCCATGGATAATGTAGAGTTACATCTTCAAAAACTCTCACTTTTGGGACAATGCATTATGCAGGGCCAGCCAAGGTGAAGCCTAGGGTCATTATTTACTCCTCCGACTTCACCATTGTCAATTCTAGCCATGCCTGTATCTATGGCAACAACATATATAAGCTCAGACATACTCCATGGAATCCTGCCACTCTCACAGGCACATTCTGCCACTCACCCACACATGCCTGGAATCCTGCCACTCTCACATGTATATTCTGACAGTTACTCAGACACACGCCTGCAATCCTGCCACTTTCATATGTGCATTCTGCTAGTCACTCAGACACACACATGTAAACCTGCCACTCTCACATGTACATTCTGCCACTCACCCACACATGCCTATTGTGCCAGTTACTCAGACACACGCCTGCAATCCTGCCACTCTCACATGTGCATTCTGTCAGTCATTCAGACACAAGCCTGCTATCCTGCCACTCTCACATGGACATTCTGCCACTCACTCAGACACACGCCTGCAATCCTGCCACTCTCATATGGACATTCTACCACTCACTCAGACACAAGCATGCAATCCTGCCACTCTCACATGGACATTCTGCCACTCACTCAGACACATGCCTGCAATCCTGCCACTCTCACATGGACATTCTGCCACTCACTCAGACACAAGCCTGCTATCCTGCCACTCTCACATGGACATTCTGCCACTCACTCAGACACATGCCTGCTATCCTGCCACTCTCACATGGACATTCTGCCAGTCACTCAGACACATGCCTGCAATCCTGTCACTCTCACATGGACATTCTGCCACTCACTCAGACACATGCCTGCAATCCTGCCACTCTCACATGGACATTCTGCCACTCACTCAGACACAAGCCTGCAATCCTGCCACTCTCACATGGACATTCTGCCACTCACTCAAACACACACATGTAAACCTGCCACTCTCACATGGACATTCTGCCACTCACTCAGACACATGCATGCAATCCTGCCACTCTCACATGGACATTCTGCCACTCACTCAGACACAAGCCTGCTATCCTGCCACTCTCACATGGGCATTCTGCCACTCACTCAGACACATGCCTGCTATCCTGCCACTCTCACATGGACATTCTGCCACTCACCCAGACACATGCCTGCTATCCTGCCACTCTCACATGGACATTCTGCCACTCACTCAGACACAAGCCTGCAATCCTGCCACTCTCACATGGACATTCTGCCAGTCACTCAGACACATGCCTGCTATCCTGCCACTCTCACATGGACATTCTGCCACTCACTCAGACACAAGCCTGCAATCCTGCCACTCTCACATGGACATTCTGCCAGTCACTCAGACACATGCCTGCAATCCTGCCACTCTCACATGGACATTCTGCCACTCACTCAGACACATGCCTGCAATCCTGCCACTCTCATATGGACATTCTGCCACTCACCCAGACACATGCCTGCTATCCTGCCACTCTCACATGGACATTCTGCCACTCACCCAGACACATGCCTGCTATCCTGCCACTCTCACATGGACATTCTGCCACTCACTCAGACACAAGCCTACAATCCTGCCACTCTCACATGCACATTCTGCCACTCACTCAGACACAAGCATGCAATCCTGCCACTCTCACATGGACATTCTGCCACTCACTCAGACACATGCCTGCTATCCTGCCACTCTCACATGGGCATTCTGCCACTCACTCAGACACAAGCCTGCCATCCTGCCACTCTCACATGGACATTCTGCCACTCACTCAGACACAAGCCTGCAATCCTGCCACTCTCACATGGACATTCTGCCACTCACTCAGACACAAGCCTGCTATCCTGCCACTCTCACATGGACATTCTGCCACTCACTCAGACACAAGCCTGCTATCCTGCCACTCTCACATGGACATTCTGCCACTCACTCAGACACAAGCCTACAATCCTGCCACTCTCACATGCACATTCTGCCACTCACTCAGACACAAGCATGCAATCCTGCCACTCTCACATGGACATTCTGCCACTCACTCAGACACATGCCTGCTATCCTGCCACTCTCACATGGGCATTCTGCCACTCACTCAGACACAAGCCTGCCATCCTGCCACTCTCCTTTACTATTGCTTATCTGAGTTCTCATCTTCACAACGTATATAGCACACACAGGTCGAAAAATCCCATAGCTAAGCCCTAGTGATTAGCAAACAAATAGTCTAGGAGATGTATTAATATTTTGTTTTACGTCTATCCAGGTCTGGTGATACTGCCTGTGGCTCGGGCTATGGATATCTACTTACTCCCCCTGCACGCCATGCTATGGACCCCAGCATGCTTCGCGCTTGTGCGAGAGTCTCACATAATCCAAACACCTGCCTTTTTTATACATAGACTGCCCCAGCGCAACCCAAATCTCTGAGCGCAGACTCTCCAAATTTGTCAGGAGTCTGCTATATACATTGGCGAGCACGCCACTTGCGCCAGAGATTGACGCAAGCAGCGTGTGCGCCGTGTATATACATGAGCCCCAATGTATTTACTGTGCAAAAAAAAAACAGCCATTAAATAAATTGAGAAGGGGAAAAAAAAACACATTGAGAAATCTTCTAGCTGACTGTGAGTAAAAAAAAAAAAAAATACATTCCGAAGGGTTAAAACAAAAAAAAACAACCCAGATGTTAATCCAATTTCCATTCTCTTGACAGAAGAATCGTGAAATAATTAGGAAAATGGTATCAGCTTTTCAGGATCGCAATAACAGCAGTAGCCAGCCTTGTTAAATATTGTGACAAAAAAAAATCATATCGTTTTCATGTCATTAAATGAAGATTAATAAAGATGCCATAGAAATAAAAAAGTACCCTTTTGCCAAGATGCAGTTTAGTCAAATAATAAAATGCTTTTTTGGAAAACACACCCGTTTCTAAATTCCCCCAGCCATTTTTTATTTTATCTTAACAACATGGAGAATAACAGAAACATCCATAAACTGCTCCCTTTCCAAACATGGAACTCCTTGTATTTAAAATAAACAGAGATAAACCTCTCTGCTACATAAATAAAAAATGCATCCTGTCCGTCGTTTTTAAGGACTTGAACCTTTTCTAAAAAGCCAAAACCAAAATAAGCCTGGAGTGTATTTCAGTGACCCTTAAATTGTTTGCTACGGGTTTGTGAGAAACCAAGTTACGCCCTACAAGCACCTCGGATAATATTATTACCAAAATAAAATCAATTGGCTATTGTTATCGCAGGCTTTCTAACAGCGAAATCAACGCAGGTAATTCTGCATAATAGAGCTACAACTCAGCTCTGTTGGACAAATACTAACAATATCTCCTTTGTGTTTAAAAGCTATAGAATGTTTCATATATAAAAAAAAAAAATATATATATATATATATATATTTTTTTTTTTTGTAAATATAATATATAAATTATAGATTATTACAAATAATGATGCAATTTTTTGCTGTGATGTTTGAAATAATGAAAACATTTTTTTATTGATGCAACTGACGCAGTTATTTTATTGGTTGTGGTTTTTCTATATACGCGTAGACAAAGTTATATTTACTAAGCCCTCTCTGCCTTTTAATCTCTATCAGGAGGCTGACATCTTGGGTCAGACGAAGGAAGATGTGATCCAAAGATTCTAAAGCAAATATGTCCGCCCCCTGATAGAGCAATATGGAGCAAAGAGGGTTCAATGAGGTGCTTTATTTCTATTCTTTCATAAAAGCATTTATAATCTTTCAATTAAACAGTACTACATTTTTAACTGATAGATGACTATTTAGCCCCAATGTTTCAGTCCCACGAAATATAGTGTTATCTCTAAGCTGTGTGGTTATCTCTAAGAGTGGTCCAGCGTGCAAACCGTTAAAGAAAGGTTTTTTTCATGTAAAAAAAAAAAATGACCTATGATTACCAAACCTCCCAACATTTTCAATGGACAAAGAAGGACACTTGTTTTGGGGGAGTGGCTTTGGGGTGTGACTATGGGTGGGGCCTATGTAGGTGACTCTATGTCCAGTTGGGAGCTATTTAAGAATTTTGGTAACTCATTTAGAAAAGGAACAAAGCATTTTATTTACAAAAAAAAAAAAAAAATGATATATAAATACATTTACTGCATTTCAAAAACACAATATAGGGTCTACTCAATAAAGAGAGCATTGCAGGGGAGTGAGATGAGAATTTCAAACATTAGGCAAAAGTAAAGGTCTCCGATGCAGCTGAATGGGAGACTCTTTCCAACTCAGTTACTTTGGCCTTAAGTTTGAAATTCTCTCTTTATTAAGTAGACCCTGTTATGCTATTATATAATATTCTGAGCACCTTCGAAAAATAGGGAAAGCAGAGGAGGAAAGAGGAACAGGGGGATTTGGGACAAAACGAGGTACATTCTCTCCTAGGAAGGGAGACTTGGGATCCTGTAAAATAATCCTGGCTTAAAAAGGTTCACAGAATTTACAGGGAGAATGAAGAGCTTAAAAAATGTGTACATTGTTATATGCCTGTCTGAAACATCCTCTAATATTATAGGGTCTAGGACTCTTCTTCGCCGCATCTTCATCGCTTACAGTTCAGCGCGGCAGTTAGAACGCTGAACTGTCAGCAATGAAGTATAACGCGGCCGTTTCACCGCGGCTGCAGCTATGTAAGAGCTGACAGTTCAGCGCTGAACTGTCAGCTCTTACAAATCTAAAAGTAAAATGAAAATGCCCCCCCTAATAAATGATTCCCAAACCCCAATAGTAACACTAAACACTAAACCCCAATACTAACACTAAAATTAACCCCAATACTAAAATTAACCCCCTAAACCCTAATTCTAACCCCCTAAACCCTAATTCTAACCAACTAAACTAAAATCGGTAAAATACTTACCTTTAGCGATGAAATGTCCCGCGATGAAATCTCCAGCGACGATCTGTCTTGTGCTGTAGAGTCGGCGGTGAAGCGGCTGCGCGGAAGCAGCTACGACGAAGAGTCCCATCCCCAATATTATATGCCTGTCTGATATATCTTTTATTGTTTTATGCCTATCTGATACATCCCCTATTTTTATATTCCTGTCTGATAGATCGTCTTACAATGTTTGCCTATTGGATACAACCTTTAATAATAAATTCCTGTCTGATACATCCTCAATCTGCCTGTCTGACAGATCCTCTAATAATATATGCCTATTGGATACAACCGCTAATAACATATTCCTGTCTGATAAATCCTCAATAGTATATGCCT
This sequence comes from Pelodytes ibericus, assembly GCA_036172795.1. NCBI lineage: Eukaryota > Metazoa > Chordata > Amphibia > Anura > Pelodytidae > Pelodytes > Pelodytes ibericus. The sequence goes on from CM069861.1 coordinate 206,514,912, forward strand.
GTCTAGCGCATCCTCTATTAATTATTTTCCTGTCTAATCCATCCTCTATTAGTATATTCCTGTCTAACTCATCCCCAATTATTATATGTCTGTTTGATACTCTCTATTATTCTATGTCTGTCTGATACAGCCTCTATTATTATATGCCTGTCTGATACTGCTTCTATTATTATATGCCTGTCTGATACATCATCTAATATTATATGCCTGTCTGGTATATCTTCTATTATTATATGCCTATCTGATACATCCCCTATTATTATATTCCTGTCTGAAATAACCTCTATTGTTATATACCGGTCTGATACAACCTCTATTATTATATACCGGTCTGCTACAGCCTCTATTATTATTTGTTTATCTGATCCATCCTCTATTATTATACGTTTAAATGAAACATCCTCTGTTATTATATACCGGTCTGATATATCCTCTATTATTATATACCAGTCTGATAGATCCTCTATTATTACACACCGGTCTAATACATCCACATGGATAGGCTATATCAACTGGTATGTAATAATAGAGGATGTATCAGATAAAACATAATGATAGAGGTTGCAGTAGACTGGTATATAATAATATAGGATGTATCAGACCAGTATGTTAAAATAGAGGATGTATCAGATAAAAATATATACCTGTCTGATATATCCGCTATTTTTATATTTGTATCTGATACATCCTCTATTTTATTATATACCAGTCCAATAAATACTTTATTATTATATACCAGTATGATACATCCTCTATTTGTATATGTTTATCTGATACAGCCTCTATTATTATATACTGGCCTGATACCTCCTCTATTATTATATACCAGTATTATACAGCCTATATTTTTATATGTTTATCTGATACACTCTCTATTATTAGATACCGGTCTGATACATCCTCTATTATAATATGCCTATCTGCTATATGCTCTATTATTAAATGCCTATTTGACACATACAATACTTTTCAGTGCACTTATGTTTGATAAGTCTGCAGTGTCTATTTTACTTTTTGCTCAGTGTTTTTCTTGTTGGATATTATTTACTGCATGTATTTTTAGCGCAAGTATTTCCATTTTGTGTATTTGTCTTCTAGTTGTGGGTCACTAGGGAGGCGTGTGCTGCTTTTCAAACACGAGCACCATGTGTATCCACTTTTGCTCTATTATAAATTTTGGACAGCATGTAATACAGGCACAACAGCAAAAACCTGACTGAATGAATCGGGATTAGACATAAACGCAGGACCAAAAAAAAAAACAGGACTGTACAGGAAAATTCGGGACTGCTGACAACTATGAAACACTTAACAACTATTTTGTGTTTTCCTCCATCTTGTCAAGCAATTTAAAAGTGATCGAAAGGATGAAAAGAAAGACTAATAAAAAATTTTTTAAAAAAACACACCAAAGAATAGGTTCAACAATTAAAATCAATGTTAAAATGGGATTGCCTTGGAAGATTGTTCTACTTTATCGCAGTAGTGTGTTAAATGGATTATGGATTTCAGTACCACATTGGAAACCTGTTTAACATATTTTATATGGGAGAAGCCAAGATTAAATAACAGCAGATATGAAGCCAGTTAAGTAAATGTGTCACTGTATCACGTCTCCGGGAAACATCTTGCTAAATTAGATCTCTTCATGAATCGTTAGTTAGGATACAAAATGCTTTGCTAAACATTGAAATATGTTTCAAGGACGTGTGCTAATTAGGAGAGGGATCGGCCTGTGATATCCTTCTGTCAAAACTAACGAGTTCTTATTTCACAGGCTATCAATAAATAGAAGACAGAAATCACTGTAATTATGCAAACGTAGATAAGTAGTGACTAAGTGCAGCACTGCATTCCTAGGTCTAGTTATTAAAGGGAGTACGTCCCTTAAACACTGTTGACGGTCAATATTGAGCATAAAAAAAGTTGCGTTATAACAATAAATGCACAGTTTAAAGAAGAAAGAAAAAAAAAAGCTTTAAAAGACAACAAATGTAACTTGTTTAATTGAAAGACTGTATCAAGTGTAAATGATTTATAAAGAACATCTTTAATGAAAGAATACAAATAATTTTTCTTAGTAAGCTTTCTTTATTCCATATCATTCTCTCAGGCGGCAGACATGTTGTTTAGAATCTTGGGTCAGATCTTCGCTCACCTTGGTTCAGATGAACAAAGATCTGGCCAAAGATTCTAAACAATGTCTGCCTCCTGGTAGAGCTATACGGAGCAAAGAGGGCTCAATAAGGTACTTTATTTTTATTCTTTCATTAAAGCGTTTCTATATAAAATACCTACACTTGATGCCATATTTTAATTAAACACAGCTACATGTTTTGCTACAGTTGTCCTTTAAATGTCCACAGTAACTCCTGCTTGACATCAAAGTAGCACAATATGCACATTAAACATGATAGTGAGAGTATATTATTTGCATATGATGTTACAATTATGTAATATTCGTATACACACACACACACTTCAAAGCATATTTTAAAGAACAATTAAACTCCCGAGGCTAAATAACAGTCTCATGACTAGACATGGCTTGAGTTTGGCTTCATTTGGAAGGCGGCAAGTGGGAGTTTAACAGAACCAGCCAATCAGGTTTGGAGTCCACATTTCCCTCTTGTTCATCATTTCCTGGCGGGCGCGTGGAGGTTGACACTCTTTCTTCACACAAACACTGTCTAATTTGCTCCATACATTCCAGATTGGCCTCAAAACGCCATTACAGAAGATCTAATCCAATAACGAAGGAAAATCATATTTAATTAATTTCATGGCTCCCTCCATCAAACTTCTATAAACCACATCAGTGTTCGGTCAGTTTTTGGTGGTGATTGCCTAACTTAATACCCCCAATACATCTACCCCAGCCTAAAACTCAGCCCAAGCCCAAAAGCTGCCTCACACCAAGCCCAAACCCCAAAATTCCCTTGCCTCCTAGCCCTAACCAATAAACACTCTTGCCTCCAAGCTCTAACCCCAAAACTCCCTCACCCATAGCCCTAACCCAAAAACTCCTTCACCCAACCAGTCCTCATCCATAGCTCTAATAGAAGAGAAAACACCAGCTAAAGATGAAGGAGAAGTTAAGTGATACAAGTACAACATTTTTATTGCAAAGACCATAAAATCAACAAAGCAGGCAAATAGACAGGGACATCCCCCCCCCAAAAAAAAGGGGGGGCATTAAGCGTATAGCCAGCATTTCTTGGGATTTCTGCCTGTGTCTGTGCCTGCTTTTTCGGATTTTATGGTCTATGGAATTTGCAATTACAATTTTGGACTATTATCACTCCATTTCTCCTTCATCTTTACGGGTCTCAGCTGGCAGTTTTTTTTCTGGTGCTGATACTGCAGGATCACAGCACATACTGGCTCCTATCTCGCTGCAGCAGTCGGGATACCACTCTGCTCAATTTACTCAGGACTGGAGCAAGCCCACTTTTTTATATTTACCCCAAAAAATCTCCCCCCCCCCAAGCCCCTAACCCCAAAACTCCCTCATCCCCCAAAACCCTGACTCAAAAAACTCCCTCGGTTCCAAGCCTTAACACCAAAACTGGAACTTTTAATTTAAAAAAAAGTCTGCATTCGAGCAAACATTGTAATACATTGAAACACTCGAAAATGGAGGAGGAGGAGGTCTATAATACCTAATACTCTACAATGTAGGTTTACCAGGAGTGGTTCCATGCTATCCACTCATCAATAGCCAAAGTGTCTCTACCAATTTCCATGGCATGTGTGTATTTTTTTTGGGGGGGAGGGGGGTGGGTTTGTATGTTTTTTGATACATAGGCGCGGGTCTTGGCTGGAGGGGAAAAAAAAAAAACCTGTTGTTGGTCCCTGTGCTACAGTCGTATTAATGTTTCATGAAGAACCTTCTCAAACAAAAACAAAAAAAGATGGTAACATGTATCTATTATTCAGTCATTTGAACATCGCTGCTCGTTGCCGTTGAATACAAAAGTAGTTTACTTCACAACTGGGACTCACGGATTATCATATTCTTCAAGGTAGAATCTAATCAATGCATCATTCTACTTAGTAGGACTCAGACAAAGATCTGTCTGGCAAGTGGCAAAATTCCTGGTGTTATTATTATTATATTGTTTGCTTTGAAAGTGAAAAATCGACCAGTTACGTGCATTTGGAAAGAAGAGAAAATTAATCCAACTTGCATTTTGAAAATCAGCTCTGTTCCATCATTTATGCAGATACTAGAGATGGGGAGACAAATAGTTTGCAAACCAAAGTAGAAGTACATTTCTTTTTGTCACCGTAATATAAGTTTCCCATTGAAAGTTAATTTGTCGCCTGTAGTCAATCACAAATACGAACACAGCCAATGGAAAAGAAAATTACTGAGCATGTTTAACCACAGACAATAGAGCACTACAATGTTACATTCTCCATGGATTTATATTCACCAACTGTGCCATCATTTCAGGACTGTAGCATGCCTTCAAGTCAACCACGGAATATTCAGGCAGCCTCCCGTACGAGCCAGACTATATCCACCAAACAATGGGTAGGAACACACATTGCTCTTGGTGGACATCTACTGGACTTTGTGCAGGTCCATATGTCTGTTACAGACATTTCCATGGACACTGGGGTACATGCCATGATCAGGGATAGCAAAGGGTCCGTACAAGGACACCTATGTCCGTGGCAAACTCTGTGAGGGTCCTAGAGAACTTTCTCCCATCTGAATTCATAGAGTCCAGTACGGATCCACCTTAAGCAATGTTCTGCTGTGTATCTCCTCACCTTAACACCCAAAACTGACTTCTTACATTAATAACCACATCCATATGAACTGGAGAACAACTGTGGCCAAAAAAATAAATGATGTTTAATTGAAAGGTAGGCATTTTAAAAATACAGTACATGCTTTAATAAAATAATATAACTAAAGCTCATTACTGAGCTCTCTCAATGTATAGCTCTATAAGGAGTCAGACATCTTGGGTCAGATGGGTCAGATCTTTCTTCATCAGACCCAAGATTCTAAACATGTCTCATCGCACAATACAAGCAATATTCAATTCAGTACTTTATGTGTATTCTTTCGTTACTCCACTTACAAACTTTCCTCCACTTATCACTTAAACATAACAGTTATCCTTTAACCCCATTCTTGCCTGATGGTGCTTTGGTCCTTAATGACCAAAATGCCAAACCGGTGTCTTTGAGTTTCGTGGTGCCAATCACTTTGTGATCCAGGAAGCCTGATACAAGCAGAGACCATATCAGGGTCTCTACAGACCCAGTGGTTCCCTGTTGACATCCTGCGACAGTTCAGCAGGGAAGTGTTCGGACACGCAGAGTTGCCAAAAATGTAACAAACGCTCACCTTGCTAGTGCAAAGACCTAGTTCATGCCCACCCTTTGCTCCCCTTTGAAAACATGGGTCTTGCTCTGCACCAGTAGAGAGAGACAGTCTGCGACCTGACCAGGATGCTGCATCCCATGAAAGCATGGTAGCTACCAGTCAGAGGATAAATTGACTACCAAAAGTAGCTGCCAGTTTATCCTCACACTAGAAACACTACGTTTTTTTTTTTTTTTTCATTTGTACTTCTATGTAAGAAGCACAAATGGGAAAAATAAAAGATTAGTTGCTCTTTAAGGAGAAAGTAGCAGAGTTGGAAAAATATATATTTTTACGGCTACTTTGGCCTGAAGTTTGAAATTCCCTTTTCATCCTCTTTCATGAATAAAGTAATATAAATAAAAATTACTATAAAACAATAATGTAGTTTGTGAATATGAGTAGGCCATTGACAATGCATTGTTACAGCTTCATTTGTCATCTATTCCCCATGTGGTCCACCATTCCCATTAAACATTTCTAAACCCATTTATATATATATATATATATATATATATATATATATATATATATATATATATATATATATATATATAAAAAATATATATATATATATATATATATATATATATATATATATACATATAGATATATATAGATATACATTTATATATATATATATATATATATATATATATATATATATATATATACATACAAGCAATCTGGCTACAGACTGTAGAGTCTATAGAAATCCTGACCTAGAGCCTGCATGGTTACCAAGTGTTTAGTCTCTTTTTTTAACCTAATTTTTGGCTTAATAGCTACAGGAAGAAAGCTACAACGAAAAATGACAGTAGTAAATGGTACAAAAATTAGGAGGGCAAAAATAGAATGCGTTGTACCACCATTTAAAAGATTCACAGGTCTGCAATGTAAAGCAGCATGGATGGAGCACTGCAGGGTAATGGGAGTTGCTGTCTGAGCACTGAGCTGATGGTAACAATGACTTCTTCGAACTATTGGTGAACGATGAAGGTTGTGCTTTGTATAAACCAATGCATTTCACCAGCCTTTAATCCCATAGGGAGCACAATCAATAATATATACACAGTTCCAAAGACTTACAAAATAGACAGCATGGCCAATGAAGATGATTTTACCAAAAAAGGTTTGGCCGGTGGCTCGACGTGTTTGATTATCCTGGGATGACCAGCTATGGTACTCAGACCTATCAATAAATGTGTGCAGTGTATTCAGTATGATAACCTTGTAAATCACCTCTGACTCCTATACCTCTTAACTGGCAGGATAATGTATGGGGCGGGTCACGCCTTATTTGCCGTGATATTGAATAACACACCTGACCATTCATCACAAAATCTCAGGGTCTTCGTTGTGAATGAGTCCTGCATGCGACGCAGCTGGGTGACCCACTTCATTTAAAATGCATTATCTCACCGACACGTAACCAGTGAAGCAAATTCTGGCATGAAGCATGCAAAGCCTTCCCGCCAGGTCAATGTATAGATTGGAGAGATCACGGAGAGCCAGGAGAATGAGTTACTAAGCATAAAAACCATACTGGTAAGAAAGACCGGCCTTAATATATACAAAAATATTATTATTAGTTTTTATATCAAATGCAGCTATATCAATATTCGATAAAAAAAAAAAAATATTTCAAAGACATACAATATTGTTCTGGAAACTAATTTAATGATTAATTTAAAGATTGAAGTGTAGACATTTTTTTCAACAGAAATGCTTTGATATAGCAATTCAAAATGAAGTACGTTATTGAGCGCCCTCTTTGCCATTCAGAGGGCGGACATGTTGTTTAGAATCTTGGGTCCAATAGATCAGATCTTCCTTCATCTGACCCGACACGTCTAACCCAAGACAGAACTAAAAAAAAATTCAATGAAAGAATATACATGTTTTAAATGTCTACACTTCAATCTTTAAGTTAAATAACAGTTCATGTTTAATTTGTTTGGGGTACAGAATGGCCCACACTGGATTTTTTCCCAACAATTTAACTATTAGCTTTAATTCATCCGGGTGATACAGGGGAATAGAGACATTGACATTTTTCATGGTGAGCATTAACTTGACTCTGTGAAGAACAACGTAACAATTTTCTATGGGACCTTCACCGACCTTGCTTGAATACTGGGATGGGGTTTCCAAGGCAGCAGGTAGAAGCCAAAATGTTGACCTGCTGTTACATTAATCCACAATACACAGACAAACATCGATTTATTGTTGAAACCCTTGAGTGATCAACATAGAAAACCTGTTTATCTGAGAGCATCGAATAGTTAAGCAAGTGATGGGAGCCAAACCTTTCACATGTAGAAGGTTGAGTAGGCTGGTGTCCGTATCAAGAAAGAGCGTCCGACCTCTTTCCACTGTGACGTTATCGCCATCTAATGGCGGAAATCCAGAAGGCCAACTGGAATTCTTCGACCACAGACTGCAGAAATGGAACAAGGGTTTATCCTGCAATAAAAAAGGAGAAATTGAAAATTCGGAGAATATTTTAATCTCATGAATAAAAAACCCATAGAAGCATAGAATGTGTTGGTAGATAGGAACCATTCAGTACATCTAGTCTTCCCCGTGTAAAATAACTAAATTAAAAAAATATATATTGAAAACTTTCCTGGACTATATCATATCCCATGTGTGATTAAAATTCTTCATTGTGTTAACTGCTATCACTTCTACTGGAAGGCTATTCCATACATCCACTACCCTCTCAGTAAAGTAATACTTCCTGATATTACTTTTAAATCGTTGCCCCTCTTATTTCAGACTATGTCCTCTAGCTGTGGTAGTTTTTCTTCTTTCAAATATACTCTCTTCCTTTACTGTGTTGATTCCCTTTATGTATTTAAATTTTTCTATCATATCCCCCCTGTTACGTCTTTCCTCCAAGCTATACATGTTAAGATGCTTTAACCTTTCCGGGTAAGATTTATCCTTCAACCCATGAACCAGTATAGTAGCCATTGTCTGAACTCTCTCCAAAGTATCAATATCCTTCTGGAGATACGGTCTCCAGTACTGCGTACAATACTCCAAGTGAGGTCTCACCAGTGCTCTGTACAATGGCATGAGCACTTCCCTCTTTCTACTGGTAATACCTCTCCCTATACAACCAAGCATTCTGCTAATACCTCTTCCTATGCAACCAAGCATTCTGCTAATACCTCTCCCTATGCAGCCAAGCATTCTGCTAATACCTCTCCCAATGCAACCAAGCATTCTGCTAGCATTTCCTGCTGCTCTATTACATTGCCTACCTACTTTTATGTCCTCTGAAACTATTACCCCTAAACCTCTTTCCTCAGATGTTGAGGGTCAGATGCTATCAAATATTATATATATATATATATATATATATATATATAAATGTATATATGTTCATTATCTTGAAGTTATCTACATTAAAAACGTTGGAATAACTGACATGCCAGGCACATCACGCAAAGCCACCCAGTTAGTGATAAGTGATGTGCCTGCCTCGTCATGTGGTGAAATGAGCAGAGGAAGCAATCAACAGTTGCATCTTAGTGGGTGTTGCTGCAATGCCTTGATATCGAGGCATCCAGCAACACCCAAAGTTGCCCCCAGGGCGCAATGTGATTGCTTCACAGAGCGATCACATGTGCGATATGGAAAGGCAGCATACCATTTCAATATGGTTTTGGTGTCCTTCTGGGAGTATTGCTAGACTGCCCCTAGAGGCTGGAAGATAAGGTTAATGTTTTGTAAGGAGGGTAATATTCCTTCCTTTCGGACTCCTTTACAGCCTAAATATCTTTACATTAACCCTCTGGGCCATGTGGGTCTCCATCAATCAAAACAAAGAAGTAGTAGTCGTTTTGTAGAAGGCATGAAAAAGGGGAGAGGTGGACACTAACCATCGAAAAGCCCTCACTTGCATATATATTTATTACACATATTCGATACAGTAATTATAGTCATGGATCTGCTGCCCCATATTTCCGCCCCTTTCCAAAATAATTGAGCTTAATACGTTGTGGTGTAGCAACATCTGTAGTCTTTCATAGTTGCCAACAGTCCTGAATTTGACAGTGTAGCGCTTTTATCCACTCCGTCTGTCTAGCCTGGCATAATTATGTGATGTCATAAAATTCCTTGCGGGTGTAAAGGTCAGGACTCCCAATACTTTTGTCCCTATAGTGTAAGTGCTGGGAGCTTAAGAAAGGGTAGAGGGCCAAAAGGAGTAACAAGCAGAAAGAACATCCCTGCACCTTTAGGAAAGGGTAGCATGACTGCTAACCTTTTAAGGGGTGTAGGCATGTTCTTATTGGTTGTATAAATTGTTACAATATTGATAAAAAATGTGTAGCCCCCTGGCAGCTCCTCCTCTTTGGCTCCAGGACAATCTGGATGCAGCATCTTGTTTTTTCACAGGGCCAGTGAGTATACGGGCTTCCCAGCCCTCTGCACCTCACACACACACCACTGCTGAGTAAGCCTGACACCCACAGGTTTCAAACAGATGTTTTAGAGCTATTTAGAACAATAGTAGAAGAAAAGGGTTCCCGTTAGGGAGTTGCCGGCTCCACCTGAAGATATATTAGGAAAGTTCTCCAATAATACCTCAGGCTGTGTGGTGCTCCGTCCGTGCTGTGATAGCAGCAAAATAATAGAAGTGAAGCAAGCAAATAGACATAGGCACTCACCAGTCCGAATGAGGTCAAATAAGTCGATTTATTGATGAAAAAAAATTCATGTAGATAAATTCCAATGTGACAAACAGGATGAATATAGTGGCATCGGTAGTGGGGAAGCAGGAAAACTGCCTATTCCTGCAGTTTTCCTGCTTCCCCACTACCGATGCCACTATATTCATCCTGTTTGTCACATTGGAATTTATCTACATGAATTTTTTTTCATCAATAAATCGACTTATTTTACCTCATTCGGACTGGTGAGTGCCTATGTCTATTTGCTTGCTTCACTTCTATTTAGAACAATGCTAGATAGAATGGGGGCCCCTTCACAAGTTCAGGTTCCATAAAACTCCTCTCCCGCACCTTAACAATCCCTTACCCGCCAGCTAGCCCCTACGGTGATTACTGGACGTCTCATCCCTGGTACTGGTGACAGGAATTCAGTTGCTAGTGGAATAAACTAGTAATAAAGTGATAAGCGCTATAAAGTGAATAAAGGGCAGCAGACACTAGTGCATCTCCCTCCAAAGGGCACAAATAAGTAAACTGAAAAGTGATAAAGTGCTGCGCAACGTGAAATTGTATATAAAAAATACTTATCAGCGGTAAATACGATAATCCAAACGGAAATACATGTAAAGGAGAAACAAATACAAAAACAATGTTCAGTATTGCCAATAAACTGGAACAGTAGAAAATATTTCCCCCAATGGAACTGTACTGACACTATACAGAGCCTAAATGACCGGCTCTGGGTGTGATGAACAATTAGACTCTGAAAAAGCCCCTATACGGCGAAACGCGTCACGAGACCTGTGACGTCCTAAAAGAGTTGTAATCCGGAAGTATCTGTCTCCAATCCCGCTGATACTGCTGCCGTACATCCACCACAGCGTAAAGACTGATTTTTGACTTACCGCTGCTATTGGGACTCTGCTGGACAGATCAGCTTGGTGACACTGCTTCCTATTGTTTTTAATTGTTCTTTTTAACACTGGATGTAGTTTTTTATCTTCTTATATGTAAGCCTCTATACTCCGGGGGGGGGGTATTAAAGTTTGTCTACATTTAATATACTTCATCGTATTTTTCTGTTTATATTCTTATCCATACCAGTGTGACACACTAATCCCCCTGACGAATGAGCACCTAATTGGGAGATCGTATACTGCTACCGTGGATTACAGGACTTATAGTCCAATTGTTCATCACACCCAGAGCCGGTCATTTAGGCTCTGTATAGTCTGAGTACAGTTCCATTGGGGGGAAATATTTTCTACTAATCCAGTTTAGTGGCAATCTTGAACATTGTTTTTGTATTTTTTCTCCTTTACATTTATTTCTGTTTGGATTATCGTATTTACCGCTGATAAGTATTTTTTTTTATACAATTTCACGTTGCTCAGCACTTTATCACTTTTTAGTGGAATAAACTGACCTAGAAAAGGGTAGGAAACTTCCCCATACCATCGGAAATTGGCTCCAAGGGATTTTGGTTCTTGCAAGTGTGAGAAGTGAGAAGTTACCTGAGCGTAGCCCCTCTTTGTTTGCCTATTTGGACCTCATCTGGGGTGCCTAAAAAGTGTACAGTGGCCAGTTTTGGTACAAATATGACCAAAAAAATGGCCTGCGTTATGACACACAGGATGGGGCTCTCTGGCTTTTGTTGATGACTCCTAGCAGGCTGTCATTTCCTTGATCGACCTCCTACTTGGATGACAGTTTTCCGTGCGATTTTTGGATCCCGTTCATGTTTTCCCCGTAGCCAGCTATAACCTAGGTTTGGTTACTCAGAACACAGCCATTGTCCTTGAAAATATACAGAAAGAAGTATCCCTGGGTCATGTTGTGGGACACTTCTGCTCTCCTCCCTTCCCTAATCTTCAGGTCTACCCTTTGGGTATTGTTCCCAAGAAGGAGCCCGGTACATTTCGTATGATACACCATCTCTCATACTCTGCCAGTTCCTCTGTGAATGATGGTATTGATAAGGAGGAGAGCAGGGGTCGCTATGCATCTTTTGACAGGGCGTTGAAACTGGTTTGGGAGACTGGGCAGGGGTGCCTACTGCCAAAATCTGACATAGAGTCAGCCTTTCGTCTCCTGCAAATCCACCTGGATTGTTTTCACCATTTGGGTATGCCTTTTAATGCCATATCGTGCTACTATCTTGAAGTTTTTACATCCTTTCTAGAATGGGCAGTGGCTGAGGTTACAGGTTTATCATCTCTCCTTCACTACCTAGATGATTTCTTGTATGTCGGTACGGCTGGTACCTCTGTATGCGAGCATTTGTTTTCTTCGTTCCGAGAGGTGTCCACATCCCTTTCAGTCCGTGTGACTGAAGAAAAGATATAGGGAACTGGCATGGTGTTGGCCTATTTGGGTATTGCCCACTGCCCAAATGTCTTCTCCTACTATTGGACCAACTCTGTAATATGGGTGAGCCTACATACAAAATAAGCAGTGTTAGTCTGTCCTGTGCCCCATCCCTTGCAATTCCCACATCCTTCTCGGTCCACTGAACCACCAATAGCTTTTGCCATATGAGGCACCACAGTTTCACATGAATAAAGAAACAGACAACTCAAACAATCCTTTGCAATGGTTTGTGGCCTCCTTCAATATAGGACTATATGAAGAGAGACATGCTAATGATACTGTAACATCAGAAAACCTTCATTGAGACATGTAGAAAACTAGCAAACACTGAACTGCAGAAGAGAAATAAAAAATAAAAAAAGCAGGTAAGAATATGAGATCTGGCAGGAACTTCCGAATTAAAATGTTAGGTGGTATTTTGCTTTCTGTAATTGGTATCATTTTTCACTGGCACATCTGCCAAATGGGTTTTTTATGGAGACATTTCTCTTTTTCAAAGTGTTTGGTACACGATTTCATCTCTTTTCTTCCGATTGCTTTTCCCACATTGGTTTTTGTGAGATGAGAGATAGTCGGAGAGAAGATGATAAATTGCTGGAGAAGGGTACCACCGCACAGGTAAGACCGGGGACAAGAATGCATGGGTGTCCGCAGTGGGGGGGCAAGGAGGGGTGCTTGCCCCCCCCCCCCCCTGGAATTTCAAGGGAAAAAAAAGTGCCTTTGATGTAACAGGGAGCTTAACGCTGTCGTTAAGCTCCCTGTTACACTAACCTTAGTTGTCTCCTCCATGCATCTTCCCTCCTGCACTGAGGAAGCTCTGGTCACGTTTTTTTTTTTTTTTACTTTATTGAAGCCGCGCAGCATCAATAAAGTTGAAAAAACAAAAAACACGATAGGAGCTTCCTTCCTCCGTGCAGTAGGGAAGATGCATGGACGAGAACACCGGAGAGCAACAACAAGGAGGTACGTGCTGGGGGATGGGGGGGAGGAGGGGGGCAACAAACAAGCAAATCCTGGAATATTGAGTGACAAAACCTGGCTTACTGAGTGACAAAACATGGCATATTGAGTGGCAAAACCTGGCATATTGAGTGACAAAACCTGGCATATTGAGTGGCAAAACCTGGCATATTGAGTGACAAAACCTGGCATATTGAGTGACAAAACCTGGCATATTGAGTGACAAAACCTGGCATATTGAGTGGCAACACCTGGCATATTGAGTGACAATACCTGGCTTACTGAGTGACAAAACCTGGCATATTGAGTGACAATACCTGGCTTACTGAGTGACAAAACCTGGCATATTGAGTGACAAAACCTGGCATATTGAGAGGCACAACCTGGCATATTGAGTGGCGAAATCCTGGCATATTGAGGGGCAAAATCCTGGCATAGACTGGCAATATCCTGGCATATTGAGGGGCAAAATCCTGGCATAGACTGGCAATATCCTGGCATATTGAGGGGCAAAATCCTGGCATAGACTGGCAATATCCTGGCATATTGAGGGGCAAAATCCTGGTATAGAGTGGCAAAACCAGGCATAGGGTGGCTAAATCCTGGCATATTAAATGGCTAAATCCTGGCATATTGAGGAGCTAAATCCTGACATATTAAGGGGCAAAATACTGGCATATTTAGGGGTTAAATCCTGGCATATTAAATTGCAAAATCCTGGCATATTGAGGGGCAAAATCCTGGCATATTGGGTGGCTAAATCCTGGCATATTGAGGGGTTAAATCCTGGCATATTAAATGGCTAAATCCTAGCATATTGAGGGGTTAAATCCTGGCATATTGAGGGGCAAAATCCTGGCATATTGGGTGGCTAAATCCTGGCATATTGAGGGGTTAAATCCTGGCATATTAAATGGCTAAATCCTAGCATATTGAGGGGTTAAATCCTGGCATATTAAATGGCTAAATCCTGGCATATTGAATGGCTAAATCCTGGCATTTAATGACAGTAAAAATATGCCCCCCCCCCCCCCCTGTAAAAGTTTCTGCGGATGCCCATGCAAGAATGCGAAAGAATCACGAATATCTGTGCAATAAAAATGTACTGCATGACCTACAGTGTAAAGACTGGTGTAAGTGGCAGATGTATACACACACAGAGTTACTAGACTGTGAGGGTTACAAATACAAACTCTCACACAAAGTGTCGGGAAGTTAAAGGGACTCTGTGAGCCTACAAATTGATTCTACTGTGAATGAAGAGAATAAAAAAAAATGTTAAAAAAATATCTATACATCGTGCTGACAGAATTGTAAGCAAATGCATAAAAGGTTAGAAAAATCTCTTTTAAATGTGTTTGTGGAGTCTCCTGTTTCTGTCATCACCTGTGGCCTGATATGCAGATATACTAATTTCAGTAAGAAATGTGTAATTTTCAGGCCACGAGGTAATGTAATACACAGAAGACACCACAGACACATTTACAATATATTTTCTCCTAAATATGCTAATGCAATGTATAGATAATTTTTCATAAATTGTTATTTTGTACAGTCCCAATATAAGCAATTTTTAGGCTTTTAGAGAGAGAAAAAACTCTCAATAGCCATTTCTGGTGTATAAGACGTATTTTTGAACAAGGTGTGTTATATAGGACCTAATTTCAGAGTCTGACTCTTTCTTTATACAAGTATTATGCTGGAACAAGTTGGAAGTGGAGGAAGCATACACAGTGGTATGTGTCAGAAGATTACATTGTACATCTGCACCAGTGTTCAGATTTTTTGTCCTTAGTTTTCATCAACCGCAGTATTTCAGTGACAAAAACTAAACAATTACTAATACATATTAAAACTATGACTAAAATCCATTGCAATTTTTGTGAACTGACGAACATGTAACTAAAAGTTTAGGTGGGGGCAATTGTTATGCAGAGGAAATGTATACTCCTCCATCTGAGTCGCCTGGTACTGTCACATGACTGTTTCCCCTCCCATCTCCCAAGCAAGTTAACGTAACACTGTATAACAGCCTTCTCAGATCTGTTCCCTCCCTTCTCCCTAGCATGTTAACTTAACACTATGTAACAGCCTTCTCAGACATGTTCCCTCCCATCTCCCGAGCAAGTTAACTTAACACTATGTAACAGCCTTCTCAGACCTGTTCCCTCCCATCTCCCTAGCAAGTTAACTTAACACTTTGTAACAGCCTTCTCAGACCTGTTCCCTCCCATCTCCCTAGCAAGCTAGCTTAACATTGTGTAACTGCCTTCTCAGACCTGTTCCCTCCCATCTCCCTAGCAAGTTAACTTAACACTATGTAACAGCCTTCTCAGACCTGTTCTCTCCCATCTCCCTAGCAAGCTAACTTAACACTATGTAACATGCTTCTCAGACCTGTTCCCTCCCTCACTGCTGGAGATGTAGTCGACTAAAACTAGACTAAAACTAAAGTAATTCGGGTGACTAAAATACCACTAAACTAAAATAGTATTTTAGTCAAATGACTAAAACAAAATGTGCCGTCAAAATTAACACTGATCTGCACCTGTGCTGATTGTTATGTCTAAACAGTGCCTCGTGAAGCAGAGTGTTCCCTTGGCACTCTAGATAGCTCCCATTCAACCAGTGTAAATATGGCTGCTTGTTTTTAAAGGCACAGCCAGCCCTAACAGCTGTATGACGTATTTTTCGCCTCATAAGAAGCACTTTTTTCCTCCTCAAAAGTGAGGGGAAATGTCTGTGCGTCTTATGAGGCTAATGTAATACTTACCTCCATGCTGCTCTCCGTTGTGTGCTCTCCGTTGCTTCCTCCGTGCAGTCTAACCTCCTGCACGGAGGAAGGAAGCTCCGGGCGCTTTTTTTTCTTCTTTTTCATTTTTTTGACGTTGCGCGACGTCAATAGAGTTAAGAAGGGAAAAAAAAGAGCCCGGATCTTCCTACCTCCGTGCAGGAGGTTAGACTGCACGGAGGAAGCAACGGAGAGCACACAACGGAGAGCAGCATGGAGGTAAGTGCTAGGGAAGGGGGGGAGGAGGGTGGCACAAACGAGCAAAGCCTGGCACAGTGAGGGGCAATATCCTGGCACAGTGAGGGGAAAAATCCTGGCATATTGAATGGCTAAATCCTGGCATATTGAGGTGTTTTTTCTTGTTTTCCTCCTCTAAAAACTGGCTGCGTCTTATGGTCAGGTGCGTCTTATGAAGTGAAAAATACAGTAAATAAAATCTGTTTGGTCTCTGGCTAGATGGAATATGGACCCATGAGGGATCAGACACAATAACGATTGTGATAATGTGCACACATCTGTCTCCCAAACACCATACAACTCCAGTGTCGGACTGACCTACATAGACAGTTAGAATGTGTCTCCAGATATGAACCAACCTTTTGGCACCATCTAGTCTGCCCCTGAACTTATCCTATATTTATAATAACTTTAAGCATGTGCCACACATGCTTAAACTAGATATTCCAGGCATCCCCTACCCTCTCAGTAAAGTAATACTTCCTGATATTACTTTTACATCTTTACCCCTCTCATTTAAGTCTATGGCGTTACATATAACCACAGCGCACACGCAAATAGCGCCAAATAGTTATGCTATCTGCATGTGCGCCTATAAACAAAACAGACTCCCCACAATTTGTGGGAGTCCGTGCTGCCTCCCCCACTTCAGTTGGAAAACAACTTCCTGTGCTGGCGCAGTCAGTGTATAAAAAAAAGTAGGCTCTTAAAATACCCTGATTAGTGTCAGGGAAGCTCTGCCAAACACTGTTTGATGGAGGTCCTTCTCTCCCGTACAGCCAGGAGTCAGGAGTTTTAAAAAAAGGCTCAACCGTACATAACACACAGGAAACACACTGTGTGGTTTGTGTACTTTTTCTTCTTTTAAATATATTCTCCTCCTTCACTGTGTGGATTCCCTTTGTGTATTTAAATGTTTCTATCATATCCCCTCTGTCTCTACCTACCAGGATAATTCCTGATAGGCCATCCACAGTTGTGGCTGGTCTGGCTGCTGATGTATTTGATCAGGTTGGGAAATGTATGGCTCTGTAAGCAGTTACCTCTGATTCTGTATGAACTATAACAACTCTTCCAGCTAATAGTGCTGCGTGGAGCTTAGTGTTTCAGAAAGGTAAGATCCTTCCCACCCCTGGGCTTTATATCTTACATTTTGTTATAGATACATTTTTTTTGCATCTTACTGCACTTGACCAATATAATTAACTTTCAGTTCAAAAGACGGTCTTGTGCCCAACATGTATCTTCCAAATTTTAATGCTTATTAATATGCTTTCAAAGTACTTTAAAATGCATTTTTTTAACATTTTGCATTGCTTACAATTTAAACTGCTTACAGCAAGATCCAATTGTGAATTACAACAATTTGCAAGAAACCAGGACTGCCCACACTAGCTAAAGTAATTTCCTTTTTTTTTTTTTTTTGTGCTACTGGAACCAATGAGAATAATTTCATTAAAAATGAGTGGAATTGCCTGTCTCTCTAGTGATGTCATCAGAAAATGCATAGCACTGTTAAGAGATCCTTCTGTGTACAAGAGAAAGGTCACTTAGAGTCCACAAAATGTATTATTTTTCCAGCAGCACAGGAAGTGACTAAATGAAACAAAACTTGAAATGCTCAGTGTCTATATAATCAGTGCTACCGCACCTGCAGTAAACATGCAGAGTAATCACTGGGGGGGAGGGCTCGAGTCAAATATTTAAAATGTGTTTTATGCAGAATACAGGCTTTTCTCCCAATCACACTGGACACTACATCTTCATCTTGCACCAAAGTGGGTTTGGGGATTAGTCTATCCCTTTAAGTGAAATAAACAATTTTGCATAATATCTGAGCATTTCGTCTCATAGAAAAGGGTAATGCTCTTTTTTTCTAGTGTTGGTCACTAGCGCACATGTTCACTTTATTGTATTTGTTATCCCTTTAAGTATTTTCTTTGTTTTGCTACATTTATCCTTTAACTGGTAATATATGTACTATGTATATACAACTATAAACACATACTATAATTTTATTTTTATATATAAAGAAACACACAGAAAAAATCTATAAAAACACAGCCAATATACTAAGTTTCCCGCCCCCCCCCCCCTTAATATTTTAAACTCAACTGTTTACACCCCCGTGGCTTGTATTCTTCACCCACATCGAAAAGGTTAAGTAAGGATCAAGGCAGCGACATGTCGGTACTAAATCAATTCTCTGCTCGAGCAGCAGGAAGTCGAGTTTAAGTGTTGCGCGGTGTACGGCAGAAGGAAAAAGAAAAGCTCCAAATGGACACTCACTAGGTACCACTTTCCCACCGCCCTGACAGATTACCATTTAAACAACAACGGCAAAATCAGTGATCCTGCTGGCGGAGTGACAAGGTTTACATTTCACGTGATGGAATGCAATGTATATTCCCACTCTCGTAATAGACCCCTTGTGATAAGAAACACTTTATTTTTTATGATGGCGGGGCACGAGGGATACAAAGTTCTCTTGTGTGCTGGGGGAGGAGGGGGAATCCGAGATGCCCATTTGTATCGGTAAATTTTTGTAACAAAATTCATTCTGGCCGGGAAGATAATTTTTTTCCCCTTCTCTTTCAAACACCCCCCCCCCCCCCCTTCCTCCTCCTGCCATCTGCTCTAATTATTCCTAATGCTTGGCCACCATCTTCTTTACAACAATGAAAATAATTACGTCCTGGAGGGCAGAACGCACAATACAGGGATAAACAAAAGTTAATTACATTTTGCTCTCAGGGAAAGAGACAACTTTCCTAATAAAGAAGCAATTAGATAGGTAGAGGCATCATTTACTGTTACAATATATATATATATATATATATATATATATATATATATATATATATATATATATATGATAGATATTATATAACAGCCCACTGTTTGAGGGGGGGGGGGGGGGGAGGGATATATACTGCAATGCAGTGTTGGTGGTCCCATTCCAAATGTCCCAATTTTGGAGGGACAGTCCCTATTATGCACCTACATACCTCTATCCCCCTTTCCTCCTCTGTTGTTCTTTGCTGGGAGCTCAGAATGTTTGTTTTGTCTGAGTGTATCACAGAGCTCCACAGCGATAAAACTCCCAGTAACGTGTGTTTAAACTGGAGTGAATGTGGTGTTTCTAATAATTTGTGCAAATCAAATACTTCTTTCTTATTCTGACTGACATATAAAATGACAAAAAATAGTTACCAATTGGCCAAAAAAGTCGCAATCAAGTCCCACCCACCGCCACAACTTCAACCACTCCCCGAAAAAAAATATACAGGTAGGTAGGTATCTTTGTATCTCCTATAAACTGCATAGGAGAGATATTCCTGTTGCTATATTAACAGTCCAGCCCCTCTCTTGCAGACCCCCTTATTGAATGTCACTGAATTTAGAGGGAATTATCTAGGTAAAGCTACAAGTGAACTACAAATTGTTTTAAAGTAAAAAAAAGGTAAGTGCATTTAACATATATTAAACACGTGTACAGTGACAAAACAAGGGCAATTGCTCCTTCAAAAAACACATATTAAACTTTTTTTCAGGGGATTTTTACTACTAACCAATTTACTGCTCTTCATTTTAACTCCCTCAGAAAGGTGAAATAAGGGGGTGAAGCCTGCCAGGAATTGAACCTGCAATTCCTGAAGGTGTTGAAAAGCTTTTACGGATAGCTGAGTGGGATAGTTCACTATCTCGCTGCCATGCCTATATGTACCTCGGATACCATGGAAAATACCGTAGCTCTCTAACGAGACAGACAGATTTTTAAGTGTCCGTTTGAGTCCAATGTCCTGGAGAGAGACGTTTCCATTTTTGAACAGAACAAAAATAAAAAAAAAAAAGCAAAAAAAATGAATTATATTTATATATATTCGTTGCTACGATCAATAGGTTTGTATTACATTCAGCTACATAACACACAATATTTATATTTAGCTTGAAAAGGAATAGACAGGCAGTTGGGTCTGGAGAATTCCCATTGACCTTCATGGCAAGGCTATTGATTGGTTACTAATAAATTATCATTTTAATGTAACATGCTCTGCCCCGGCTTATCCTCGAGCCTCCGGACCAGGTTCATGATGTGCTTGTTTGAGAGTAGGACTGGTCCTGTGAACCCACTGAGAAGCCAAACACATCAAAGCCGAGCGGACTGTGCAAGGATTCCAAGGATGCAGTAGATGGGGATTTTGGACTGCACAGCTGATGCTAAATCAATGAACAGCCACGGGCCTCCAGGCAAGCCATGTCTCTGCTTCTCAATTACTTTGTGCTGCCTCACTGTGACAATATCCCTTTGCCAAGAAGAGCCATTATTTTACTTTTCATGCAACACTGCATCAAGACTGCAGCTTTGCTCAAAAGGAAAGTGTCGAGATGATAGAGGAAAATGAAATGAGTTTAAAAAGTCCTGCAAAAAAAAAGTAATATCACTCTCTCTCTCTCTATAAAATTAATATGTCTTTACACAAATTACTTTGTGACAGATTTAAAAAGGGACTAAATCCAAAAATGTACTTTTTTTAATGTGCAGTTGTGCTCAAAAGTTTGCAAACCCTTGGAGAATTGGTAATAAATATACCCTTTTTAAAGAAGACATAAGTGAGCAGGCAAAACACATTTTTTAAATTTCTTATGGGATTCATATTCAACTGTAGGTAATAACAGAATGGCACACTCATAAAACAATGACGTGATCCCTGCTCAAAAGTCTATCTACCCTTACTACATAATAATGTGTATTGCCCCCTTTAGCATCAATGACAGCATGCAGTCTTTTGTAATAGTTGTCTATGAGGCCACAAATTCTTGCATGTGGTATAGCTGCCCATTCTTTTGGAAAAATTCCTCCAGGCAGTGCTGTATATTGGTTTTCTGCTGAACCAGTCAGACATAATGCAGGCACTCTACTACTCATTTTGCACAACCAGGATATTCCCTGTAACCCATGTTGCATGCCCCATCACATGCCTCCATCACCCCAATTACATGCCCCATCATCCAATTGCATTCCCCTATTACATCCCCCATTACATGACCCCATCATCCCATTACATGCCTTTATCATCCCAATTACATGCCCCATCATCCCATTGCATGTCCCTATTACACCCCCCCATTACATGACCCTATCATCCCATTACATGCCTTTATCACCCCCATTACATGCCCCCACCACCCCATTACATCACCCCCATCACCCCATGACATGCCTCCATCACCCCATTTCATGCCTCCATCACCCCCGTTACATGCCATTGTCTCGCACTAAATACAGTTCTGCCTCCAGGTCATGAAAAGTCTTTTTGGTCATCTTACATGAACCACATGTGGCTTGATAATATTAAGGCCAGGAGCCACTCCAGAACATTCACCTTCTTTTGCTGTAAATACTGTATGGTCAACATGGCCTTGTACGTCACTCCAAATTACAGTGTGCCAGAAGATGTGAGGCATGTCAAGGTATTGTTGGACTTTTTTGTGGTATCGGTGCAGTAAAGGCTTCTTTCTGGAAACTCGACCATGCAGATACTTTTTGTTCAAGTATCATCGTATTGTGCTCCTTGAAACAACCACACCATCTTTTTCCATAGCAGCCTGTATTTCTCCTGAGGTTACATGTGTTTTTTTCTTTGTATCCCGAACAATTCTTCTGGCAGTTGTGGCTGAAAGCTTTATTGGTCTACCTGACCTTGTATTGGTATCAAGAGATCCCCAGATTTTCCACTTCTTGGTAAGTGAATGAACAGTAATGACTGGCATTTTCAAGGCTTTGAATATCTTTGTATATTGTTTTGCATCTTTATAAAGTCTCATTACCTTGCTACGCAGGTCTTTTCTGCTGCCCATGGCTCAGTATCTAGCCTGCTCAGTGCATCCATGTGAGAGCTAACAAACATTGATTATTTATACACAGACACTAATTGCAATTTAAAAAGCCACAGGTGTGGAAAATTAACATTTTAATGGCCATTTGTGTGATTTCTATTATCATTATGATTTTAAAAGGAGCCAAACAACTATGTGATAATAAATGGCTTCATATTATCACTATCCTTCAATAAAATAATTTTTTTTGGAATGATCAGTCATATTTTCAAAATGAGTGCCAAAATATCACAATTTCTACCTTGGTATGCAAACTTTTGAGCAAAACTGTTTGTAAAAAGCTGTTTCTTCATGTTATATATTGTTTGTGAATGCTACTTTTGCCAAGTACCATTCACAACATGTTTGCGTGTGAATCACATGATCTTGGAGGGAGGAACATATTTTGGAATGGGAATGAAATTGCAAACACGTATTTGACTGTAATTGTATATAGGAAAAAAAGGCAGGCAGTGAGAAAAGGGGAGGCACTGGAATAGGCACTGTATGTTGTAGGTATGTAGCTGGCACAAGACACTGTAGTAGAATGAAGAGCACGGAACATGCTGAAGATTCAAAGTTGTTCATTCAAGCACATGAGCTTTTGTCTGGCCACCAAGAGAACACAGCTGCAATAGCATAGAAAAAAAATGCTGACTGGAGAGAGAGAGACTGTGTTGATCAAAATAGAGGCAAACAAGTATAATTGTTGGATAATATTGGACACCCAGAAAGAAAAATCAAAGTCATCCTTGGCACTGTGCACAACCAGGAGGAAGGAGTCTCAGAGCAGTGACACATCGCGTACAAGGTGTGGTGCCCAGACATGTATCACAAGATGCCAAGGACTTGTCAGAGATGTCAGTGATGGATACCTTAGCGCAATGTATTAACTGTCTAGAAAATATGTAGAAAAATACCAAGGCATGTTGTCAAGTTTTCCTTTGCCTGTTTTTAGATCGCTCTTACTGTAAAACAGGCATAATATTTGACATGCCATGTCTGAGATACCTTGTGAAACACAACCTCAGTCCTTCACGCTAAAAATTAACGCAACTGTACTTGTAAATTACCTGTTATTAAAACATTTTTTTGTAATTATTAAACATACACTTATTTATTATAAATGTGGGGATCCAAAATATGATGCAATTACTCGCTGGAGAAGAAATGAAAGGGCTTCACAAAATAGCAGCAATAAAAGTTTCCAAAATGATACCTATATTTACAATGTGTGTCTACACTGTCTATGCAGCAGCCTGTACAGAGTGTGCATCTGCAGGTATACTGCTTTCCCCCAGGTTTAGTGTCAGGTTGCTCGATTTTGATCAGGAATTTAAAAAATTTCAACATGCTTCCTTGCAAAATGTAGAATGACTGTGTGTCCAGAGAGAACCAGTTAAATAAATCAAGGAAGGGAACCCATAGGTTTCCATGTTACCTTCCCTGTAATATAATTGTCCTTCAAATAAATTATTGTGCCAGCCATTTATGTACAGCTGTATGCTTGGAATCCTTTATATACAGGTAGTAGGTGGCATCTATTCAGAAAGTGATTGAGCAGGGTGGCTGCTTAGAAGGACGTCAGAGTGAGTATAATGTCAAGAAAAAACAGCACACTTCAAACCCAAATCTCCTACAGAGGCCTTGGAAATGACAACAGAACACAGTACGTACTAAGCATCTGTGAATATAAAATGGATATATCAAAACCCCACAGATTTACAGCAAGTCTGCCAAGTCGGATCACAAAAACAATCTCTAACCAGCCACATCAAATCATGACTGCTGGGTGATTAGTCAGACTGCCACATCGTCAAGGATAGGCAAAGTGTCCATACAGGGATACCAGTGTAGAAAGGTCTATGAAGGTCCATCATACATTTTCTGTCACAGAACCCAGTACATCTTCACCATGAGCAATGCTTGTGCCTAACCCTGCACATCTGCCCAAAGATGAAATAAAGAGACTTTTTATAAGCTAAGATGGCACAGAGAAACTGGGGACAAAGATGGTACAGAGGGGCTGCATGGGAGCTGAGATGGCACAGAGAGGCTGGGGACAAAGATGGCACTGAGAGGCAGTTTGGGGTGCTAAGATGGCACAGAGAGACTGGGGACAAAGATGGCACTAAGAGGCAGTTTGGGGTGCTAAGATGGCACATAAAGGCTTGGGACAAAGATGGCACTGAGAGGCAGTTTGTGGACAAAGATGGCACAAAGAGGCAGGCAACAAAGATGGCACACCAGATGTATGGGTGGCTAAGATGGCACAGACAAGCTGTTTGCTGACAAAGTAGGCACTGTGGGACATCTTGTTTGGTGATTTCTGGAGAGCCCAGAGCAATGTTTGCACTAGGACCCTGTGGTTCCTAGTTACGCTCCTGTGTCCACATGTAACTTTTACATGTTATATTGCAGTGTGTAGTAGACATATGTGTCCAGAAAGAAATCAAATAATTAATCATTGTGGTTCTGTGGGAACAATTCCTTGTTTACTTAACTGATTAATGAAAAAGTTATATGTGGTCGGGAAAAAATGGCCAAGGTGGCATTAGTCAGATAGGTAAGTCATGTAACCAAATTGGCAGTCATGTATCCATAGGTTATGTTAAAATACGTTTAATTTGTTACACCCCCCATCATTTATATGTATTGTTTACACCAGTGATTGGACAGCACTAGGGAAGCACTTTATAAATAAAACAAAAAAAAACAATGACAACACCAAACGCAACATAACCTCACACCGAGTCTAAAACATACAAACATATACATTAATCTAATCCCTACAAATGACCTTGACTTTAAAAAAAAATGGTTAGCCCCGGAGCACAAATGCCTTCATAGAAACCCAAAACCCAAGCAAGAATAATAGCAGTATTAATTCAGACAGGGAAAGATCGGCCCCTGAGACATGTATTGCAGCTGCTTTAAGTAGTTCAAAAAACAAGATTACTTAAGGAATGAAGACATTAATTAAAAGGTCAGACCTCCCGCATAGCTTTGGCATCATTACAGAAAGGTTTACTGCAGGATAGAGGCAGTATACATTGTACAAAAAGGAAGAAAGTGTGTGCACACAGATGTGTATACTTCCAAAGCGGGATGCTGCCTCATAAACTTGGTACTTCTCCCAAGTACCAATGACACAATACAAGAAAACAGGGTATGGCGCTGGAACACTGGAAGACAGTATTCTGTAAAGTGTGTTCTCTAATGCTAAGCCTCAGTATCCTGTAAAGTGTGTTCTGTAATGGAAGGAGTTAAATAGAAATTCATTAAGGAAAGATTACAAATAAAGTACCTTATTGAGCCCTCTTTGCTTGTATAGTTCTATCAGGGGACTGTGACGACTGTTAGGGAACTTGATAGAGACCTTGATGCAGACACAATCAATATAATAAAGATCAATACACTGTGGGTACGAACCTAGTTTGTAATATAAAGTAACACAGGAACACATAAAAGTTTGTAATCCAGCAGGAAGGTGATAAACTTGACGCCACGGGTAATGGCTATAATCCAGCAGGGAGAGGGTTTATGCATGGAAGCATAAGACAGCAATTGTAATCCAGCAGGTAGATGGTTAAAACATATAAGCACAAGCAGTACTGTAATCCAGCAGGTAGATGGTTAAAGCATATAAGCGTAAACAGCAACTGTAATCCAGCAGGTAGATGGTTAAAGCACATAAGCATAAACAGTACTGTAATCCAGCAGGCAGATGGTTAAAGCACATAAGCATAAACAGTGCTGTAATCCAGCAGGTAGATGGTTAAAGCATAGAAGCATAAACAGTACTGTAATCCAGCAGGTAGATGGTTAAAGCATAAACAGTACTGTAATCCAGCAGGTAGATGGTTAAAGCATAAACATTACTATAATCCAGCAGGTAGATGGTTAAAGCATATACGCATATAGAATGGTCGAAGTTCAAACCGGGTTCAGTGGTGCATAGGCAGACAGAGTGGTAATAGGACAGTCCAGGATCAAGGGCACAGGCAGGCAGACTGGTCAGAATACAATCCAGGGTCAAGATCAATCAAAAAAGTAGAATTGAGCAATACGCTGGGCAAGGAACACGAGAATCACCAAGCAAGGAGTGCAAGTCGATTCTCCCTTTTAAATCTTCCCGCGTCTGACGTGCATGCGACGGGCGTGACGTCATCGGGGACGCGCCTCCGTTTTGATTGGCAGCAGTGTGCGCGCTACCGGAGCGGGATTCCAGGTAAGTAGAACGGGGGTATTCGGGGGATCTACTTCGTGGTAGATCCTAACAGGGACGAACATGTTGTTTGAATGCTGGATCAGATCTTCGCTCTTGTGACCCAATATTCTAAACCTGTCTGCCCTCTGATAGAGCTGTACTGGGCAAAGAGGATTCAATAATGGCCTTTCATTTAAGAATTCCTACTTAAAACATCTACACTTGATGCAATCGTTCAATTAAACATCATTGTTTTGGGTTTTTTTGCCTACAATTGTCATTTAAACCAGTTAGGACTTTGCACAGAATCAAACAACACTTCCTCATGTCACAATTTGCTTTGAGACTAACACTCAACTTCGACTCCCACAAGCCATCCCAAGCCCCACTCTGTAAGGCCAACCTCCAAATGATCTGCAGTATTATCTCTTTAAAATGCATTGGCAACAAATGGAAAACAGGCAACACCATATCCCAGAGTCCAGATACTTCTGTGCCCCATCAGATAGCAGCATTTACAGGACACGCTCTATTCAAATTACACTGTAATCCCATTTCAGTTTGCCTAAGCCTTTTAGTAACATGTCAACCTCGACTAACGTTATTGACCTTATCGCGTGTTCTGTCAGGTCATCACAGGCATCGTGCTGGTCCCGGTGTTCTATACTTAGCTCAGCTTCCAATACAATATTTTGTATTTACTCTAGAGATAATTATACCTCCCTTATGTCATTAATAGTTAGTGGGTCATATCTTATAATTTACAACAACAAAAAATAATCATAAAATATGATGGGAAAAAAAGTTAAAAAAAACTTTTTGTAACTTTGACCTAAAAAATCATTTACACAATTACAAGCGGTAAAAAAAAGACCCCATCTAAATAGTTTCTGAATGTTGTCCCGAGTTTAGAAATATGCTTGTTTCCATGTTTTACTGGGTTTTTTTTGCGAGTTATAGGGCAATAACCAAAAATAGTTCACCGGCATCGTGCTGGTTCTGGTGTTCTATACTTAGCTCAGCTTCCAACACAATATATTTTATTCACTCTAAAGATAATCATACCTCCCTTACTTCCTTAATAGTGAGCTTGTAGTTTTATTTCAGAGTATTCAACTTGACACAAGATGTCATCATTATTTTTATTATAATCGAAAAAAATAAGTTATATTTCAAGGACTCTGGAACCTAAACATTGTCTATACTGTGAACGTAGAGGTAAAATAACGATGAGAAATTTTTTATAAATTAAATAAATTAAAGGGACGGCATCACCTAAACATTGCTTTTACTGTGAATGTAGAGTATTAAAAAAAAATAACATTAACTATACATTGTGTTAGATTGTCATTGTTATACTATAGGAGAACTGTAGTTTCAACGTAAAAATAAGTATATTTGACATGTATTAGAAACATGTACAACATCCAAAAGATAAGTGTTATTTCTGTTTTCACCCCTAAAATGCCAATTTCTGACAATTTATGGCAGCAACCATTTAAAAAAAAAATAATTACGTGCATCTTAGAGTTGAAATAATCAATAATAATCTAGTTAAACCACACACCATCTTGTTGTTTGCTGCAAGGCTGCATTAACATCAGTAATGTTATGTGTGTTTCATTTCATGTATGTTTTATAGTGCTGTGGTGTTATTTTATAATCTATATTTCCTTTGGGTACTACACAGGAGTTGGATAGTAGACGGCATTTAGGTTTTCAAAAGAGTTTGTCTTCTGGAAGTGGTTTAAGATCATAAATACACCACCAGGTAGTCTCCCCTGTCCTGGCAACTGGGGTGTTTCTTATAACACTGTAAAATAACACCACAGCACTATAAAACAGGTACACTTCTAGATCAAACAATAATAACAACCTATCATTATAAAACAAGCGCAGGGGAAAAGGTAGAAATTTCCTTGAATATGTGATCGGCAAGCTTATTTTTTATATGTATGTAATCCTTTCCTGTATTTAAAATATTTGAAGACGAAGGTAGTTTAGAAAAAAAAAAATGACGTAATCTCATAAAACCCTGTTCTATGCCTCAAATAATCAAACTTTTAATCCTAGACTGACTGACTCCTTATTGACTATATAAATTAAATTAAGCAGAGCAAAGTAATCAGGCTTTTACAGTACAAATGTTTGAAAATTGCTATGGATTTTTATTTTATTTTATTTTGCCTGGATGCTAATAGAGTCAGTGGGAATCTTTATCATAATTAAAGCAGAGAAGAGCTATGCAGTGAGAAAATTTGTTGAAATCGCCCTCCAGCATGCAATGTGCGCTCCCAGCCACACGATTCTACCATACTTTAAATACACGTGATATTAAAATCTCTTAGACTTCTACTCCAAAACAAAAATGAATGCTGGCTCCCTGGAGGAGCCCCAATCCGTAAAGAAAGTTTTTCTAATTTCACTGGCATTCTCTTGGTTTAATTAAATGAGATTATTATTATTGTTTTGGGGTTAATCCTTTCCTGATAAGAAACCATTAAGCTTTATACCCCACTAAATACAATTTTTTTTTTTTTTAAAAGTTCTATCGTATAAAAATATATAAATAAATCACCATTGCATTCTTTAAGTTTGCCTCTAGGCAAAAAGTATAAAAATTAAAAAGAATATATTAATATTGCTTCGTACAATGTGCACACAGCAATACCAGGACTATTATTGTTTTATTTATTTTTTTTACACTTTTCTTTTTGTATTATCCTTTGCCAATAAGAAGCAGTTATACTTTATACCCAACTAATCCCAAAAATATATACAGATAGAAAAAAATAAAATAAAAAAAAATGAATGACCATTGCATCCTCTATATATCTATGCTCGTGGCAAATATAAAATTAATAAAAATGTAAAAGTATAAAAATAATACAAATAAAAAACATTTAAAAAAATGGAAGCAATTTTAGTTATTGTACACAGAAATAACATGTCTGTTTTTTTTTTTTTTAACAATTCTATATATTTATTTAGTCCTTATTTTAGGTGCCTTTTCTCATTTAGTCCAAAAATGACTGTCCTCGTGGAATTACTTTTTTTTTTTTTGGTTTGCCCGAAGGCTGCTGCCCACATGCCAGTAACTAGATAACATACTCTATCAAAGATTTTAAAAAATCATTGGGAAAGCACAAGAATCAGAAGGGGGGCATCAATCTTAACCTGACATGGACCAGGGTCAACCATTTATCTCTCTACATTGCCTGTGGTCACTAGAGAGGCCATCCTGAGTCTGTGCATGTTTTTAACAGCTTTTCCAGATGAAAACTCTGCTATCTGCAATACAAGCTGTTTTCTGAATACTTTGGCCCCACACTGGAGAGTCCTATATATTAATGATACATTTGGCTGCATTTAGATAACCTCTCCACATAAAGACATGTACAGTGCACAAACATGTATTCGTTTGGTCCATGTGAAATAATAAAAACAGTAATTTTCTGGAAAGGAATTTAAAACCTATTTTTTTTTGTGTATGTTGTACATGTGTTAAATGCCCTTTTTATACTTGAATTGACAGTTCTGCTGTGGTTTTACATTGAAAATAATTGCACCGGGGCTTCTAAATTCAGCCAATAAAGAGGGACTGTTGCTATGACAATAACCACTCTGGTACACTTTATTTGCAGTTTTAAGGAGACAGGAAGTATTGAGAGGACAGCTGATAAGACATGTCTGTTTCTTTTCTCAAGTTTACATGATACAGACGTTGAAGGTGGAACGCCCCCTTTCACCAATCAAAACATTTGCTTTTATAGTGTCTTTTCGGGATAGAAACATAGAATGTGTCGGCAGATAAGAACCATTCGGTCCATCTAGTCTGCCCAGTTTCCTAAATAATTGTATTGGTCCCCAGTTGTAGTTAGGATAGCCTTGTGCCTATCCCACGCATGCTTAAACTCCTTCACTGTGTTTACCTCTACGCTTATACTGGAAGACTATTCCATACATCCACTACCCTCTCAGTAATGTAATACGTTCATTAGTCCCTGGCCTTATCTTATATCTAGGATAGACCTATACCTATCCCACGCATGCTTAAACTCCTTCACTGTGTTTACCTCTACCACTTCTACTGGAAGACTATTCCATGTATCCACTACCCTCTCAGTAAAGTAATACTTTCATTAGTCCCTGGCCTTATCTTATTTCTAGGATAGCCTTATACCTATCCCACGCATGCTTAAACTCCTTCACTGTATTAACCTCTACCACTTCTACTTGAAGACTATTCCATACATCCACTAACCTCTCAGTAAAGTAATACTTTCATTAGTCCCTGGTCTTATCTTATATCTAGGATAGCCTTATACCTATCCCACGCATGCTTAAACTCCTTCACTGTATTAACCTCTACCACCTCTACTGGAAGACTATTACATGCATCCACTACCCTCTCAGTAAAGTAATACTTTCATTAGTCCGTGGCCTTATCTTATATCTAGGATAGCCTTGTGTCCATCCCACGCATGCTTACACTCCTTCACTGTATTAACCTCTACCACTTACACTGGAAGACTATTCCATGCATCCACTACCCTCTCAGTAAAGTATTACTTTCATTAGTCCCTGGCCTTATCTTATATCTAGGATAACCTTATACCTATCCCATGCATGCTAAAACTCCTTCACTGTATTAACCTCTACCACTTCTACTGGAAGACTATTCCATACATCCACTACCCTCTCAGTAAAGTAATACTTTCATTAGTCCCTGGCCTTATCTTATATCTAGGATAGCCTTATACCGATCCCATGCATGCTTAAACTCCTTCACTGTATTAACCTCTACCACTTCTACTGGAAGGCTATTCCATACATCCACTACCCTCTCAGTAAAGTAATACTTTCATTAGTCTCTGGCCTTATCTTATATCTAGGATAGCCTTGTGTCTATCCCACACATGCTTAAACTCCTTCACTGTATTAACCTCTACCACTTCTACTGGAAGACTATTCCATACATCAAAAATAGCTTGATGCCAATGTTGAGTCTATATAGGCAATAGCGTGGCTAGAATTTTTATTTCTTTTTTTTTGAGGAAAAGTTGTCAACCTTACTGAACTGCAGACAGGCTGCTTCCCTGAGAACGTGACTAGGTCCCCTTTGTTGGTGGCATGTAAAAACAGACTGCAAAGGGCTTTAACATTTGCTTCTATTGGTGAAGCAAAAGTTTAAAAACCTTTTGATCTAGTTGGAGAGAAACGTTCTACAGAAGTACCAATTATCCTCTTGAAAGTAATTAATTAGCATATCGCATGGCAGGTGATGTCATTGGCGTGAGACATCACAAGACGCATTAAAACCACGGTCTTTCTCAATCTATGACGTTTCTCGCAGACCCTGCTAACACAAGGGATAGATCATTTGTTGTATTTATTTTTTGTCAGTAGTTTTTTTTTTTACATTCACAGTGTAGTAAATAAAGTAACACAGTACCTTTAAAAAACACTTTTTATTCTCTGTATTGAAAGTGTAAACAAAGGTTTCCCCTTTAACATGTCAGCTGACTAGCTGTGCCCAGTAGGCCCAAGCTGGCCTTAAACAAATATGGTTGTATTTACCCAATTAGTGTGGTGAGAGGGAGAAATAAAGACAACTTTGCCAGCAATAAACATGGACTCTTATGTTTGCTTCAGTGTCTGGAAATTATTCGAGATCTAAAACAGTGTTCATTTTATTTTTTTTTTTTTTTTTTTTTTATTTAGAAAGTGTTTTACCAGGAAGAATACACTGAGATTTCTCTCGTTTTCAAGTATTTCCTGGGGACCCAGTCCAGAATGGAGTCACACAGATTTACACATTTAACAGTGGAATGAAATACATACATACATATATTTTAACAAGTTGGAAAGAGAACATACAGGGTAAATTATTATTAATACAACAAAAAAAACAGGTACAATCTGTTTTGAGGATTTGGGAGACACTCATTTTCAGGGATTGTAGACTAGAGGATGATTTGGCAGAATCAGGGAGGCTGATTCCACATATGAGGAGCTCTGAAAGAGAACGCACCTCGACCCGCTTCCTTTTTGAAGTGAGCGATCGCTAGTGAAGGGTTGGTGCAGGATCTGAGATTGTAGGATGTGCAGGGAGTAAGAGTGAGCATGCCACTCAGGTAGGGGGGGAGAAGTGGTTATGCTCTAAGCAAGCTAGGTGGAGAGTGTGCCTGGAGGCAAGCGTCAGCCAGTTTAACTCTTTTAACATTTTACAGTGATGTGTGTTATAATCGCACTGTAGTGCAAAACGACACAATGTATTGTACATAGTGTCGAGATTACCGAGATGGATCTGGGGGGCAGAATCATACACAACATCTCCATAATCTAAGATCGGCATTAACATTTGCTGCACAATAAGTTTCCTTACCATGGAATCTAGGTTAGATTTGTTTCTATATAGAAAGCCAATCCTAGGATATAGCTTTGACACAAGCTTATCAATATGGAGACCAAAAGATAAGTTTGAATCTAGCCACATGCCAAGATACTTATATGAATTTACCTGGGTAAGGTATAACTGATGTTTGTTATTATGTATATTAAGGACTTGTTTATTTTATAACAATACCACAAACACATTAGTGTAAAAAATAGTACACTGTTACTATGTTATAAAATACATAAACAAAATTCAGTATTTAAGGCCACTTTTTAAATAATTTAATGGGACCAGTCAACTAAATGTTGTTTTCATTTTTAATTTAAATAAGAAAAACAAAGATCTTTACAATATAGTAACACAACTTACAAAATGCATAAAGAGAAAAATGTGTTTCAAAGATATCTGGGGGGTCTGGGGGATTCAAGGAAGCAAGGGTTAGACAAAACATGTCCCGGGACTTTTAAGTAAACCCGACGAGTTCCCCTGGAAACAAGCAGAGCTAGGTGGGAGGGGGCCCTGTATGAGGGAGGGGAGTGACTGGTGAGACTGACATGGTAAGGGGGGGAGGGGCTGCGGCTAGGGTATATAGGCAGCCCTCCCCTCTTCTGTGTCAGCCATCTTAGTTTAACAGACACAGCAGGATTCTTTTTTGTTTCCTGCTCATGTCTGCTACAAAACGGCCTGGGGCAATGGACGTGGAGAGCATCTTGGCTGACCTCAGAGGAGAAGTGTTGCTGGACGGTGGGGCTCACCTCCAGCAGCAGATGGCAAGGCTGAGGGTGGCTCCGGCCAGAGCCCCCACTCCCTCAGCGGATCGCGGGTCGGGCAGGCGTGCCTCCCGCCCCCCTGCCCGTCTCAGCCCAGAAGACATGCGGAGGACCGGATACAGAAGCAGGAGCCCTGGGGACCGCACGGGAGGTCGGTAAGTTCCTTGGCTGTTGCTGGCCCCTCTGCTCCCCCTCCCCGCAGCGTGCGCTCGCGGGCAGCGAGGCCTGCGTTTCCACCATGCGGAGCGTCGCCAGTTTGTGGACAAAGATGGCACAAAGAGGCAGGCAACAAAGATGGCACACCAGATGTATGGGTGGCTAAGATGGCACAGACAAGCTGTTTGCTGACAAAGTAGGCACTGTGGGACATCTTGTTTGGTGATTTCTGGAGAGCCCAGAGCAATGTTTGCACTAGGACCCTGTGGTTCCTAGTTACGCTCCTGTGTCCACATGTAACTTTTACATGTTATATTGCAGTGTGTAGTAGACATATGTGTCCAGAAAGAAATCAAATAATTAATCATTGTGGTTCTGTGGGAACAATTCCTTGTTTACTTAACTGATTAATGAAAAAGTTATATGTGGTCGGGAAAAAATGGCCAAGGTGGCATTAGTCAGATAGGTAAGTCATGTAACCAAATTGGCAGTCATGTATCCATAGGTTATGTTAAAATACGTTTAATTTGTTACACCCCCCATCATTTATATGTATTGTTTACACCAGTGATTGGACAGCACTAGGGAAGCACTTTATAAATAAAACAAAAAAAAACAATGACAACACCAAACGCAACATAACCTCACACCGAGTCTAAAACATACAAACATATACATTAATCTAATCCCTACAAATGACCTTGACTTTAAAAAAAAATGGTTAGCCCCGGAGCACAAATGCCTTCATAGAAACCCAAAACCCAAGCAAGAATAATAGCAGTATTAATTCAGACAGGGAAAGATCGGCCCCTGAGACATGTATTGCAGCTGCTTTAAGTAGTTCAAAAAACAAGATTACTTAAGGAATGAAGACATTAATTAAAAGGTCAGACCTCCCGCATAGCTTTGGCATCATTACAGAAAGGTTTACTGCAGGATAGAGGCAGTATACATTGTACAAAAAGGAAGAAAGTGTGTGCACACAGATGTGTATACTTCCAAAGCGGGATGCTGCCTCATAAACTTGGTACTTCTCCCAAGTACCAATGACACAATACAAGAAAACAGGGTATGGCGCTGGAACACTGGAAGACAGTATTCTGTAAAGTGTGTTCTCTAATGCTAAGCCTCAGTATCCTGTAAAGTGTGTTCTGTAATGGAAGGAGTTAAATAGAAATTCATTAAGGAAAGATTACAAATAAAGTACCTTATTGAGCCCTCTTTGCTTGTATAGTTCTATCAGGGGACTGTGACGACTGTTAGGGAACTTGATAGAGACCTTGATGCAGACACAATCAATATAATAAAGATCAATACACTGTGGGTACGAACCTAGTTTGTAATATAAAGTAACACAGGAACACATAAAAGTTTGTAATCCAGCAGGAAGGTGATAAACTTGACGCCACGGGTAATGGCTATAATCCAGCAGGGAGAGGGTTTATGCATGGAAGCATAAGACAGCAATTGTAATCCAGCAGGTAGATGGTTAAAACATATAAGCACAAGCAGTACTGTAATCCAGCAGGTAGATGGTTAAAGCATATAAGCGTAAACAGCAACTGTAATCCAGCAGGTAGATGGTTAAAGCACATAAGCATAAACAGTACTGTAATCCAGCAGGCAGATGGTTAAAGCACATAAGCATAAACAGTGCTGTAATCCAGCAGGTAGATGGTTAAAGCATAGAAGCATAAACAGTACTGTAATCCAGCAGGTAGATGGTTAAAGCATAAACAGTACTGTAATCCAGCAGGTAGATGGTTAAAGCATAAACATTACTATAATCCAGCAGGTAGATGGTTAAAGCATATACGCATATAGAATGGTCGAAGTTCAAACCGGGTTCAGTGGTGCATAGGCAGACAGAGTGGTAATAGGACAGTCCAGGATCAAGGGCACAGGCAGGCAGACTGGTCAGAATACAATCCAGGGTCAAGATCAATCAAAAAAGTAGAATTGAGCAATACGCTGGGCAAGGAACACGAGAATCACCAAGCAAGGAGTGCAAGTCGATTCTCCCTTTTAAATCTTCCCGCGTCTGACGTGCATGCGACGGGCGTGACGTCATCGGGGACGCGCCTCCGTTTTGATTGGCAGCAGTGTGCGCGCTACCGGAGCGGGATTCCAGGTAAGTAGAACGGGGGTATTCGGGGGATCTACTTCGTGGTAGATCCTAACAGGGACGAACATGTTGTTTGAATGCTGGATCAGATCTTCGCTCTTGTGACCCAATATTCTAAACCTGTCTGCCCTCTGATAGAGCTGTACTGGGCAAAGAGGATTCAATAATGGCCTTTCATTTAAGAATTCCTACTTAAAACATCTACACTTGATGCAATCGTTCAATTAAACATCATTGTTTTGGGTTTTTTTGCCTACAATTGTCATTTAAACCAGTTAGGACTTTGCACAGAATCAAACAACACTTCCTCATGTCACAATTTGCTTTGAGACTAACACTCAACTTCGACTCCCACAAGCCATCCCAAGCCCCACTCTGTAAGGCCAACCTCCAAATGATCTGCAGTATTATCTCTTTAAAATGCATTGGCAACAAATGGAAAACAGGCAACACCATATCCCAGAGTCCAGATACTTCTGTGCCCCATCAGATAGCAGCATTTACAGGACACGCTCTATTCAAATTACACTGTAATCCCATTTCAGTTTGCCTAAGCCTTTTAGTAACATGTCAACCTCGACTAACGTTATTGACCTTATCGCGTGTTCTGTCAGGTCATCACAGGCATCGTGCTGGTCCCGGTGTTCTATACTTAGCTCAGCTTCCAATACAATATTTTGTATTTACTCTAGAGATAATTATACCTCCCTTATGTCATTAATAGTTAGTGGGTCATATCTTATAATTTACAACAACAAAAAATAATCATAAAATATGATGGGAAAAAAAGTTAAAAAAAACTTTTTGTAACTTTGACCTAAAAAATCATTTACACAATTACAAGCGGTAAAAAAAAGACCCCATCTAAATAGTTTCTGAATGTTGTCCCGAGTTTAGAAATATGCTTGTTTCCATGTTTTACTGGGTTTTTTTTGCGAGTTATAGGGCAATAACCAAAAATAGTTCACCGGCATCGTGCTGGTTCTGGTGTTCTATACTTAGCTCAGCTTCCAACACAATATATTTTATTCACTCTAAAGATAATCATACCTCCCTTACTTCCTTAATAGTGAGCTTGTAGTTTTATTTCAGAGTATTCAACTTGACACAAGATGTCATCATTATTTTTATTATAATCGAAAAAAATAAGTTATATTTCAAGGACTCTGGAACCTAAACATTGTCTATACTGTGAACGTAGAGGTAAAATAACGATGAGAAATTTTTTATAAATTAAATAAATTAAAGGGACGGCATCACCTAAACATTGCTTTTACTGTGAATGTAGAGTATTAAAAAAAAATAACATTAACTATACATTGTGTTAGATTGTCATTGTTATACTATAGGAGAACTGTAGTTTCAACGTAAAAATAAGTATATTTGACATGTATTAGAAACATGTACAACATCCAAAAGATAAGTGTTATTTCTGTTTTCACCCCTAAAATGCCAATTTCTGACAATTTATGGCAGCAACCATTTAAAAAAAAAATAATTACGTGCATCTTAGAGTTGAAATAATCAATAATAATCTAGTTAAACCACACACCATCTTGTTGTTTGCTGCAAGGCTGCATTAACATCAGTAATGTTATGTGTGTTTCATTTCATGTATGTTTTATAGTGCTGTGGTGTTATTTTATAATCTATATTTCCTTTGGGTACTACACAGGAGTTGGATAGTAGACGGCATTTAGGTTTTCAAAAGAGTTTGTCTTCTGGAAGTGGTTTAAGATCATAAATACACCACCAGGTAGTCTCCCCTGTCCTGGCAACTGGGGTGTTTCTTATAACACTGTAAAATAACACCACAGCACTATAAAACAGGTACACTTCTAGATCAAACAATAATAACAACCTATCATTATAAAACAAGCGCAGGGGAAAAGGTAGAAATTTCCTTGAATATGTGATCGGCAAGCTTATTTTTTATATGTATGTAATCCTTTCCTGTATTTAAAATATTTGAAGACGAAGGTAGTTTAGAAAAAAAAAAATGACGTAATCTCATAAAACCCTGTTCTATGCCTCAAATAATCAAACTTTTAATCCTAGACTGACTGACTCCTTATTGACTATATAAATTAAATTAAGCAGAGCAAAGTAATCAGGCTTTTACAGTACAAATGTTTGAAAATTGCTATGGATTTTTATTTTATTTTATTTTGCCTGGATGCTAATAGAGTCAGTGGGAATCTTTATCATAATTAAAGCAGAGAAGAGCTATGCAGTGAGAAAATTTGTTGAAATCGCCCTCCAGCATGCAATGTGCGCTCCCAGCCACACGATTCTACCATACTTTAAATACACGTGATATTAAAATCTCTTAGACTTCTACTCCAAAACAAAAATGAATGCTGGCTCCCTGGAGGAGCCCCAATCCGTAAAGAAAGTTTTTCTAATTTCACTGGCATTCTCTTGGTTTAATTAAATGAGATTATTATTATTGTTTTGGGGTTAATCCTTTCCTGATAAGAAACCATTAAGCTTTATACCCCACTAAATACAATTTTTTTTTTTTTTAAAAGTTCTATCGTATAAAAATATATAAATAAATCACCATTGCATTCTTTAAGTTTGCCTCTAGGCAAAAAGTATAAAAATTAAAAAGAATATATTAATATTGCTTCGTACAATGTGCACACAGCAATACCAGGACTATTATTGTTTTATTTATTTTTTTTACACTTTTCTTTTTGTATTATCCTTTGCCAATAAGAAGCAGTTATACTTTATACCCAACTAATCCCAAAAATATATACAGATAGAAAAAAATAAAATAAAAAAAAATGAATGACCATTGCATCCTCTATATATCTATGCTCGTGGCAAATATAAAATTAATAAAAATGTAAAAGTATAAAAATAATACAAATAAAAAACATTTAAAAAAATGGAAGCAATTTTAGTTATTGTACACAGAAATAACATGTCTGTTTTTTTTTTTTTTAACAATTCTATATATTTATTTAGTCCTTATTTTAGGTGCCTTTTCTCATTTAGTCCAAAAATGACTGTCCTCGTGGAATTACTTTTTTTTTTTTTGGTTTGCCCGAAGGCTGCTGCCCACATGCCAGTAACTAGATAACATACTCTATCAAAGATTTTAAAAAATCATTGGGAAAGCACAAGAATCAGAAGGGGGGCATCAATCTTAACCTGACATGGACCAGGGTCAACCATTTATCTCTCTACATTGCCTGTGGTCACTAGAGAGGCCATCCTGAGTCTGTGCATGTTTTTAACAGCTTTTCCAGATGAAAACTCTGCTATCTGCAATACAAGCTGTTTTCTGAATACTTTGGCCCCACACTGGAGAGTCCTATATATTAATGATACATTTGGCTGCATTTAGATAACCTCTCCACATAAAGACATGTACAGTGCACAAACATGTATTCGTTTGGTCCATGTGAAATAATAAAAACAGTAATTTTCTGGAAAGGAATTTAAAACCTATTTTTTTTTGTGTATGTTGTACATGTGTTAAATGCCCTTTTTATACTTGAATTGACAGTTCTGCTGTGGTTTTACATTGAAAATAATTGCACCGGGGCTTCTAAATTCAGCCAATAAAGAGGGACTGTTGCTATGACAATAACCACTCTGGTACACTTTATTTGCAGTTTTAAGGAGACAGGAAGTATTGAGAGGACAGCTGATAAGACATGTCTGTTTCTTTTCTCAAGTTTACATGATACAGACGTTGAAGGTGGAACGCCCCCTTTCACCAATCAAAACATTTGCTTTTATAGTGTCTTTTCGGGATAGAAACATAGAATGTGTCGGCAGATAAGAACCATTCGGTCCATCTAGTCTGCCCAGTTTCCTAAATAATTGTATTGGTCCCCAGTTGTAGTTAGGATAGCCTTGTGCCTATCCCACGCATGCTTAAACTCCTTCACTGTGTTTACCTCTACGCTTATACTGGAAGACTATTCCATACATCCACTACCCTCTCAGTAATGTAATACGTTCATTAGTCCCTGGCCTTATCTTATATCTAGGATAGACCTATACCTATCCCACGCATGCTTAAACTCCTTCACTGTGTTTACCTCTACCACTTCTACTGGAAGACTATTCCATGTATCCACTACCCTCTCAGTAAAGTAATACTTTCATTAGTCCCTGGCCTTATCTTATTTCTAGGATAGCCTTATACCTATCCCACGCATGCTTAAACTCCTTCACTGTATTAACCTCTACCACTTCTACTTGAAGACTATTCCATACATCCACTAACCTCTCAGTAAAGTAATACTTTCATTAGTCCCTGGTCTTATCTTATATCTAGGATAGCCTTATACCTATCCCACGCATGCTTAAACTCCTTCACTGTATTAACCTCTACCACCTCTACTGGAAGACTATTACATGCATCCACTACCCTCTCAGTAAAGTAATACTTTCATTAGTCCGTGGCCTTATCTTATATCTAGGATAGCCTTGTGTCCATCCCACGCATGCTTACACTCCTTCACTGTATTAACCTCTACCACTTACACTGGAAGACTATTCCATGCATCCACTACCCTCTCAGTAAAGTATTACTTTCATTAGTCCCTGGCCTTATCTTATATCTAGGATAACCTTATACCTATCCCATGCATGCTAAAACTCCTTCACTGTATTAACCTCTACCACTTCTACTGGAAGACTATTCCATACATCCACTACCCTCTCAGTAAAGTAATACTTTCATTAGTCCCTGGCCTTATCTTATATCTAGGATAGCCTTATACCGATCCCATGCATGCTTAAACTCCTTCACTGTATTAACCTCTACCACTTCTACTGGAAGGCTATTCCATACATCCACTACCCTCTCAGTAAAGTAATACTTTCATTAGTCTCTGGCCTTATCTTATATCTAGGATAGCCTTGTGTCTATCCCACACATGCTTAAACTCCTTCACTGTATTAACCTCTACCACTTCTACTGGAAGACTATTCCATACATCAAAAATAGCTTGATGCCAATGTTGAGTCTATATAGGCAATAGCGTGGCTAGAATTTTTATTTCTTTTTTTTTGAGGAAAAGTTGTCAACCTTACTGAACTGCAGACAGGCTGCTTCCCTGAGAACGTGACTAGGTCCCCTTTGTTGGTGGCATGTAAAAACAGACTGCAAAGGGCTTTAACATTTGCTTCTATTGGTGAAGCAAAAGTTTAAAAACCTTTTGATCTAGTTGGAGAGAAACGTTCTACAGAAGTACCAATTATCCTCTTGAAAGTAATTAATTAGCATATCGCATGGCAGGTGATGTCATTGGCGTGAGACATCACAAGACGCATTAAAACCACGGTCTTTCTCAATCTATGACGTTTCTCGCAGACCCTGCTAACACAAGGGATAGATCATTTGTTGTATTTATTTTTTGTCAGTAGTTTTTTTTTTTACATTCACAGTGTAGTAAATAAAGTAACACAGTACCTTTAAAAAACACTTTTTATTCTCTGTATTGAAAGTGTAAACAAAGGTTTCCCCTTTAACATGTCAGCTGACTAGCTGTGCCCAGTAGGCCCAAGCTGGCCTTAAACAAATATGGTTGTATTTACCCAATTAGTGTGGTGAGAGGGAGAAATAAAGACAACTTTGCCAGCAATAAACATGGACTCTTATGTTTGCTTCAGTGTCTGGAAATTATTCGAGATCTAAAACAGTGTTCATTTTATTTTTTTTTTTTTTTTTTTTTTATTTAGAAAGTGTTTTACCAGGAAGAATACACTGAGATTTCTCTCGTTTTCAAGTATTTCCTGGGGACCCAGTCCAGAATGGAGTCACACAGATTTACACATTTAACAGTGGAATGAAATACATACATACATATATTTTAACAAGTTGGAAAGAGAACATACAGGGTAAATTATTATTAATACAACAAAAAAAACAGGTACAATCTGTTTTGAGGATTTGGGAGACACTCATTTTCAGGGATTGTAGACTAGAGGATGATTTGGCAGAATCAGGGAGGCTGATTCCACATATGAGGAGCTCTGAAAGAGAACGCACCTCGACCCGCTTCCTTTTTGAAGTGAGCGATCGCTAGTGAAGGGTTGGTGCAGGATCTGAGATTGTAGGATGTGCAGGGAGTAAGAGTGAGCATGCCACTCAGGTAGGGGGGGAGAAGTGGTTATGCTCTAAGCAAGCTAGGTGGAGAGTGTGCCTGGAGGCAAGCGTCAGCCAGTTTAACTCTTTTAACATTTTACAGTGATGTGTGTTATAATCGCACTGTAGTGCAAAACGACACAATGTATTGTACATAGTGTCGAGATTACCGAGATGGATCTGGGGGGCAGAATCATACACAACATCTCCATAATCTAAGATCGGCATTAACATTTGCTGCACAATAAGTTTCCTTACCATGGAATCTAGGTTAGATTTGTTTCTATATAGAAAGCCAATCCTAGGATATAGCTTTGACACAAGCTTATCAATATGGAGACCAAAAGATAAGTTTGAATCTAGCCACATGCCAAGATACTTATATGAATTTACCTGGGTAAGGTATAACTGATGTTTGTTATTATGTATATTAAGGACTTGTTTATTTTATAACAATACCACAAACACATTAGTGTAAAAAATAGTACACTGTTA
This sequence comes from Pelodytes ibericus, assembly GCA_036172795.1. Lineage (NCBI taxonomy): Eukaryota > Metazoa > Chordata > Amphibia > Anura > Pelodytidae > Pelodytes > Pelodytes ibericus. Next base: position 206,557,492 of record CM069861.1, read on the forward strand.
CTATGTTATAAAATACATAAACAAAATTCAGTATTTAAGGCCACTTTTTAAATAATTTAATGGGACCAGTCAACTAAATGTTGTTTTCATTTTTAATTTAAATAAGAAAAACAAAGATCTTTACAATATAGTAACACAACTTACAAAATGCATAAAGAGAAAAATGTGTTTCAAAGATATCTGGGGGGTCTGGGGGATTCAAGGAAGCAAGGGTTAGACAAAACATGTCCCGGGACTTTTAAGTAAACCCGACGAGTTCCCCTGGAAACAAGCAGAGCTAGGTGGGAGGGGGCCCTGTATGAGGGAGGGGAGTGACTGGTGAGACTGACATGGTAAGGGGGGGAGGGGCTGCGGCTAGGGTATATAGGCAGCCCTCCCCTCTTCTGTGTCAGCCATCTTAGTTTAACAGACACAGCAGGATTCTTTTTTGTTTCCTGCTCATGTCTGCTACAAAACGGCCTGGGGCAATGGACGTGGAGAGCATCTTGGCTGACCTCAGAGGAGAAGTGTTGCTGGACGGTGGGGCTCACCTCCAGCAGCAGATGGCAAGGCTGAGGGTGGCTCCGGCCAGAGCCCCCACTCCCTCAGCGGATCGCGGGTCGGGCAGGCGTGCCTCCCGCCCCCCTGCCCGTCTCAGCCCAGAAGACATGCGGAGGACCGGATACAGAAGCAGGAGCCCTGGGGACCGCACGGGAGGTCGGTAAGTTCCTTGGCTGTTGCTGGCCCCTCTGCTCCCCCTCCCCGCAGCGTGCGCTCGCGGGCAGCGAGGCCTGCGTTTCCACCATGCGGAGCGTCGCCAGCTCTGGTTCCCCAGCTGCCACGTGGTGGGCCGTCGCATGGCGCGAAAATCACCCGTTAGGCCGTCGCAGGCCGCGAGGCCTACACAGAGTTCCCAGGGCAGTATGCTTCCTCTGTCCCCAGCCCCACTCACCTCTACCCCGGCCAGGGAATTGAGATCAAGTGGCGGTAGTGCCTTCAGGGCTGCTGCGCATCCGGCAGCAGTCCCCCTTACTCCCACAAAGGTGTCTCTCAGCAGGTGCTGTTTCCTAGTTCGCAATCTGGTGCTGCCTTTTCCTCAATGGCCCCGAGTGCGGGGCTCTTGCCTGCCGACTCCTCGGCGTCTGGGTTGCCACCTCGACATGGTGAGTGTGGGGACATGGGGGGTCCGGGTGGGGGGTCTGTGGTAGTAGGGAGTAGCTTGGCGCCTGCGTTGGAAGGCTTAATACGGGGTTTACAAGGGATCCTTCTCCAGTTGGCGGCTCCTGGGGGTTCAGCACATCGGTGGCTCAGCAGATAGACACTGAATAGCGGGGGGTATGGGAGACAGCGGGCCGGCCGAGCGGGGGCTTGGCCGGCTCTACATCTGCGTGGTGCTTGTCCACCCCTCAGTTGCCAGCTCCCCCTCCAATAGTTGCGGCTCCGGCCGGGTGAGTGGTGTCGGAGGTGGTGGAATCGTCAGAGGTTACAGTAGAGGCCCCTGCGAGGACGGTGGCGTCAATGGCTCGTGGGGCGTCATACATGTGTTGGGGGTTGCATCTTAAGCAGGAGGTTAGGGAAAAAAATCTGTAAGGGGAAGTATTTGGAGATCCTCTCTCTTATTCCCCTGGAAGATGTCCCTCCACCTGAAAAAGATTTGAAGGAATCTGAAAAGTATCGTTTCCGAAAGATCCCTAAGACTTTCGGGAACTGGATACGGGCAATCTCGGTTTTAGCTAGCGTGATGGGGGAAAAATTCCCGGAACGGTGTTCAGCTTTGTTCTGTTATCAGGACCAGATCTGGACAGCTTGTTGGGTGTACGGGGGGCTCAGCTGGTGGCGATACGACGAACAGTTTCGCCAGCGGTTGGCAGTCCGCCCTTCACTAACTTGGGACCAGATGGATATCGGTTTGTGGTTGTCTATCATGACCCGACCGGCATCGGCCCAAGGGGGATGTCGTCCTTTCTCAGGGGTGCCGGCGGGATGGGAAGCACTACCACCCCGTCGGCCACCATGGAAACCACAAAGCGCCCCGGTTCCTGCTGGCAGTTCAACGACGGCCAATGCAAGTGGGGCGCGAACTGCCGTTTTAAGCACGAGTGTTCAGGGTGTGGTGGAAACAACCCCTATACCCGTTGCTTTAAACGAGGCAAATCGGGTGACAAGTCAGACGTGGGCTCAAAGGGGGAGGACACCGGTGGACGTCATTGCGATGGACCAGTGGCTAGGCCAGTATAGTAACCGAAGGGCGGCTGAGATTCTGGAGTCTGGTTTCGAGGAGGGTTTTTGGATTCCTTTTCAGGATCAGCCCCCAGTTTTATCCCTTCGTAATTTGCGGTCGGTGGCCGTTAGCCCGGGGGTTGTGAGGGAAAAATTGGGTAAGGAGATCGCATTAGGGAGGATGGCGGGCCCATTTCGGGAACCACCCCTCGCTAATCTGCGAGTTTCCCCCCTGGGGGTGGTTCCTAAGAGGGAGCCGGGGAAGTTCCGTCTCATACATCATCTGTCTTACCCCTTTGGGGGTTCGGTAAATGATGACATTGACGCGGAATTGTGCCGCGTGTCGTACATGTCATTTGACGCAGTGGTTCGTGAGGTCAGGGCCGGGGGGGTGGGGGCCCTCATGGCGAAAACGGACATTGAATCTGCATTTAGGTTTTTGCCGGTTCACCCGGAGTGTCATCATCTCCTGGGGTGTTTCTTTGAAGGAAAATTTTACGTGGATCTGAGCCTCCCAATGGGTTGCTCGATTTCATGCTTTTATTTTGAGTGCTTTAGTACCTTCTAGAAAAGGGTAGTGCGGAGGGAGTTGGGGTACGACTCCGTGTTGCATTACCTGGACGACTTCCTTTGTGTAGGTCCAGGTCGGTCGAACGTTTGCGCACACATATTACGCTCGGTGCAGTTTGTAGCTGACTCTTTCGGGGTGCCTTTGGCCCCTGGTAAGACGGAGGGCCCGGCAACATGCCTGAGCTTCCTTGGCATTGAGATAGACTCGGTCGCAGGGGAGTGCCGGCTGCCCGTGGATAAGGTTTTGGGGCTTCGGAAAGCTGTGGCCGAGGCTATTGGGTCGCGGAAGTTAAAGCTCCGCCCCTTGCAGTCTTTGTTGGGGAAGTTGAACTTTGCGTGCCGCACTGTTCCCATGGGGCGGATGTTCAACAGGCGGCTGGCAGCGGCCACAGCAGGGATTACGAGGGCGCATCACTTTATTCGGCTCACATGGCCGCTTCGGAGTGATCTAGAGGTTTGTGATTGCTTCCTGGCCAATTTTAATGGGTTTCCAATCAGGACCTCCACCTGTACACGGATGCATCGGGTTCAGTGGGGTTTGGGGCCATCTTGGGTCCTCAGTGGTGTTCCGGGGTGTGGCCGTCTGATTGGCGCATTGCGGGGTTAACAAAAAACGTAGCCTTTTTAGAATTGTTCCCCATACTGGTGTCAATGGAGCTTTGGGGGCCAGCTCTGCGGGACCGCTGGGTGGTCTTTCATTGTGACAACTTGGGGGTCGTGCAGTCCATTAACAATTTGTCAGCCTCCTCCCCTCCTGTCATAAGGCTTTTGCGGCGTCTGGTTTTGCGCTGCCTGTGTTTGAATATCACTTGTAGAGCCGTTCACATTCCTGGGATTCTGAATGTTACCGCTGATGCCCTTTCTCGTTCGCAGTGGCCGGAGTTCAGGGCAGCTGCCACATGGGCGAACGAGGAAGGGTGCCCCTGTCCACAGGACCTCTGGGACCTTGGGCGGGACGTGAAACACAGTGGGTTCAGGGGTCGGTTTGTCAGGCAACATGGGATAGATACGGTAAGACATGGGCTGAATGGGAGGAGTTGGAACAGTCTCGTGGGGGTTTACATGGGGTTGAGGATCGGCTTCAGGGTTTGCTGTGGCTACTATGGCAATGGGAAGCGGTGGGTTTGTCCCCTAGTGTGGTGTCAGGCAAACTGCCTGGCTTTTGGTTTCAAGCTGCTCAAGGTCCCAGACGTAACAAAAGAGTTTGTGGTTCGTCAGGCGATAAAAGGGTGGAGCAGGACACGGGTATCTAGGGATTCATGTAGGCCAGTTTCGGGAGCCCTCCTCCTGGGGCTGTTCCACACTCTTCATTCAGTTTGTTCGTCGGCTGGGGAAGTGTCGTTGTATTTTTTGGGGCCTTAAGAGTGGGGGAACTAGTTAGCCCCTCTAAGGTTAAACAAGGGGGGATCCTGCTGCAGGATGTTTTACCGTAACCGGGATCCCTTCGCTTTAAGATCAGGCGATCAAAGACGGATATGGAGGGAAGAGGGTCTTGGGTCTCGTTACGGGAAGTAGTGGGGTCTAGCGTTTGTCCCGTAGCCTGTCTTGATCATTACTTGGGCATCCGGCCTTCTGCCCAGGGTTCCCTGCTGACACATTTGAATGGCACCCCCCTCTCCCAGTTCCAATTTATTCAGGTATTTAAGCGGGCCTTTGAAGCAATGGGGATTCCTGGGGGTGAGTTTGGGAGTCATTCTTTCCGGATTGGGGCAGCTACCGAGGGTTGGTTTTTCTGATCGGGAGGTTCGGCGGATCGGGCGGTGGGAATCGCGCCGTTTTGAGTCGTATGTGCGCCCGGCAAGATTAATCTCACCTTTTCCTTTGTATTCCCATAGATCGTTCCCCGTGTAGGATTTGGCTGATCGGCCACTTCTACGTATATTGTGCTCGGCAGCGTGTGGCAGTTCGCACGGGCAGCGAGCTCATAGGTCTCTCCCCTCTGCAGGTTGAGGTGCAGTGGTTTGGGACAAGGGGCATGAGATGGGTCCAGCTCCTCCCTGAGGTAGTGCAGCTTTCGCGACTCCTGGGTGCCCCGGATATCTTGGTAATACATCTGGGTGGGAATGATTTAGGCACATTTCCAGTTTTGGGCCTGGGTGACGCAATCAAACAGGACTTAGCTAGGTTGCCGGTTCTTTTTCCGGAAATTAGTGTTGTTTGGTCTGAGGTCATTCCTAGAAATTTCTGGCGATGTGCTCAAAACCAGAGGGCACTTGAAAGATCCAGGATTAAGTTAAATAAACGAGTCTCTAAATTTGTTTTGGGCATTGGAGGTTTCACGATTCGTCACCGGATCTTTGAGAGAAATGCAGCCATTTTCTTTCGGAGTGATGGGGTCCATCTTAATGAGGCTGGTCTGGACCTGTTTAATCTAGCAATACAGGAGACGATTGAGGAGGCCATGGCAGGGAGTGGTGGGGATCACCGTTGATTTAAGGGGGGGGGTTAAACAACGGTGCTTATGGCGGGGTGTCCTTGCCAAATTCACTAGTTAAGGACGGAAGGGATGAAGTCTTAAGGATGGTTAAGGTGTCCCCTCCCCTAACCTCTGATCAATATGTAGGTAATACTAACGGTCATGCCCACAGAGCTAATAGTCGGCTGGTGGTTAGCATTAGGTTGGCTAAGAAGAAATGAGGTGATGTGGACGAGGGGGGAGGGGGGAGGTTTACCTTTTGTTAGGGACCTTAGTTTTAAAAGGTCAGGATTGTTATGTTTTAGGATTATTTGGCAAGGATTAGTTCTAACTGTGTGTTGTTGGCTTGAACATTTAATTTTATATTTGTTATATATTTATTTTTCAGAAGTTATAAAGTGAAATAATAAATGGAGGATAGTTGGTGGCTCATACAGTTATTTGTTCACTCCACATAAGTCTGGCGTCTTTATTTGGGGTTTGAGGGGGGTGGTGGTTGTACTATGCATGTAAGGAGCACTTTCCCCTGTACGACATCCATGTTTCTTAATAGATACACGTGGGTTTACTATCTGCTAAGTCTCACATGCGAGACACAGGAGTTCCTGATTGTCGCGTACTGACAACCATCAGCACGCGCACAGCCAATAAGAGTGGGGGCTCGCCCTGCTCCGACAGTCGAATGAGAGCGTCGACCCTAGTTTTTGCATGGGATTAGCAGGTGGGGACCTAGTTAGCATCCCCTTGCTGATCCCATGGAAAAAACGTGGGTCTTTCTCTGCACTAGCAGAAAGAGCTGGTCGACGACCAGACGGCTGCCTGCTTTCTGTGAAACATGTTGGTCTCCGCTCAGAGGATAAACTGGCATGTACTATCAAAATTACTGTACATACCAATGTATCCTCACAATAGGAACAAATTACCTTTAACTTGTGCTTCTATATTAGAAGCACAAGTGTTTAGTGTTCCTTTAATGTATGCATTTGCTTGCAGTTCTGCTAACACCATGTGTAGATTATTGTATAATTTTCCGCATACGCATTGAAAGCTGTATTTAGGTGATACAGTCCCTTTTCACTTCAAATGCGGCTTTAACCACATCGCCATGTTTTTTCAAATCTCAATATTTTATCGAAACCTAGAATGTGTCAGCAGATGTGAACTATTTGTCCCATCGCGTCTGCCCAATTTTCTGATTACTTTCATTAGTCCCTGGCCTTATCTTATATCTTATATAACATATGCCTATCCCACACATGCTAAAACTCCTTCACTGTGTTTACCTCTACCACTTCTGCTGGAAGGCTATTCCATACATCCACTACCCTCTCAGTAAAGTAATACTTTCATTAGTCCCTGACCTTATCTTATATCTAGGATAGCCTTATACCTATCCCACACATGCTAAAACTCCTTCACTGTATTAACCTCTACCACTTCTGCTGGAAGGCTATTCCATACATCCACTACCCTCTCAGTAAAGTAATACTTTCATTAGTCCCTGACCTTATCTTATATCTAGGATAGCCTTATACCTATCCCACACATGCTAAAACTCCTTCACTGTGTTTACCTCTACCACTTCTGCTGGAAGGCTATTCCATACATCCACTACCCTCTCAGTAAAGTAATACTTTCATTAGTCCCTGGCCTTATTTTATATCTAGGATAGCCTTATACCTATCCCATGCATGCTTAAACCCCTTCACTGTATTAACCTCTACCACTTCTACTGGACGGCTATTCCATACATCCACTACCCTCTCAGTAAAGTAATACTTTAATTAGTCCCCAGTTCCCTATCTTATATCTAGGATAGCCTGGTGCCTATCCCACACATGCTTAAACTCCTTCACTGTGTTTTCCTCTACCACTTCCACTGGAAGGCTATTCCATGCAACCACTACCCTCTCAGTAAAGTAATACTTTCATTAGTCCCCAGTTCCCTATCTTATATCTAGGATAGCCTTATACCTATCCCACACATGCTTAAACTCCTTCAGTGTGTTTTTCTCTACCACTTCCACTGGAAGGCTATTCCATGCAACCACTACCCTCTCAGTAAAGTAATACTTCCTGATTAGTGTTGAGCGACTGTTCGGGTTCGTACCGAACTTTACGGTTTTTGGACCCCGGACGCGAACACGGACATTTCACTGTATGTCCGTGCTGTAGTTCGGGGTTCGGCGATTACATTGTATGTAATGCTATTGGCTTTCTATAAACCGAAATAGCGTCCCCATTCATAAGCAGCAGAAATAGACAGAATCCTGCACTTCAACTACTAAAAACTGCAGTTTCTTGATGCTGTGCCAGCCACGTCCATACCTAGCACTATGGGAGTTGTAGTTTATCGCACCCGGATTGCCTAAGGGCTGCATATCTTCTGTCACAGGGGGAAATCTGATTGTTTCAAGTAAAATAAGCATTTATAGAATCGTTTTGAGTCGTGAAAATCCCATTTAAGTGGTTTATTAAGCTTTCACTTGCCAGCCACCTTTATCATTTTGGAGATTATTCTGAACATCTGCCAAAATGTAACAAATAGTGGCACGGCTAGCCTCTGGCTCGGTTTGACTTTTTTTCTTTAGATTTATAGTTCCTTTTTATTGCTGTTCTTACCATCTTGAGATCTAGCTGTGCTTCTCCATAATGACGTCAAGTGTTGCCTACATCTTAATGTTTGTAGGCATAGACCAAGCAAGAAATGCAAAGGGTGTTAAAGTCAGCAGCACGTTACCATCATGCATTTAATAATAACCCCCCTTGAGACTTACTTTTCTGCAAAATGTAATTTAAATTGGGCATACTAAATTATAATGCCGAAGATTCCGCCTCCATCCTTGATGCTATGACCAGATCAGGTAGAATTCCGAAGAACCTCAGAGATCCAGGGCAGAAGACGTTTTTCTTCCCTGGTCAACACTAGATCTTCTGAACGTACGATCAAATAAATGCCTGGATCACCTAGCCAATGTTAACCGGCCCCAAATAACCTCACAAATGATATGTCTCTAAGTAAATAGAGTTTAGTTTCATTACCATCCTTGGTTACACATTAGAGTGATACACCATATGAACAAAAGTATTGGGACACCTGACCATTATACCAAAAGGGAATTTTTTGACATTGCATTCTGAATACATACGAAGAGAACGGAGTTATGAGGTGAGTAGGTGGAGGCTCCAAGCAAGAGAAGATAAAAATGACCAGACACAGGGTGACTGCAACAGGTAGTTTAATCCAAAATGCAGCAGTACACAGGCAATGATGAGCTCCTACCCGGTGAGGAAAATACAAACAAGCCTACGTGTTTTGCGCCAAAACCGTGGCGCTTTGTCAAGGCACGGTTTTGTCGCGAAACGCGTAGGCTTGTGTACTGCTGTATTTTGGATTAAACTACCTGTTGCAGTCACCCTGTGTCTGGCCATTTTTATCTTCTCTTGCTTGGAGCCTCCACCTACTCACCTCATAACTCCATTCTCTTCATGTTTCTTTGCCCGACGGAAGCGCCGGGACAGCTGAGGGGCATCACTGCAGAGATTTGAATCCTGGATAATTTTGTTTATATTACAAGTCCTGGGGTTTTTTGCATTCTGAATACATAGACATGAATATGTTGTTTGTCCTCCCTTTGCAGCTAAAACAGCTTCCACTCTTCTGGAAAGGCTTTCCACAAGATTTTGGATGTTTCTGTGAGAATTTTTGCCCATTCATTCAGTAGAGCATTTGTGAGGTCAGGCCATGTTGTATGAAAAGGTCTGGCTTGCAAACTCCATTTCAGTTCATCCAAAAAGGTGTTTGATGGGGTTGAGGTCAGGACAAGTTATTCCCACCAACCTCATCCAACCATTTCTCTAGGGCCCTAGCTTTGTGCACTGGGGCACAATCAAAATGGCCTTCCCCAAACTGTTCCCACAAAGTTGGAAGCATAGCATTGTCCAAAATGGACCAAGCCCAACCACTGAAAATAGCACCAACAAACTATACAGCTCACACAATGCAGTCAGACAGGTAACATTCTTCTGGCATCCGCCAAACCCAGACTCTCCCATCAGACTGCCAAACAGTGAAACATAGTTTGTCAATTCACAGAACACATTTCTACTGCTCCATAGTCTGGTGGTGGTGGTATGCGTTACACCACTCGGTCAGACGGTTGGCATTGTGCTTGGTGATGTGAGACTTGCATGCAGCTGCTTGGCCATGGAAACCCATTCCATGAAGCTCCCGCCACACAGTTTTTGTGCTGATATTAATGTCAGGGGAAGTTTGGAATCTTCAGCTATGGAGTCAGCAGAGCATTGGCGACTTTTACACACCATGCGCCTCAGCACTCGGTGACCCCGCTCTGTGACTTTACGTGGTCTGACGGTTCGTAGCTTCAATTCACTGAGCTCTTCAGAATGACCAATTTTTTTCCCCACAAATGTCTGGTGAATGTAGACTAGCATGGCTTGATTTTATACACTTGGGAATGGGTCTGATTAAAACACCTGCATTCAATAATTAAGTGATTTGTCCTAATATGTTTGCCAAGAGAACATCATAGGGGAAGACCAGTCAGCTGCAGCCTGCTATCAAAACCCTCTTGCTGAAGGATGCATCTTCATAAGACATATCCTGGATGCAACCCCAGGTTGCAGCTTTGCAAATTTGTTTACTCAGGTATATGTAGGCCAGGTAGCAATGCTTCTCAGATGAGATTCTGGTTGTGATCAATAGGAGAGAAAGACCCAAGGTCAGTTTTGCTGCATAATTCTTCATCTACCTTCTATACACATGGATTCGAGGTGGAAAAGGGGAAAGTGGGTAAAATGCGTTGGGAGTTTCACCACTTATGTTTTTCTTTCTACAAAATTGTCTTGTCTCTCACCATATTCATCTTGCATGTCTGATTGTGATGATAGATCAGGTGGGCTGGTGAGTCGCCGCCAGGGGCCACTAAATGTTTTAACTCCCCGGTTCAAAAGTTACCAGGCCTCCTCTGGTCCCATGCTGGTCCACAAAGTCCTTCAGTTTTCATCTGCAGCATTAATGGGCATCCAAAAGAAAACATCATAGCAGGCTTCACTCTCTCTCATGTATCAGTTTGTTCTTGTTTGTCTAACTTACCATGTAGCCCTCCCTCGATGCGCTGTACCTAGCGCTACATAAATAAATGTTAATATAAAGTAATCCCGCTCACCACAACACTGTTATATTTGTTTTAGTGGGAAAGCGGAAAAAAAAGCAGATACTAAAATGAACTAGAAAAAGTTTGGAAAATTGAGAGCGTGGTCCCAAACCCTACAAACTTCCTACATGAACAGAGCTAGTGAATTTCCTTATCTTGCATGCTCAGCAAGTTTTAAAACTACCCATCAGTGTCACTGTCAATGACATCTCATTATATACTAAAAGTGGACGCAGACAGGTATCCGCAAAGCAGTAAGCTCATCTCCCCCTTTCCTGGATAGTATTATGACATACTGCTCGGAGTTAATTAAGTCCTGTGGGAGAGGCAATCAGTGCATTTTTTGGTGGTAAGCTAAATTATATTGCATACTAGACTGATGCAATGTGGCAGTTATATATATATATATATATATAATGTTAAACTTCGCTAAAAAGGATATATGTGGCAGATCTTAAACATTTAAAAAAATTGAGCTTTTTTAAAGTATGTGTACACATATATAGAGAAAATAGATCAAACTTTGAAACATACATGACCCAACTAAATCAAATTTTAATGTGTATTTAATTTACTTTAAATTACTTATAAGTAACTACTTAAAACAGGACTGTCTGACTTGTTTTCCATATATATATATATATATAGATAGATAGATAGATAGATAGATAGATAGATAGATAGATAGATAGATAGATAGATATTGTTGTTATTGTTATTCTGTTAATCCAAGTTTTCTCCATCACTGCGGAATATTTAAGTTTTTGTTGTTCATTTTTAGATGTTTGTCCGCATCATTGGTTTTTATTTTGTACATAAGGTTAGGCACATTAGAGTCGATCTTTTCTATTTGGGTAAATCCTACTGTTCTGATGATCTCATGCTCTCTCTCGTAAGCAAACAATCTGTCGGAAAACGAATAAACAGATGTGTGATAAATACACCCCCTGATTAATTGAGATAGCCTCGCTATGAACCATGTGTAGACAGAGTGGTGGCAGAAAATAAAAGGAACATTTTGGGTAGATATAAAAATCACTCCAAGAAGGAACCATTTTTTTTTTAATCTTAAAGGGATTGTTTTACCTAAGTATATATTATACTGTGAATGTAGTGAATAAAAAGTTATACCGTATTTACTCCAATCTAAGATGCACTTCTTCCCCAATTTTAAGAGCAGTGGGAAAGAGGTTGCACCTTAGAATCGATGGCGTCTTACATTAGGGGTTCAATTCAACCGCCGAATGAAAAACGCAATTTTTGTCTCGGAAGCCGAGATTTGCATTCCGGAAGTAAGTAAGGAAGAAGGGGTTTTGGCGCTGGAGGACTTGCGACGCGCTTAGAAGTTTACCGCTTATAAAAAAAAAATCTTAGACTGCAAGAAACTATTTTAAGATGCACCCCTAAAAAGTAGGTGCATCTTAGAATCGAGGGCGTCTTATACTTGAAGAAATACAGTATATCAAAATGATGTATACGTTGTGTTAGCAGAGTTGCAAGGAAATACATACATTAATAGGAAACTGGCTGTGGTTTCTCCTGTTTATGACCTCACATTGTGAGTCTACCACTGGCTCAAGGCCTCAAGATGACCTTCCTGATCCCTCTTCCTCTATCATCATGAGAAGAGATACTTTTCCCCCATCTCTGTGTACAGCGGGGAAGATTCCACAACAAAGGGAGCTCATGACAGCATATTCGGGAATGTGCTGGGGGGTGGGTGGGTAGGGTCAATGCGATTAGGTGCATCAGGCGGGCACAATATCATTTAGTACAGGCTGGTGGGGGCAGCTTTTTGTGCCGCCCCCTATAAAGTGCCGCCCAAGGCTTAGCCTCTCCAGATACAGTACTGGGTATGTGTCTTTAGAACCTCAGCAGTAGGGTCATATTTTCCTCTATATTCACTGGGAAGCTAATAATATGGAAGGCTAGACGCCATATGGTACACCATCGATTCATGTGTAAAAAGGAATAGGTGATACAGTGATTTTTACTGGTTGATGAACTGGAGAGAGACTGCAATAAATTCAATAAAATTCGAGAATAGCTTGACTTAGTCTTGAAAATAGCTTCAATCATTTTGCCCCCCCCCCCCCCCCCATTACTTTCAATGGGAAAGATTCAAACCTGGTTCAGTAAGCTCCAGACATTTGTCGGGAATTAGGCATCAATGACACAAATATGATCAAAAAAATAAATAAATATATATATATATATATATATATATATATGTATATATATATATATATATATATATATATATATATATATATATATATATATATATATTAATCCGGTTCCTGAAAATAGTCCTGATCACCCAAGTGTACACTGAGCAGATCAGGTGTTTGTAAATCACATGACTGGGTCATTAATAAAGTAAAATGGAATAATTTTCCAAGCAATGGATTATTGATCTGCACGTAGCTACTATTATGTATCATTTGACGGGTAGACAAACTCTCGTGATCTGATTGATAGAGACCAAGGAACATTACCAGTGTTAAAATAGAGTCCTAAGTGAAAAATGTTTGTCTCTACACCATGGAATGATTGAAGTTGACTACTGAGGCGAGGCCCGTACGATAGGAATGTTTTCCAAAATTGTCAGTATCACTATTCAATGAAATATCACACAGACTGCCCACTACAGGCAGGAGCAGTAAATAATTGAAGTGGTTCAGAACTGTACAAAATGGTGAAACGTATCAGTGTATTGTCAACCAGTGTAAGGAGGTTATCAAAAAAAACTAATACTGAGAAATAGAGAGAAAACAAAATAACATACACATGTCTGTACAAAACACACATGTATATACATATATAAGTATATTTGTATACATGTAAATCACATACATTTACATAGTTACATAGTAGTTTAGGTTGAAAAAGACTTGTGTCCATCAAGTTCAACCCTTTTCCTATTCCTTGTTTATCGCTGTTTAAGAAGACAAGCCCCCCACCCCCCTTATTTCAGCCATTTTAAATGCTGGTTTCAATGGGAAACAGATTCCCTCTTGACTCCAAATGGCAATCAGATTTCTCCTTGGATCAACAAGCACTAAATAAATATTAATGCCTATACTAACATGCATAGCCCTCTATGCTCCGGCTCATTAAAAAACTATCCAGGCTGCTTTTAAAGGCATCTAAGGTATTTGCCAGAACCACTTCTTCAGGCAGTGAATTCCATATCTTAAATCCCTTCCGCTGTTGTAGAGTAAACCTCCTTTCATCAAGTCTTAGAGGGTGACCTCTTGTCCTTTGTACTGTTCTGTTAATGGACAGGTCTTTAGAAAGTCCTTTGTATGGGCCGTGTACATATGTATATAACATTATTATATCCCTTCTAAGCTGCCGTTTCTCTATCGTGTACATTTAAGCTGCCAATGTGCCAACTCCTATATTAAAGGTACTCTGCCATCTAAATATTGTTTATTCTCTGAATATAGAGAATTTAATAAAAAAAATCCATACAATCTGAATATTGTGTCAGCCACAAAAGAAAAACATGTGTTTAACCCCTTCCCGACCTTATGACGAGTTAACTCGTCATAAGAGCCGCACCATTAGCGACCTTATGAGGAGTTAACTCGTCATGCAGTCTAGTCGGCGGTGCGCTCCGTGGGCACCGCCAGCTAGTCTGCAACGGGTCCAGGACTAAGCCTCGCACCCGAGGCAAAGCTCCTGGACCCGATCGGTCAGTTTCCGGCCATGTGATCGAGGTGATTTAGTGATCACCGCGATAACATGCAAATTAGATGGCAAAGTCAGTGTGTTCACACACTGCCTCTAATTCACTCTCTGTGCTTCACATTCTTATAGTGAAGCACAGAGAGTGACCTGTAAGTAAAAATAAATTAATAACATACACAGAGGTTAAAAAAAAAAAAAAAAAATAACCCTTTTATTGCTGATCACAGTTTTTAACTTTGATCAGTTTCCTTCCACTTTATGGCCCTCATTTAGTTTTTTTTTAACATTTTTTTTTATTTTTACGATTTATAAAGTTTTTTTTTTAATAAATAAAGGTAATTTTAATATATTTATTTAATAAAATGTAACCCCTGCATGCCTGTTGCATGATTTTTACTGTTCTGACATCGCACTCTTCAGAGTTTTTTTCTGTCTTTTTTGTTATGGGGGGTTTGGGAACCAATATTTTTCTTTTTTATTAGTTAGTTAATTAGGGGGGGATAAGTGGGTTAGTGTTGCACTTGTTGTGTAGCTTATTATTGGGAAAATAATGGGGAAAAACTTTTTTTTCCTCAAAAATTTCCTCTTTTATATGTATTTTTTAATACTAAAATGTAAATCATTTTTATGTGTAGGGTATCAAAAGAAAGCTCTAACTGTCCTTTAAAAAACAACATATAACTTGTATGGGTGCGTTAAATGAGAGAGAGGAAAATTATGTTTCAAAAACCGCGTATTAAAAATTGAAAAACGCTCTGGTCCTTGGCCCAGGAAAAACCATGGTCCTTAAAGGGTTAAAGTCTCTCTTGTTTTTGACCATGTGGCTTGATATGCAAATGTTATATTCCTTATTTGTCTAGCAAACCTCATGGTGATGTCATAAACAAGAGACACCACAGATGAAGTTAAAAACACTTTTTTATTCTTAATTTATCTGAAGTACTATACAGCAGTAATGCTATGAACGTAACCAAAACCATGAAAAGATAAATATAATTGTTTGGGTGCAGGACACTATCATCTCAAGAAAGCGTTCATCATCCCCGTTACAATGAACAATCCATGTTACCTACAGAAACATAAAACATTGCGGATATGTGTCAAAAAAAAAATTCTAAGTTCTAAAAGTGATGCCATGGAATGTTCTCTGATGATTCTTCCACTTTTAGAACTGTTCCCCTACAATCTAAAAACATTCTTTATATATTATAATACAAATCCTTCCCGGCCGGAATGGCAAATTATTAAAATAATTAAACTTTTTTTTTAATTAGATTAGATTAGATTAACAAATCTCCTCTTTACAAAACAAAATGAGCAATTTAACTCTGATTTGCCATCTAGTGGTGAAAGTGAACAACAGCGCTTGCCACAGGTGATACAGGACAACTTGGTATAGAATATCCAGACAATATACCCTTGTTTTCTCCCTGCTCCAACCCGATATTCAAACATTTTAAGTGCCAGGAAGTTTAGCAATACTTGTCTTAGTAAACAAAGCTTGTAAAGGAAAAAATGGAGCAGAAAAAAATTAGGTAACAGCACAATAAAAAAAAAAAAAAGTGTTCGCTTATAATAAATTACATGATTAACTGAACTGCTGTTTTCCTTTTACCATCCTGATAATTAATAATTTAGTTGTACAACATTAGAGACAGCCAGTATTAAGGATTATATAAATCCCAATATAAATTGTTTCGTTTTTTTTCCCCTTCTATTGTACACAGTTTAAAATTTAATTTGTAAGTGTTTGAATCAGTCTGTAAAAAAAAAAAAAAAAAAATGGGAGGAGGGGGGGTAGATTTGATTATACCTGAGTGTTCTGGGCCCAATTTTTCCGTATCTCAGTAATCTTTGTGGTAATTGGCTGATTATAGGCTTCACACTCCATCTCTGCCTCTGTTGCCATGGAAATCGTACAGGAACAGTTATAAATGAGTGCTTCATCTTTCTCTACTTTAGGGCTGAAAGAAAGAAAAAAAAAAGAAGAAGGAGAGGAGGGAGCAAACAGGGGTGTCATCAATCTTAATGAAATGCAATTATTTTTGCACGTATTAATCATGGCACGAAATTAGCTCGTGGCAAACGCCTGCCGCCATTTCTCAAACTTTGCAAATTTCTTTAATTTTGTTTCCAATTCTTATTTTTTTATTTTGTTATCATGTGTTTGTTTTCAGCGGGTCTGACAACCCGCCATCAAAAAAAAAAAAAAAAAAGCACACGGGTTAAAATAAATGACACCAATTTCTATCTGTTTAGCAAATCTGTTAAACTGCCAGCCAGCATTTTAGACACGTGCACTTAAATACTTTAGATGCTCGCTCCGAACTGTTTAGCGACTTGCTAAAAAAAAATAAAGAAGCTTAATTTAAAATAAAATTACATTTACAGCACTGAATTATAGCAAGATTACAAAGCTAGAATTAAAAAAAAACATATCTATTAAACATATAAAAAAAAATTGAAAAAAATATTTTGTTAGTTTGGAGTTTAGAATTCCGTACATTACTTTGTTCACAGTTGTTCTCTCCACTTCCCTTGCAGTGAATAAACCTGCAGTCCTCCAGGCCACCGGAGAAATTACAAAACAGTACTATCGGCTACCCAGACCCTAATTCCAACTGTGAAAAAATTAGGCAATTTAAGAGATTCTTATTCCCTGTTCTCCGTTTATTGCAAGAAGATTCTCTGTTGATAGCGCGGCACATTAACTTAGTAACTTAATTAAACTTACTTAACAGTCCAGAATAAGCAGATTCGATATATGTGCCAGTTATACTGCCAGATACGGATTTTTTTTATTTTTTTTTTTAATGGGTTGTTTTTTTAAAAGGACAAAAAAAAAAAACACAACAGAGATTTCTCCCCTCCTTCAACAAACCTATTCCCCCACCAGCTCTGCACAGGGCCCCTTGTAATCTGAATATCAGGAGTTGGATGAAAATGTGTATAACAAGCACATCCCTCCCACCCACACACACTTGTCTGTATGGAACATTTATTTTTGTTTGATTTTTTGGAGTGACTGCAGCAAAAAAAAAAAAAAAACTTGCACCATGAATATTTAACCCTCTCACCCATTATCTGCCCCTCCCCCCCCCAAAAAAAAAAATCCATGGAGACCCTGGAATTATTGACTTAAATCAATAGGGGTCATATGACAAAGGGTGGTAAAGGGTGAGATGGAAAAGGGGGGGCTACATCACTTTTTACTTAAAGGTATTTTGCTGAATATGTGCAGGCCAGGCAACCTTCAGCATTTGATGAGGCTCTGGCTGGGATCAGGTTAGGTTAGAAAGTCCTGAGATCAGACCTGCTCCACATTCTGGCTTTAAAACGCAGACACCATAGGCATGGACTTGTGTGAGAAGAGAGCCCCTCTCTGTCTTCATCTTTACAGCCTCACTCTCCCCTTTTCATAGAAACATAGAAACATAAAATGTGTCGACAGATAAGAACCATTCGTTCCATCTAATCTGCCCAATTTTTTTTTGAGTACTTTAATTAGTCCCCCGTTCCCGGTCTTATAGCTAGGATAGCCTTGTGTCTATCCCACGCATGCTTAAAATCCTTGACTGTGTTTACCTCTACCACTTCTGCTGGAAGGCTATTCCATACATGCACTACCCTCTCAGTAAAGTAATACTTCCTGATATTACTTTTAAATCGTTGCCCCTCTAATTTAAGACCATGTCCTCTAGTTGTGGTAGTTTTTCTTCTTTTAAGTCTCTGTCTGGATCTAAGGTAAAGAAGGGGTGATAAAGAGTCTATTGCGGGGAGACTGGATAACAATACTCTGGGGCACCACCACTTCTCTGTATGTCTATCCAATTGTCTGGTCTTTCTAACAGTCTCAGTCTGTTTATATTGATTAGGGGTGGACTGTTGATGTCTTCATCAGATGTTCAGTTGTAGACTTCACTGGCATCCTGCAAAGCTGTAGGTCCCAGCAGATTCCTCCAGAGTAGTTAGTAGGAATGACTTGGGGTCCTTCAACCCCATTTTAATGTCAGAGGTTCCAGTCTCCCTAAAAACCCTAAACACATATGAGACTATGAGGATCCCCTAACTCTAGATCTAGCCACCTGTTGAAGTCACTGGAGATGTGTCACATCTGGAATAATAAGGCAGTCATCCTCCTAGTAAAAAAATACAAATCCTTTAATACGTCCTTGGACAATAAAAACAAGATGAGCTAGACATGAGACACGGATAGACTAAACGCTTGACGCGTTTCGCGCCAAAAACTTTTGACAAAGCAACAGGTGCTTTGTCAAAAGCAGTCTAAACTTCACAATACAACAATCGGAATAAATACAAGTCTTAACAAGCATTTAAAATTAATTTATGTGGCATTATTTTATTTGGTCACTAACCGATAATGCTGGAGCCGGCCACATTTGTGTGTTTACTGGTGAGAAAAAGTACCATTCAGTGCTCAATAAAATAACCTCCACATTTTCAGAGCGCTTTGGATGCCTGTTGGCTATTGATGCCATTGGAAGCTCGGACCTCACTCTACACAATTCCTGGGATGTATTCTAGTGCCTGGTACTCCAAAGGCACCATCATTGTCCCCGGAGCTCTAAGTAACTCTCCGTAGATTCCCAACCGAGATTTTAGTCTATTGGACCCCTACACATTTTGAATCTCGTAAAATAATCATCACTCCATTCCCTCTTACTGACATGCTCCGAGAAGGTGGGGTGGGTCTTAAAGCATTTTATATAGTGATAGCCATAATTTATCGTGGGTGATAACCCACAAAATGACTTTTTGAGTGAACATTCAGGGGAAGTGAGAGAACGTCTAACAGATTTCTTTACAAATAAATGTTTTTAAAACATGCCTTATTTTTTTTTACCCCTCCCATTCTCCGATAATTTCTTTCCCTTTGGCATGCACCAGATGCTGCCGTCGATGAGGGAGATAAATATAGAAATGCAGTAGACAGACCTAGAGCAGCTGCTCATGGTGTTGAGATTCGGATATTTTTTAGCAGCAGTTAAATACGAGTGAGATTTGATCAATGGGCTGTTAAAAGGACTGTAATCATTACCAACGTTACAGTTTTACAGGAGACACATTTTGTAAAAATGTAAAAAAGAAAATGAAGCGGTTCTTCCTCTCAAAAAGAGGTCGAATTCTATGTTGACAAAGGTCAGTTGCTCAGCATTTTACACATAATCCCATTAGGATAAGCACCTAGCTGGAACTGTGATGGCAGGAAGCGCAAAAGGAAGCATGGTAGAATGTATGGTCAGCACACACACCATTCTGTCTGCCACTAGAAACCAGGGAGCTGGCAGAGTGCTGGCTTGGGTAAGTCCTGGGTATGCAATATGGGTGATGGAGCATGTCCTAGGGTGCTGGGGTAAGTCCTGGGACTGCGATGTGGGTGATGGGGCATGTCTTGGGTGTGGGTGATGGAGCATTGAAACATAGAAACATAGAAACATATAAAAGTGCCGGCAGATAAGAACCATTCGGTCCATCTAGTCTGCCCAATTTTTCTGAATACTTTTATTAGTCCCCCGTTCCCGGTCTTATAGCTAGGATAGCCTTGTGTCTGTCCCACGCATGCTTAAAATCCTTGACTGTGTTTACCTCTACCACTTCTGCTTGCAGGCTATTCCATACATCCACTACCCTCTCAGTAAAGTAATACTTCCTGATATTACTTTTAAATCGTTGCCCCTCTAATTTAAGACTATGTCCTCTAGTTGTGGTAGTTTTTCTTCTTTTAAATATACTCTCTTCCTTTACTGTGTTGATTCCCTTTATGTATTTAAATGTTTCAATCATATCCCCCGGTTACTTCTTTACTCCAAGCTATACATGTTAAGATGCTTGAACCTTTCCTGGTAAGTTTTATCCTTCAACCCATGAACCAGTTTAGTAGCCCTTCTCTGAACTCTCTCCAAAGTATCAATATCCTTCTGGAGATACGGTCTCCAGTACTGCGTACAATACTCCAAGTGAGGTCTCACCAGTGCTCTGTACAATGGCATGAGCACTTCCCTCTTTCTACTGCTAATACCACTCCCTATGCAACCAAGCATTCTGCTAGCATTTCCTGCTGCTCTATTGCATTGCCTACCTACCTTCAAGTCCTCTGAAATTATTACTCCTAAATCCCTTTCCTTAGATGTTGAGGTTAGGACTGTACCAAATAGTCTATATCCTGCTTTTGGGTTTTTACGCCCAAGGTGCATAATCTTGCACTTGTCCACATTAAATGTCAGTTGCCACAGCTCTGACCATTTTTCTAGTTTAGCTAAATCATTTGCCATTTGGCTTATCCCTCCATGAATATCAACCCTGCTGCAAATCTTTGTATCATCGGCAAAAAGACATACTTTGCCAACAAGACCTTCTGCAATATCACTAATACAAATATTAAAGAGAATGGGTCCAAGTACAGATCCCTGAGGTACCCCACTAGTAACAAGACCTTGCATCGAATATACTCCATTGACTACAACCCTCTGTTGCCTGTCACTCAGCCATTGTCTAATCCATTCAACAATATTGAAATCCAAACTTAAAGATTTCAGTTTATTGATAAGCCTTCTATGTGCGACAGTGTCAAAAGCCTTACTGAAATCTAGGTAAGCAATGTCTACTGCACCACCCTGATCTATTATTTTAGTCACCCAAGCAAAAAAAATCAATAAGATTAGTTTGGCATGATCTCCCTGAAGTAAACCCATGTTGTCTCTGATCTTGAAATGCAAGCGACTTTAGATGTTCAACAATCCTATTCTTTAACAAGGTTTCCATTATTTTCCCCACTACTGAAGTAAGACTTACTGGTCTATAGTTGCCCGCCTGCTCCCTACTACCTTTCTTGTGAATGGGCACAACATTTGCTAATTTCCAATCTTCTGGAACTACTCCCATTAACAATGATTGGTTAAATAAATCTGTTAACCGTTTTGCTAGTACATCACTAAGTTCTTTTAATAACTTTGGATGTATCCCATCAGGTCCCATCGACTTATTTGTCTTTACTTTAGACAGCTGAAGTAAAACCTCTTCCTCTGTAAACTTACATGCATCAAAAGACTCATTAGTATTTTTCCCTAAATTAGGTCCCTTACCCTCATTTTCATTTGTAAAAACTGAACAAAAATATTCATTAAGGCAGTCTGCTAAGCCTTTATCCTCTTCTACATTTCATCCTTCTTTTGTTTTTAATCTAACTAATCCTTGTTTTACTTTCCTTTTCTCATTTATGTATCTAAAAAAATGTTTTATCCCCCTTTTTCACTGACCGGGCTATAGTCTATAGGCTAGCATGTCCTAGGGTGCTGGGTGTGCAATATGGGTGATGGGGCATGTAATGGTTGTACAATGTGGGTGATGGTTCATGTCCTGTGTGTGTAATTTGGGTGTTGGGGTATGTCCTGGATATGCAATGTGGTGGGGAGGGGGTGCCCAAATTTATTTGTCACTAGGGCAGCACAAAAGCAAAAAAACTATGTACCTTAACCCACATGTATAATCATTTACACATAATTTAGAGGGTTTCTAAGGAATCAACAATGCCAAAGCCTTTTGATATTGTTAAAAGTACCAGTTAACAGCTAACAAGTTAAGAATAAATCACAATATACAGGGAACCTATGTAAAGTTTTCCTAGTCAGTCAAAACAAATTTATACCACACCGGCAGTAGGAGGGAGGAACTGATGAATGAGGTCTAGAGCATTATAAGCATATCTGCCAAAATTATTTATGTCACATGATGTTGTGTGATCCTGCGAGCTCAAGCCTGCACGGTACAAGAGATCTCTACTTACTCACAGACATACACGGTATACTACCATGGTTGTGCACAGTGCTAAGCACGGGACTGTCCTTTAAAATCCAGGACTGTTGGCAGCACTGGAATACGTCATTCATGAGGAACATGGGATTTCGAGATAAGAGCACCTAGTCCAGTGTGGATAAATGATGTCAGCAGTGTGTACAAATGTTTTAGACTAGTTATCCAAATGCCCCCCCCCCCCCAAAAAAAAAAAAACACTTTTCAGCATTTAAGAGAAGTTGGATATTTGGCGTCTATCACAGGTAACGTTAAATAGTTTTTATTTATTTTAACGGACAAGAGCCTCGGTGTCGAACTGCGGCCTTCAAGCTGCTTCTGGACTACAACAACCATAATCCTCTGCCATTCTAGAAAGCTAAATCATGGGATTGTAGTTCAAAAGGAAGCTGGAAGATCACAGTTGGACTAGAAACGGATCATGGTTTGCTCTGGGTAAACCATCTCTAATCTTTTCACTAAACTTGTCAAATTGACACCTTTTCTACACAAATTACCAGCCATGGTCATAATAAGTTGTAAGGGGTGGAGACAAAATGTGACCTGAAGACTCCACATTATAGTTAACAGGTGTCTGGAGCTCAATTCCTGCCCATTTAGGCTTTGTACTTAAACTTACATAGCTGAAACTCAATGTAGCTTGTGCAAAGTACTGTGAAGACGTGGCAGTACTCTGTGCCATTTTTGTCCCCAAACAGCTTGCCGGTGCTATCTCTGCCCCACATACAGTTTGTCAAAAAAAAAAAAATCACATAATCGAGAGCACCAGATAATGCATATTAACCAATAGTATATGCTGCTAGGCTGACTCTGCTTGCTCCCCTCTCCCTGCTGCGAAATAAACACCGGCCTTAGCATTGCCGGTATTCTAGGTATATCGTCTCCAAGCACCTGATCACCAGCTGTAAGGAGCGAGAGTTGGTGTTGTGGTCCGCACATTCGCTCTCCAGATACTGTGGATTATATTTGCCATCACGCTCAGCCCAAAACTTTCAGATCATCATGAGAAATTTAGTCCACACCTGGTAAAGGTTGGCCATCATTATCAGGGGTGTATCGTGACCCTGAGTGTCAGGTGTGCTGCCAGTCCGGACAGACAGCACACAAACCCCCATAAATACACGTGATACATCCCAGGGGCCGACGGCAGCTGCAAATTCGGCATAAGATTCACTTACTCTGTTGCCAATTCGACCAGCACGAAAAGTATATGAACATTTGTATACTTTTCTTACACGCCAGCTGTCGTCTTTCTCTGTTCAGAGCACACAAACCCCAGAAATACACAGCATGGCTCCGTGCGAGCCATGGCTGAGTGTGAACCATAGGTGTTAGGCACACCTAACACATATGGGGCATTATGGAGTGCATTTTGAGTGGCTTTTTATTGTGGCCAGCCTAAGGGACACCTTTGCAGTAATCATGCTGTCTAATCAGCATCTTGATATGCCAACCCTGTGAGGTGGATGGATTATCTCAGCAAAGAGAGAAGTGCTCACTGACACAGATTTACACAGATTTGTGAACAACATTTGAGAGAAATAGGCCTTTTGTGAACATAGAAAAAGTCTTAGATCTTTGAGTTCAGCTCATGAAAAACAGGGGGCAAAAACAAGTGATACATTTATAATTTTGTTCCGTGTACTTTGCCTTGACCTAGCCAGTTCCTCTGTTTTTACCTCAGTGTCCAGAATGTTTGTCCTGCTTACAACAGGTCAAGGAACAATTTGAGAAGAGGGAACTATTCTGCGATGCCAGCTCCTAAAAGTGGGAGATAAAGTATAACATAGAACTTGGGTAGAAGGTCTTTCTACGATTTCAATGGATATAATGTATGGAGCACAGAAACTAGGCAATAGATAGCATTAATACTGCGCCCAAGTGATATAGTAGTCTGAGTGGGGTGAACTAGTTCATTAACTTCATGGTCTCCATCATCCTGTCCTAATGCTTACTCTAACCTGTGTGCTGGATGTAGAGTTAACGGATGCTGGATGTAGGGGTAATGGGTGCTGGATGTAAGGGTAATGGGTTCTAGATGTAAGGGTAACGGATACTAGATGTAGGGGTAATGGGTGCTGCAGTGGTCTCCAATAACCAGACACACCAGGAACTCTTCGTATTGTTCACACTTCATCCGGCACATAGGGATAGGAAAAGTGTCCGCCAGTGTCCGTGGCATCATCTGTGAAGGTTCCATAGAGCATTCAGTTTACGATGATCACAGAGTTCAGTAATAGTCCACCATGGTGTCTACCCCTTTTATAGTCTAAAGCTCTCAACATTCTAGAATTCATTAGGACATGGAGGACGGGAGGTGCCTGCGCAGCAAAGCTTTCTCACAGACACACTAAGTAGTCCACTTGTGAAAAGCTGGTTAACCCTATTCTAAAATGCCCACAGCACAAGCTATAGCAACAGGTGGGGGCAGACATAGCTCGTATCCTGGTTTGACCCAATAGCAAGGTACATTGCAGAAGGAAATTACAATTCGCTATATAAACAAACAGAAAGATCAACCATTTAACCATTTCAGTGCCACAGCAGGGAGAACCTCCTTGAAAGTGGTCAATAGCCTGACTTCATTAGAAAAGGTCTTAGGTTTAGTAAATTCGTCCAGTAACAACGAACCATCCTGCAAACAGTAACAGTCGTTAGTTAGCGCCATATCGTTATGCACTCGCTCCCAAGTGGGAAATGAAGGGGTTAATGGATTTTTTTTTTTTTTTAAATTAGCTTCAGGATGTTACTAATTAGAGCTAGTAAGCATTTAATTAGAGTTGTACCCGTTAATGAGAGCTGGGCGTAACCCTTTCCAGGCCACCGGGGGTAGCACAGAGGAAGTGTAACATTACGGCACCTAATTAATTACATTCGAGCTGCTGAATTTAATCGTGTGTGTCACCAATTAAAAGAAAATTGGAATCAGGAGCCGCAGTGTGTAAATTGGAGAGAATATGATGTACAATGGAAGTGGAACAGACCTTGATTTTTTAACCGAGAAGCTATGGCTTCTACAGGTACCCGAAGCCCAAAACATAAAGAGGATACATCGAGAGTAATTAGCAACAAAATAAAATAAAAAACGTCTTTGTCAGCTGAATCAGAACTTGATAAATACCTTTTCATCTTTCAGGAGCCAAGCCAGTTTACTTCAGGAACCAGTCTGAGCTTAGGTTATTTTTAGGAGTCGGCACTAGGGATTTTAAGAGCAATGCATACCTCTCAACTGGTGCCCCTAGCAATGCGGGACATGGAGAGGGGCATAGCTTGGGAAAGTGGGGGTATCCACACTGCCGCAGATGTGCTATAGCACGGTCAGGTCACTGAAACTGAGAGTGTATGGGATTCAAGACTCATTCTCCAGAATGGAAACTGGGGTCTGTGGGATAGCAGCCCTTAAGAAGAACAGTTAGGAGGGGGGGGAAGAGTATGGCAGTGGCTCACTGGTTCCATGGTATTGGCCAAGCCTCAACCTAAAAATTGTAGAGAAACGCGTATGTTATCCAAGTACAGCGGATGCCTAGTAAAGCACAATCCACTAAAAAGTATAATCTGCTGTGCTGTGATGGAGAAATCGTGGTACCACATCACAACCCCACTTACATCACAATGTTAGCCTATGTATCGCAAGCCCCACGTTTTAGTGGGACTTACCTGTACATGGTGGAAATTTAAAGGGACTCTGTCACTACCTTTTAATGCATGTAAAATACTGTGGAGCTGCCCTAATGATCAGTGGACTGCTCTGGTACCTTCCCACCATCAAATGGCTTACCTCACCCAAATGCTGACAAACTGGTGTGTCCCCCCATCTCCAGGGTCCTTACTTGCAGTCAGTGTGCATGAGAAGCGCCACAGGCACTTGCCTTGCCTCGCGATAAATACAGCACTGCATGCCACTCAGTAGCATTGGAAGACGCAAGAAAGTAACAGTGATGTCAGAATTCTATATTACCAGTGATTAATGCTTCGCACACAGTTACACTTTCTCTCCCTTCCACAAGAAAATGTCCCTCTTTTGGCAATTGAAATAACAGGAGTTATGAAGCCCTTTATATACGTCAGAAGAAGTGAAGTGAAAGAAGTATATTCTATATTTCTTGAGACCCCCATACAAATTAAACAGGGGGTCTCTTGACAAGGTGACGAAAGGGGCTAGGTAAGAAAGTTGATAATACTGGTTAAGGGGGAGGAGCATAAGCCCCGAGGATTTAAAAGGAAATGGCTGCATCATCAATGCAGCCATTTTAAATCAATTGGTTTCTCTTACCACTAAAATGCCTCTCAAAAAGTACTGGAAAGGGCTAAAGGGCTGCAAAATGAAGTAAAATGTGGGTGAGTGTCCCCATTCATACGAATAGGTCAATTGACCTATTCGTATGAATGGGGACTCTATTTCAGTTTATAGAATAGCATTAGCATTACATGTATTCTATAAACCGAAAGTCTATAAACCGAAAGACATTCGGTTTATAGACTTTCGTTTTATAGAATACATGTAATGCTAATGCTATTCTATAAACCGAAATAGAGTCCCCATTCATAAGAATTTCTTATGAATGGGGACACAATTTTGGTTTATAGAAAGCCAATAGCATTACATACAATGTAATCGCCGAACCCCGAACTCCAACACGGACATACAGTGAAATACACTTGCAACTGCATGTGTGCCAGGCACATTACTTTAATCCTGTTCTGTTAGCTCAGTGGGCAACATCTAGGCATTTTTAAATACTGCAATTTGTTGGTGTTAAATAGAACATTTGCGTCCTGCGCTGTACTCCGTATCTGAGAGTCAAACAGAACAGTTAAATACTGTGCTTACAGCGCACTTTGAAAAATTGTTTTGGGTGCTAAACAGTACATTTGATTCTTGTGGTGCATTTCTTGCAGTCCAATAAACCAAAAAACAAGACAAAGAAAAATTCTTGACTATTGGCGGTTACATTGTCGCCTGACATAAACTATCTGTTACTTTGGTGGGTGACCGCAAAGAATGAGGAGAGTGTCAAATAAGGGATGTGGCCCTGGTCGTGGTGCTGTTGGTGTTGGTGGAGCTCCTGTTGCAAGTAGGAAATGTGGTCGATCTGTGCCAGCTACACGCATAAGTGAAACACCTTCCTCAGGTGCTAGTACACGACAGAACCTTCAGCGTTATTTGGTAGGCCTGAATGCCTCTATTAGAATGGTGAGGCCAGAACAAGTACAGGCGATAGTAGATTGGGTGGCTGACAGTGCCTCCAGTTCCTACACATTGTCTCCCGCCCGGTCCCCTGCTGAAAGCTCAGAGTCGACACCTGCAGCCCATGGCCATCTGTCTTTCACCTCACCCCCTTGCAAATCAGCCAAGCAGTCTGAGCCACAAGTCATGCAGCAGTCTCTTTTGCTTTTTGATGACTGGCGGGGTCATCAAACCTAGCCTTGCCCCATAAGTGGAAGAGATTGAGTGCACTGATGCACAACCACTTATGTGTCATGATGTGGACAGGCGAGGACCACCGCAGCACGTCTTTGATGATGACGAAACACAGGTGCCAACTGCTGTGGCTTTCGGCAGTGTGCAGACCGGCAAAAAGGGCAGGGTTGAGGAGTGGGTGGAAGATGATGTGGAGGATGATGAGGTCCTAGACCCCAGGGTGCAAAACCGTAGCAGTCGTCCCCTAGACAGTATGCCTGCTACTGCCCAACGCACCCAGGGGCCGAGCACACCAAAGCCAGCTACGAGGAGTTCCCTGGCGTGGCAGTTCTTTAGACAATGTGCTGACAACAAGACATGAGTGGTTTGCAAGCTGTGCAATCAGAAACTGAAGTGAGGCATAAATGTGCTAAACCTGAGCACAACCTGCATTACCAGGCATCTACATGCAAAGCACGAGCTGCAGTGTAGTAAACCCAAGAAAGGTCTCAGGCTCCTCCTGCTTCCTCTTCTGCTGCTGTCTTGGCATCTTCCTCCATCTCTGGAGTCACAGTGGCACCTGCCACCGAGCAAATAGAGGAAGTGGGAGAAACGCCACAATGTCCGTCCCCAAGCATCTCCAGACTGTCCCATGGAAGCGTTCAGCTGTCCATCTCCAAAACACTGGAGAGAAAGAGGAAGTATGGCCCTACCCACCCGCGAACACTGGCCCTGAATGCCAGCATTTCCAAATTCCTGGCCTTTGAAATGCTGTCATTCCGTCTGTTGGAGACACACAGTTTTAAAAACCTAATGACGGAGGCTGTCCCACAGTACGTGGTTCCCAGCCGCCACTACTTTTCCCGGCGAGCCATCCCTTCCCTGCACAAGCAATTGGAGGACAAAATCAGGTGTGCACTGGGCAACGCAATCTGTGGCAAGGTCCGCATAACCACAGATACGTGGTCCAGTAAGCACGGGCAGGGACGCTATATCTCCCTAACTGCACACTGGGCAAATGTAGTGTCGGCTAGGCCTGAGGCAGATAGCAGTTTGGCACATGTCCTTCTGCCACAGAGGATTACAGGGCATTTCTCTTTCCCTCCTGTTGCCTCCTCCTCCTACTCAGCTTCTTCTTTATCCTCTACCACCTCCTCTACCATCTCCTTATCCAGTCAGCGTAACACCTTCACCACCAACTTCAGCACAGCCAGGGGGAAACGACAGCAGGCTCTTTTAAAACTCATATGTTTAGGGGGAAAACCCCACAGCGCGCAGGAGCTGTGGAAGGGCATGGATTAACAGATCAATGAGTGGTTGTTGCCACTGAGCCTCAAGCCCGGCCTGGTGGTGTGCGATAATGGAGGAAATCTCGTAGCAGCTCTGGGCCTAGACGGTTTGACGCACATCCCTTGCCTGGCGCATGTGCTGAATTTGGTAGTGCAGAAATTCCTGAAAAACTACCCAGATGTATCAGAGCTGCTACAGAAAGTGCGGGCCGTCTGTGCGCACTTTAGGCGTTCTCACCCTGCTGCTGCTCACCTGTCTGCGCTGCAGCGTAACTTAGGCCTTCCCGCTCACCGCCTCATATGCGACGTGCCCACTTCAACTCCACCTTGCACATGCTGCAGAGATTGTGTGAGCAGCAGCAGGCGATAGTGGAGTATCAGCTGCAGCACGCACGGGTCAGTAGCTCTGCGGAACAGCACCACTTCACCACCAATGAGTGGGCCTCCATGTGAGACCTGTGTGCCATTTTGCACTGTTTCAAGTACTCCACCAACATGGCAAGTGCCAATGACGCCCTTTTCAGCCTTACTATCCCGTTTGTATGTCTCCTTGAAAAAACGCTTAGGGCGATGATGGAAGAGGATGTGGCATAGGAGGAAGAGGAGGAGGAAGAAGAGGGGTCATTTCCACGGTTATCAGGCCAGTCATTCACAAGTGGCTTGGCGGGTGGGTTCCTGCACCAGCATAGGCCAGGTACACAACTGTCAAGCCAGGGCACAGTTTTGGAGGAGGATGAGGATGATGATGATGATGATGAGGAGGAACCGTGTTCACAGCAGGGTGGCACCCAACGCAGCTAGTGGGCATCACTGGAGCGTGGCTGGGGGGATACGGAGGACATAGATGATACACCTCCCACAGAGAACAGCTTGTCCTTGGCTCTGGGCAGCTTGGCACACATGAGCGACTACATGCTGCAGTGCATGCGTAATGACTGCCAAGTTGCCCACATTCTAACTTGTGCTGATTTCTGGGTGGCCACCCTGCTGGATCCCCGTTACAAGAACAACGTGCCGTCCTTAATTCCATCACTGGAGAGTGATCGTAAGATGCACGTCTACAAGCACACGCTGGTAGACGCACTGCTGAGGGCATTCCAAAATGACACCGGGGGCTCAATGGAAGCACAAGGCGAAGGCAGAGGAAGAGGTCGCCAACGCAGCTGGGGTACCGCCAGCACCTCAGAAGGCAGGGTTAGCATGGCCGACATGTGGAAAAGCTTTGTCAGCACGCCACAACAAGCAGCAACACCATCTGATATACAACGTCTTAGCAGGAGGCAGCATTTCAGCAACATGGTGGAACAGTACGTGTGCACAGGCCTATACAGACTGACTGATGGGTCTGCCCTATTCAACTTCTGGGTCTCCAAATTTGGCACATGGCCTGAGCTTGCCCTTTATGCCTTGGAGGTGCTGGCCTGCCCTGCAGCCAGTGTATTGTCTGAACATGTGTTTAGCACGGCAGTGGGCGTTATCACAGACAAGCGCAGCAACCTGTCCACAGCCAACGTGGACAAGCTCACGTTTATTAAGAAAAACCAGCCATGGATCCCACCAGACTTGTTTCTACCATGTGCAGAATAGACATTTATACCGGCCTCACCCAGTCATTGTTTAACTTAAGTGCACTTATTCTTTGTTTTCTGTTGTTATATGTCCCAATATTTTGGGGGCTACCCAAATTTAAAAAAATAAATAAATAAATAAAAAACAGTGTTGGCTACCTCCTCCTCCTCCTCCTCCTCCAGCACCACTTCCAGCTACACCGCCACAGTCACCGCCTCCTCAACCTATGGGTCACTTAGTATAAACTGAAAGAGTATACCCTGCACTCCAACCCTCTCTCAAATGAATAATTATGTTGATCCTCCTGGCAGCCATGCTTTAGATGTAGATTTATGTTCTTCCAAAGCTAAAATCAAAGATTCCATCTAGTGCTATTTTATGGCTAAGCTGTTTTTTTAATTTGTATGTATTTTATGTTATTTTAAGTCATTTCCCTATTCACATTTGTTTGCAGGGCACTTGTCCTACACTTACCCACATTTTAATTCCTTTTGCAGCCCTCTAGCCCTTTCCATGACTTTTTTAGAGGGATTTTAGTGGCCAAAAGTTCGTGTCTCCATTGACTTCAATGGGGTCCGTGTTCACGGTCAAGTCCGGGGTCAAGTTCGAGCACAGACCCGGGCTTTTTCCAAAGTTCGCTCGAACTTCTCGAACCCGAACATCCAGGTGTCCGCTCAACTCTAATCATGATCTGTCACTTTACCTCAATACAGAATGCACCTGTAATCATGATCTGTCACTATACCTCAATACAGAATGCACCTGTAATAATGATCTGTCACTATACCTCAATACTGAATGCATCTGTAATCATGATCTCTGTCACTATACCTCAATACAGAATGCCCCTGTAATCATGATCTGTCACTATACCTCAATACAGAATGCACCTGTAATCATGATCTCTGTCACTATACCTCAATACAGAATGTACCTGTAATCAGGATATTTGTCACTATACCTCAATACAGAATGCACCTGTAATCAGGATCTCTGTCACTATACCCCAGTATAGAATACACCTGTAATCATGATCTGTCACTATACCTCAATACAGAATGCACCTGTAATAATGATCTGTCACTATACCTCAATACAGAATGCACCTGTAATCATGATCTCTGTCACTATACCTCAATACAGAATGCCCCTGTAATCATGATCTGTCACTATACCTCTATACAGAATGCACCTGTAATCATGACCTCTGTCACTATACCTCAATACAGAATGCACCTGTAATCATGATCTGTTACTATATCTCAGTACAGAATGCAACTGCAATTATGACCTCTGTCACTATACCTCAATACAGAATGCACCTGTAATCATGATCTCTGTCACTATACCTCAATACAGAATGCACCTGTAATCATGATCTCTGTCACTATACCTCAATACAGAATGTACCTGTAATCAGGATATCTGTCCCTATACCTCAATACAGAATGCACCTATAATCAGGATCTTTGTCACTATACCCCAGTACAGAATACACCTGCACTCATGATCTCTGTAACTATACCTCAATACAGAATACACCTGTAATCATGATCTCTGTCACTATACCTCAACACAGAATGCACCTGTAATCATGATCTGTCACTATACCTCAATACAGAATCCACCTGTAATCAGGATCTCTGTCACTATACCCCAATTCAGAATACACCTGCAATCATGATCTCTGTCACTATACCTCAATACAGAATACACCTGTAATCATGATCTCTGTCACTATACCTCAACACAGAATGCACCTGTAATCATGCTCTGTCACTATACCTCAATACAGAATACACCTGTAATCAGGATCTCTGTCACTATACCCCAATTCAGAATACACCTGCAATCATGATCTCTGTCACTATACCTCAATACAGAATACACCTGTAATCATGATCTCTGTCACTATACCTCAATACAGAATACACCTGTAGTCATGGTCTGTCACTATACCTCAACACAGGATGCACATGTAACCATGGTCTCTGTCACTATACCTCTGTACAAAATACACCTGTAATCATGATCTGTCACTATACCTCAATACAGCATACACCTGTAATCATGATCTCTGTCACTATACCTCAATTCAGAATGCACCTGTAATCATGATCTGTCACTATACCTCAATACAGAATGCGCCTGTAATCATGATCTGTCACTATCCCTCAATACAGAATGCACCTGTAATCATGATCTGTCACTATCCCTCAATACAGAATGCACCTGTAATCATGATCTGTCATTATACCTCAGTACAGAATGCACCTGTAATCATGATCTGTCACTATACCTCAGTACAGAATGCACCTGTAATCATGATCTGTCACTATACCTCCATACAGAATACACCTGTACTCATGGTCTGTCACTATACCTCAACACAGGATGCACATGTAATCATGATCTTTCATTATACCTCAATACAGAATGCACCTGTAATCAGGATCTCTGTCACTATACCCCAGTATAGAATACACCTGTAATCATGATCTGTCACTATACCTCAATACAGAATGCACCTGTAATAATGATCTGTCACTATACCTAAATACAGAATGCACCTGTAATCATGATCTCTGTCAGTATACCTCAATACAGAATGCCCCTGTAATCATGATCTGTCACTATACCTCAATACAGAATGCACCTGTAATCATGACCTCTGTCACTATACCTCAATACAGAATGCACCTGTAATCATGATCTGTTACTATATCTCAGTGCAGAATGCAACTGCAATTATGACCTCTGTCACTATACCTTAATACAGAATGCACCTGTAATCATCATCTCTGTCACTATACCTCAATACAGAATGCACCTGTAATCATGATCTCTGTCACTATACAGAATGTACCTGTAATCAGGATATCTGTCACTATACCTCAATACAGAATGCACCTGTAATCAGGATCTTTGTCACTATACCCCAGTACAGAATACACCTGCACTCATGATCTCTGTCACTATACAGAATGTACCTGTAATCAGGATATCTGTCACTATACCTCAATACAGAATGCACCTGTAATCAGGATCTTTGTCACTATACCCCAGTACAGAATACACCTGCACTCATGATCTCTGTCACTATACCTCAATACAGAATACACCTGTAATCATGATCTCTGTCCCTATACCTCAACATAGAATGCACCTGTAATCATGATCTGTCACTATCCCTCAATAAAGAATGCACCTGTAATCATGATCTGTCACTATCCCTCAATACAGAATGCACCTGTAATCATGATCTGTCATTATACCTCAGTACAGAATGCACCTGTAATCATGATCTGTCACTATACCTCAGTACAGAATGCACCTGTAATCATGATCTGTCACTATACCTCAATACAGAATACACCTGTACTCACGGTCTGTCACTATACCTCAATACAGAATGCACCTGTAATCATGATCTGTCACTATACCTCAATACAGAATGCCCCTGTAATCATGATCTGTCACTATACCTCAGTACAGAATGCACCTGTAATCATGATCTGTCACTATACCTCAATACAGAATACACCTGTACTCACGGTCTGTCACTATACCTCAATACAGAATGCACCTGTAATCATGATCTGTCACTATACCTCAATACAGAATGCACCTGTAATCATGATCTGTCACTATACCTCAATACAGAATGCACCTGTAATCATGGTTGAGTATATTTCACTTGTTTTCTTACCTGTTCATGTTATATGCTAAATGTTTAAATGTATATTGTTAATATTATTTTATATTTTAATATTATATTGCCCTCTATTGTAACAATGAAATGCTTATGGACTGAGGACATCCTTGAAAAATGAGAAATCTCAGTGTATTGTTCCTCGTAAAATACTTTATAAATAATGCTAGCTGAGTGCGGGGGACTAGAAATTGACTTATTCCGCTTCCGGTCACAAGAGATCGATAAAAATTGGGGTTCGGTGTGTTGCAGGTTTGTTCACATTGGTGACATATATTGTTCATCTCACCCCAACTGACCTTTTAATGAATAGACCTCAGTGAGGTGCACAGGATTCTACACCATTGTGCTCTTGAAGAAAATGCTAGGTTATCAAAGTCTACATCACATACCACTTAGCAATAGAATGTATCAATGGGAAAACAGAATGTATTGCATGCCACCACCATGGGATATTGTATAGTTGTGAAATGAGGGTGCAGTGTATTACTAAAATACCTGATAAAGAGTCCAGTGATCTCTACCGTGCCCATACTGTCCTCCTCACTTGACATGGACTGGGTGACGCACGTCCTTCCGTTACAAGCGTACACATACGCTGCGAGCAGTGTGAATAGTATTGTGTCAGATTTCAATGTTACATCGCACTGAATGAACACGTTTGTGTTGTTGTAGCATTCTCTGCTGCCATCATAGCGCAAGTCACAGAGGAACGTCAAGGTACCTGCAAAAACAAACACAAACATATATATATAAAAATATAAATGTGGCAAACCTAGCCACTTATTGCAGAATATTTAAAGGTTGTCTGAAATAGCTGTGTTACCCTGGTGTAAAAATGTATTCATGTTAATATATATTCTTACGTTAAAACCAGGTTCTGCTGTATTGAGGGATAATCCACTTAACAGGATTATCTAGTGGGAGTGCCCCTCCCGTACAGTGCATGGTGGGAGAAATGTCCTGTATTTGCACTTCCCAGGTAGTTCACTATTGTATAGCCCCTGTAAGGGGATTAAGGAAACCCCTTGCATGGGGAATTGGATAAATGCTGAAACTGTGAATAAACTAATCAGTTGACTCCCAGAACTGTGTTTCGTCCGGTTACTGGGGGATTTGGGATATTGCCTTACTTTCCAGCGCTTTATTTGGATTACCTTCTTTTACCAGCGGAGATATTGGGATTTAATATTGCAGCTCCGTTACAATTGGTGGCAGCGGCGGGATCCAACCTTACAGCCGAAAAGCGGTGTTCGTGTAATTGAAACTACCGAACAGGAAAGTGAATGGCAATTTGGATGCAACAAAGAACCGAACACAGAGGTGAATGGAGACAGACTTTACTGCATTAAAACGGCAGACGGTAAAGGAACTACTGGAAGCCAGGGGTAAGAAAGCCAGCAATAAGCCAAAAGCTGTGCTGATTGCTGAATTGATGGAGGGAGACAGAGCTTGCAGCGTTACACCCCCACCAGCCATGGAGGAAACCCCCTTCCAAAAGGAAATGAGGACCAGGATGGAATTTTTACCCCAGCCAGTACCACTGGAAATACTGACAGTACTGATGGCGGATGTGCAGGAGTATGTGATGGCACACGGACCGCAGGATGCTCCTCCCAGAGCAGAGTCTATTACTGCTTCAGTCATCAGCCAGGTAAAGCCTAAGATACCATACCATGCGTTTAAAATGTTCTGTGAAGAGAAAGACGAGATTGATGGGTATCTACAAGACTTTGAGAGGCTATGTGACTTGCATGATTTGGAGCAGGCAGTGTGGGTACCTTTACTGGCGGGCAAACTGTCAGGTCGGGCAGCAGAAGCCTATCGGGCTGTACCCAGGGAAGACAGCAAAGATTATGCCCGGGTGAAACAGGCTATACTGGAAAGATATGACATTACCCCAGAGGCATACCGGCGCAAGTTTCGAGGGTTGCGCAAACCAGAGAAAGATTCCCACGCAGAGTGGGCCCACAAACTGGACCAAGCCTCCCAGGGGTGGATACAAGCCAGTCAAGCAACCACCATGGAGGAGTTACGGCAATTGCTGCTGTTAGAACAGTTTTTCAATGGCCTGTCCCCAGAGGCACAGGAATGGGTGAGAGATAGAAAACCCCTCACCCTAACAGAAGCTGCACGACTAGCGGACCAGCACTATGACGCCAGGAGGCATCACGGTAACCTCAACCGATGGTACCCTCGACCCACGGCTCAACCTCACACAGCTACCCCTACTGCACCTACAGCGACCTCCTTCCGGCCAACCCCGGGGGGGGCACACTCCACCATCCAGATATAATGGCAGAGCGAATATCCAGTGCCATACGTGCAAACAATGGGGCCACATGGCGAGAGAGTGTACCCAGAACCGGAGCCGCCAAGCATGGAGCCAGGTACGGCACAACCCAGCACCAAGAGCAGCCACCCAGCAATACAGACAACAGGCAACACCATGGCCAGCTAGTAACCCTGGAAGTGAAAGATCCGAGAGGGGGAGAGATAGAAAACCCCTCACCCTAACAGAAGATGCACGACTAGCCGACCAGCACTATGACGCCAGGAGGCATCACGGTAACCTCAACCGAGGGTACCCTCGACCCACCGCTCAACCTCACACAGCTACCACTTCTGCACCTACAGTGACCCCATTCCGGCCAACCCCTGGGGGGCACACTCCACCATCCAGATATAATGGTAGAGCGAATATCCAGTGCCATACGTGCAAACAATGGGGCCACATGGCGAGAGAGTGTACCCAGAACCGGAGCCGCCAAGTATGGAGCCAGGTACGGCAGAACCCAGCACCAAGAACAGCTGCCCACCACTACCAAGCGGAGCCAGCAACACAGGAGATACTTTTTAATCAGGCCGAAGAGCTCCTGGGGATACTACACGATGTGATGTCGGTACAAGCCACAGACAACAGGCAACACCATCGCCAGCTAGTAACTCTGGAAGGGAAAGAGGTCCAAGGGCTCCGGGATTCGGGAGCCACTCTGACTCTGGTAGATCCTCATTTGGTTCCAGGCTCCGCACACACCGGCGGATCTGTAGCAGTGCGAGTAGCAGGGGGAGTGGTATACAGATTACCCACCGCCAAAGTACATTTGAATTGGGGTGTTGGGGAGGGCATGGTAGAGGTGGGCCTGATGCAGAAACTGCCAGCGGATGTCGTATTGGGGAACGACCTGGGTCGAATGACTTCCGCCTTTATTCCTCAAGCTCCACTCCAAGAGGCCCACCCAGTAACCACAAGGCAACAGGCTCGCACCACGGCTCCAGCAACGCACTCTGAGGCTCAGACGCTTCAATGTTTGAATTGGGAGCAGTGCTGAGCCAAGTTGGAGCAGATGGCGGAGGACATCCCGTAGCTTACTTAAGCCGAAAGTTATTACCCCGTGAAATGAGCTACGCCGCCATTGAGAAAGAATACCTGGCCTTGGTGTGGGCCCTCAACAAGTTGCAGCCTTATTTATATGGACAACCTTTTTCCCTACTCACAGATCACAACCCGTTGGTGTGGCTGAACCGTGTGGCAGGGGACAATGCCAGGCTGCTGCGCTGGAGTTTGGCGCTGCAGCCTTTTGACTTTACTATTCATTACTGCCCAGGAAAGCAAAATGGTAACGCCGACGGGTTATCTAGACAGACTGACCTTGAGAAGTGATCTGTGAGTACTGCTCCGGACATCCCCAAGCCGATCCGTTGGGATCAGACTGTGTATGCCGGCTTGGTTCTGGGGGAGCATTGTGGCAAACCTAGCCACTTATTGCAGAATATTTAAAGGTTGTCTGAAATAGCTGTGTTACCCTGGTGTAAAAATGTATTCATGTTAATATATATTCTTACGTTAAAACCAGGTTCTGCTGTATTGAGGGATAATCCACTTAACAGGATTATCTAGTGGGAGTGCCCCTCCCGTACAGTGCATGGTGGGAGAAATGTCCTGTATTTGCACTTCCCAGGTAGTTCACTATTGTATAGCCCCTGTAAGGGGATTAAGGAAACCCCTTGCATGGGGAATTGGATAAATGCTGAAACTGTGAATAAACTAATCAGTTGACTCCCAGAACTGTGTTTCGTCCGGTTACTGGGGGATTTGGGATATTGCCTTACTTTCCAGCGCTTTATTTGGATTACCTTCTTTTACCAGCGGAGATATTGGGATTTAATATTGCAGCTCCGTTACAATAAAGTTCTTATACACTTACAAAAAATATCCTCAGCCTGATATCTACAATGGAACAGGTTCATTTGCCTACTGATTTCCCTTGGTTATTAAACTTTATTAACACCTACTTCTAAGTCAATATTTTTTTTTTTTAAACTCTACGGGGCACACAAACTTGCGCAAATCAAAGTTTCGGGAGAGGAGTAAAAAAGCACAATCACCATTTGTTATGTATAATGGCAATGGTTTGCAGCGCAGGAAAGAAGGACCAGTGTTTGGCGGAGGTTCTCTGACACTAATCAGGCGCCTTTAAGCACCTGATATTTTTATTACACATTGTCTGCGGCAGTGCAGGAAGTAGTTTTCCGGGGGGGGGGGGGGGGGAGGGTGCCTGAAAGGGTGGCTATGGGTGGGGTGTTAGGAAGAGCATTTTTTCACTTCTGTGGTTTTTGTGTTTAGCTTTCATTTTTATCTTTCTTTCTTAATGTGCTCACACATTACAGTATATACTGTTGATCACCTTAGGAAGGGCTGTAAGATACCATTATTTTCATCACATCTTATAGTTTATTATATAAATGAATCATAAAATATTCAAAATTTAAAATACCTTTTTTCTGAATTTCACCTGAAAAATCTTTTATATAATTACAAACTGTAAAAACGACCCCATCTAAATTGTTCCCAATATTTCTCCAGTGTTTAGAGACTGCAGATGTTTACAGATTTGTCTGTCGTGTTTTTACAAGTTATAGAGCAGGAACTTTTTTACCCCAAGCACAATGATCCACTAAACCCTAAAGGTAACCCTAGTGCTAACCCTAACTTAACTCTAACCCTAGTTTTCAACCCTATTGTTTTTTGTTGTTGTACCATTGTTGACTGCCACTAGAGGGCAGTCTAGCAATCACAACTATGACGGAAGTGATGGTTCACATCTTCCAAAGTTTTTACCCACTTGTGGCCTGTGTCCTCTCCAGTATGGCTCTTCTCTTCCGGTATGGCGAGTATGATCATAAATGCCCCAAATTGTTTTTTTTTTAGGGTTATTGACCAGGCCTTTGATTTGGTATGTTCTGTGTTCTTAAGGGGTTATGTTACTGTATGAAAATATTGATAATTGTGTAATTTATAATAATACACTTATTTACAAAAAATTCTATATAAAACATGTACCGCCCCTTAAACCCACTGGATCCATTTTAAATTTGTATCACTCTGAAGCTCTGTGATACAGTCATACACATCAAAAATCCTCAGCGCCTAGAAAAGAGGGACATTGGGTCAAAAACAGGGATTATCCCTAGCAAATAGGGACACTTGGCAGGTATGTGCTAGGGTTAGCGATAAAAGTAATTTAAAAGTTCTCAATCTTCTAAATATTTAGAGCAGTCTGCCAAAAAAATACTCGCAGTGACTATCAACTTGCAATGTGATACTATTGTATCACATTGCAAACCACACACATTTGTCCCGGTTATTATACCTATTATTATACCTGCTTGTAGACAGTTCTAGGTTTGTTCGTATGTGATACAATGTGTCCTTTTTATTGTCTGATGATTCAACTGACAACTCTGTGGGTCTTTGTTTGGTTATAGTGGAGATATAGTGACCTCTGCTGGTCAGGAAGTAGAAGGCTGAACACCTTACATGGAACCTCTGTTAGAGAGGCTGAATGCAAGAGTTCTAAGAAGAGTCACCAATCAGTGAATAGAAACCAAACATAGCTGTTAAATCACTTCTTCTTTTCAAGCATCATTCACTATATCTACCACTGAAGAGTATCCCCAGTGCTGAGAGAATCTGCAATGATTTAACAGCTAATTGCATTCTGGTTGGAATTACTGGTGGCCGACTGCAGCCCTGTAGATGTTCCTGAATTATAAAAAACATCATTACTCTTCGCTGCCTTTTTTATGTCTGCCCCTTCCCATCCCAGACCTGTCGCCAAGACTTTGGGGACCAATCAGCATTGAAGGGTCCACAAATGAATTGGAGGCCAATTATTTATTGAATCAATGGTGGGAATTTTAAATAGGTATGCTTTAATAAAATAATACAAACCAAGTACCTTATTGAGACTTCTCTGCTTATATAGCACCCATGAGGGCAGTCCAGATGCAAAATGCATTGCAGGTATCAAGAAACACAGCAGCCAGAGACGTACGTTTTGGCCTTCATTGGCCTCGTCAGTGTGGTACGGCTGGTGTCCCTCTAGAAGTCTGTTCTCGGTTAAAGGCATACTTTATTTAGGGTATGCCCAACCGTGGGTCCCTGCTCACTGCACCTAGAAGGATACCATAGCTGTATCACACTGATGAGGCCAATGAAGGCCAAAACGTACGTCTGTAGTTGCTGTATTCTTTGTGCAATTTGGATCTGGACTGTCCTTATGGGTGGGTCCAGTCTGATATGCTAATGGAGAGGTTTCCTCTGTAATGGTGTAAGGGAGCAAAAAAAAACAGTGATTCCTCTCCCGAGTAGGTTACATCCTATAGATGCTTTTGTCCGTTCTCGCTGAGAGGGTCACATTTCTTTGCTTCCTCTCTGACAGACTAGTATGCAGTTTAGCAAAACTATGAGAATTAGGGTTACCAACCAGCCAGTATTTTACAGGCAAACCGGTAAAATAAATTGACTT
Organism: Pelodytes ibericus; assembly: GCA_036172795.1. Taxonomy (NCBI): domain Eukaryota; kingdom Metazoa; phylum Chordata; class Amphibia; order Anura; family Pelodytidae; genus Pelodytes; species Pelodytes ibericus. The sequence goes on from CM069861.1 coordinate 206,598,163, forward strand.
GAACCCAGTTTTAAGCCTATAGAAGCAATAAAGCGAAATAGTAACATAATAATTTAGGTTGAATAAAAGGACCCAGGTCCATCAAGTTCAACCCTACATAATCCATAAAAAAAACGAAAAGCACGGCAATGCTAATTAGAAAAATCAAAATACATGCCTCAGAATAGTCCAGGTTTGTGGGGGACACTCAGCCCCACTTTTCAGACATCTTCCCCACGACTTTGACAGACTGCCAGCTTCTCTGCCAAGCGCCATGTCCAGGATGCATTATGTTTAGATTATGTACGTCCATTAGACAAACTTAGTGAGAACTTAACAGAATGAAGCTCCAGACACCCGTACCGGGAAAGCTGGAGCTCAGTCTTGCGGGAGTTACACAGCGTTGAGCAATGCCATGTAACCCCACCCCATTGGCCCCGCCCCTTCATCTCCTTGGACCCAGTAATGAAAAGTGGACAGGTATAAATATATAAATTTTGTATGCAACTTAAAGCACAAGGGTTTTTTTTTCAATTTTGTGGAGCTCTGTGGAGCTCTTGTGCACCTACAAAAACCAACATACCACTCGAGGAACAACGGGAACTCAAACAGGGTCACAATATAAGTGTCCCTCTTGAACATGGACACTTTGGAGGTGTGAAAATGTCTATACACAAGCACACAAATCCCTTTATACAGCAGTAGGTTTGTTGTTCTTTAGTTACAGTTACAATATTTACTTTTATTCAATTACAGATACAGAAATCATCTCACTAATGAGATTACAGAGAAACTTGCAGAAACTGGGACTGTGCAAGACTAAAGGAAAGCTGTTGGCGACACCTTGTGGTAACTAAATGCAGCCACAGTCAGAGGAACCAAATAGACATTTCAAGGGTCTGCTCGATAAAGAGAGAATTGCAGGGAATTGAGAAGGGAATTTCAAACTTTAGGCCAAAGTAGCTGAGTTGGAAAATGTTTCCAAATGCAGATGAATGGGGGAATTTTTCCCTAAAGCAGAGCCTGATATGCGTTTGTAGACTTCATAAGTCAGACAGAACAATTCAGGAGCCAGTTCACATAGCCTGACCCCTCTATGCTTCCAAGGTCAATAAATAATACACCATCCATTGGGTAATGATAACATCCATTATATTATTCAGCTATTATTATTATACATAAATATATAATGTGTTGGCAGCTGATTCATATAATGGATGTTATCATTACCCAATGGATGGTGTATTGCTCCATTGCTGTTTTATTCCAGCCAATAGATAGATAGATAGATAGATAGATAGATAGATAGATAGATAGATAGATAGATAGATAGATAGATAGATAGATAGATAAATGGAGAAAGGCCCTATATAAATACTAGCTGTTGTTATCATTTATCTGGAGTAGGCCAGAATAAAACAGCATGCAGTGACAATAGAATATGGTGCGATTCATTCAATCACACATTACAATCACAATCACACACTAATACATAGCAGACTATCACTAACACATAGCAGACTATCACTAACACATAGCAGACTATCACTAACACATAGCAGACTATCAAAACACATAGCAGACTATCACAACGCATAGCAGACTATCAAAACACATAGCAGACTATCAAAACACATAGCAGACTATCAAAACACATAGCAGACTATCAAAACACATAGCAGACTATCAAACCACATAGAAGATTATCACAACACATAGCAGACTATCACAACACATAGCAGACTATCAAAACACATAGCAGACTATCAAAACACATAGCAGACTATCAAAACACATAGAAGATTATCACAACACATAGCAGACTATCACAACACATAGCAGACTATCACAATACATAGCAGACTATCACAACGCATAGCAGCCTATCACAACACATAGCAGACTATCACAACACATAGCAGACTATCACAACACATAGCAGACTATCACAACACATAGCAGACTATCACAACACATAGCAGACTATCACAATACATAGCAGACTATCACAACGCATAGCAGCCTATCACAACACATAGCAGACTATCACAACACATAGCAGACTATCACAACACATAGCAGACTATCACAACACATAGCAGACTATCTCAATACATAGCAGAGTATCACAACACATAGCAGACTAGTCTAGACTCTATTTATTTATTTTTATATATTTGGAGAAATCAGTTTGTAAACTTACTGTTCAGTTCCAAGTTTGAACAATAGATATCCGTGGTTGTGGTCACATTGGCTAAGATTAAGCACGTGGACCCACAAATGGTGACTGAGGTTTTTCCAGGAAAAAAACCCTCCCCGGAAATGTGGAGAGCTCGATTTTCCCCGCAATCTGAAAAAAAAAAAAAGAAATAAAATAGTTTTATGGTTTACCATTACATACCTTACAGATCTGAACAGGATTATTAAAAATACAAGTTTTGCAACATAAACATTTATAAAAATATTCACACTACTGGTTTAAAACGGAAACCACTAATCACTAGAGCATAACTAGTCCAGGGGTGGAAAACCTTCAGCACTCCAGTTGTAGTGGACTACATCTCCCATAATGCTCTTACAGCCATAATGATGCAAAGCATCATGGGAAATGTAGTTCACAACATCTGGAGTGCTGAAGGTTGCCTATAGAGGCTATTACAGAGAAGGAGTTTAAGCATGCGTGGGGTAGGCAGATGGCTATCCTACATATACTGTAAGGCTAATGAAAGTATTTGGACAGACAAGATGGGCCAAATGGTTCTTATCTGCCGGTGACACATTCTATGTTTAAATATGTCCCAAGTTTTGCAGTTTAGGAGATACCGCCCCTGTTCTAAACAAAGATCTCATGACCCTATTTAAAATCCTAATGTTTTTGGAGCTCAGAATTTGTGGCTCCATGGGGAACTATTCATTTATTACATTAGCGGCCAGGGGCATTTCACCAGCCCCTGGGCCCAGTGGGGTAGATGTTTCATAGATGGGGCCAGTGGTCAGTTGCTGTCCCCATTGTGAATTGAAATACCCAAAATGAGTTGTCAAACTGGTTTGCAATATGGCTACAAACTCCGATTTCCGAGAAGATCGCACAATATTTGGCAGACCCTTCAGTCTATTCTGACGGACAAGGCTGCACACATGCATGTTTTGCTTAGGGATTCCAGTGATACTTTAGGGATGCATTGGATTAAAAGACTGCAAGCTGTCTGCTGTTTATAGTTATAACCAATATTATAACCGTGATAAGGTCATAATCAATGTGCCAAAATACAATGGGGGTGCACTGTGATTGAGAAGTTTTTGAAGAAAGAAGAGGAGTGAAATAAGAGAAAGGGTGCTGAGGTGCAGGAGAGTGGTGGTTGAGGTGATGCTGAATGTGGAGAGAGGTTCTGAGATGAGAAGGGGCGATGAGATGAGGAGGTGCTATAGTAGAAGAAAGAGGAGATGAGGAGGTGCTATAGTAGAAGAAAGAGGAGATGAGGAGGTGCTATAGTAGAAGAAAGAGGAGATGGGGAGGTGCTATAGTAGAAGAAAGAAGAGATGAGGAGGTTACTACAGTAGAAGAAAGAGGAGATGAGGAGGTGCTTTAGTAGAAGAAAGAGGAGATGAGGATGTTACTATAGTAGAAGAAAGAGAAGATGAGGAGGTTACTACAGTAGAAGAAAGAGGAGATGAGCAGGTTACTATAGTAGAAGAAAGAGGAGATGAGGATGTTACTATAGTAGAAGAAAGAGGAGACGAGGAGGTTACTATAGTAGAAGAAAGAGGAGATGAGGAGGTTACTATAGTAGAAGAAAGAGGAGATGAGGAGGTGCTTTAGTAGAAGAAAGAGGAGATGAGGAGGTGCAATAGTAGAAGAAAGAGGAGATGAGGAGGTTACTATAGTAGAAGAAAGAGCAGATGAGGATGTTACTATAGTAGAAGAAAGAGGAGACGAGGAGGGGCTTTAGTAGAAGAAAGAGGAGATGAGGAGGTGCAATAGTAGAAGAAAGAGGAGATGAGGAGGTTACTATAGTAGAAGAAAGAGCAGATGAGGAGGTGCTTTAGTAGAAGAAAGAGGAGACGAGGAGGTTACTATAGTAGAAGAAAGAGGAGATGAGGATGTTACTATAGTAGAAGAAAGAGGAGACGAGGAGGTTACTATAGTAGAAGAAAGAGGAGATGAGGAGGTGCTATAGTAGAAGAAAGAGGAGACGAGGAGGTTACTATAGTAGAAGAAAGAGGAGACGAGGATGTTACTATAGTAGAAGAAAGAGGAGATGTGGAGGTGCTTTAGTAGAAGAAAGAGGAGATGAGGAGGTTACTATAGTAGAAGAAAGAGGAGACGAGGAGGTTACTATAGTAGAAGAAAGAGGAGACGAGGAGGTTACTATAGTAGAAGAAAGAGGAGATGAGGATGTTACTATAGTAGAAGAAAGAGGAGACGAGGAGGTTACTATAGTAGAAGAAAGAGGAGATGAGGAGGTGCTATAGTAGAAGAAAGAGGAGATGAGGAGGTTACTATAGTAGAAGAAAGAGCAGATGAGGAGGTTACTATAGTAGAAGAAAGAGGAGATGAGGAGGTTACTATAGTAGAAGAAAGCAGATGAGGAGGTGCTTTAGTAGAAGAAAGAGGAGATGAGGATGTTACTATAGTAGAAGAAAGAGGAGACGAGGAGGTTACTATAGTAGAAGAAAGAGGAGATGAGGATGTTACTATAGTAGAAGAAAGAGGAGACGAGGAGGTTACTATAGTAGAAGAAAGAGGAGATGAGGAGGTTACTATAGTAGAAGAAAGAGGAGATGAGGAGGTTACTATAGTAGAAGAAAGAGGAGATGAGGATGTTACTATAGTAGAAGAAAGAGGAGACGAGGAGGTGCTTTAGTAGAAGAAAGAGCAGATGAGGAGGTGCAATAGTAGAAGAAAGAGGAGATGAGGAGGTTACTATAGTAGAAGAAAGAGCAGATGAGGAGGTGCTTTAGTAGAAGAAAGAGGAGATGAGGATGTTACCATAGTAGAAGAAAGAGGAGACGATGAGGTTACTATAGTAGAAGAAAGAGGAGATGAGGATGTTACTAAAGTAGAAGAAAGAGGAGATGAGGAGGTGCTATAGTAGAAGAAAGAGGAGATGAGGAGGTTACTATAGTAGAAGAAAGAGCAGATGAGGAGGTGCTTTAGTAGAAGAAAGAGGAGATGAGGATGTTACTATAGTAGAAGAAAGAGGAGACGAGGAGGTGCTTTAGTAGAAGAAAGAGGAGATGAGGAGGTGCAATAGTAGAAGAAAGAGGAGATGAGGAGGTTACTATAGTAGAAGAAAGAGCAGATGAGGAGGTGCTTTAGTAGAAGAAAGAGGAGATGAGGAAGTTACTATAGTAGAAGAAAGAGGAGACGAGGAGGTGCTTTAGTAGAAGAAAGAGGAGATGAGGAGGTGCAATAGTAGAAGAAAGAGGAGATGAGGAGGTTACTATAGTAGAAGAAAGAGCAGATGAGGAGGTGCTTTAGTAGAAGAAAGAGGAGATGAGGATGTTACTATAGTAGAAGAAAGAGGAGACGAGGAGGTTACTATAGTAGAAGAAAGAGGAGATGAGGATGTTACTATAGTAGAAGAAAGAGGAGATGTGGAGGTGCTTTAGTAGAAGAAAGAGGAGATGAGGAGGTTACTATAGTAGAAGAAAGAGGAGACGAGGAGGTTACTATAGTAGAAGAAAGAGGAGACGAGGAGGTTACTATAGTAGAAGAAAGAGGAGATGAGGATGTTACTATAGTAGAAGAAAGAGGAGACGAGGAGGTTACTATAGTAGAAGAAAGAGGAGATGAGGAGGTGCTATAGTAGAAGAAAGAGGAGATGAGGAGGTTACTATAGTAGAAGAAAGAGCAGATGAGGAGGTTACTATAGTAGAAGAAAGAGGAGATGAGGAGGTTACTATAGTAGAAGAAAGCAGATGAGGAGGTGCTTTAGTAGAAGAAAGAGGAGATGAGGATGTTACTATAGTAGAAGAAAGAGGAGACGAGGAGGTTACTATAGTAGAAGAAAGAGGAGATGAGGATGTTACTATAGTAGAAGAAAGAGGAGACGAGGAGGTTACTATAGTAGAAGAAAGAGGAGATGAGGAGGTTACTATAGTAGAAGAAAGAGGAGATGAGGAGGTTACTATAGTAGAAGAAAGAGGAGATGAGGATGTTACTATAGTAGAAGAAAGAGGAGACGAGGAGGTGCTTTAGTAGAAGAAAGAGCAGATGAGGAGGTGCAATAGTAGAAGAAAGAGGAGATGAGGAGGTTACTATAGTAGAAGAAAGAGCAGATGAGGAGGTGCTTTAGTAGAAGAAAGAGGAGATGAGGATGTTACCATAGTAGAAGAAAGAGGAGACGATGAGGTTACTATAGTAGAAGAAAGAGGAGATGAGGATGTTACTAAAGTAGAAGAAAGAGGAGATGAGGAGGTGCTATAGTAGAAGAAAGAGGAGATGAGGAGGTTACTATAGTAGAAGAAAGAGCAGATGAGGAGGTGCTTTAGTAGAAGAAAGAGGAGATGAGGATGTTACTATAGTAGAAGAAAGAGGAGACGAGGAGGTGCTTTAGTAGAAGAAAGAGGAGATGAGGAGGTGCAATAGTAGAAGAAAGAGGAGATGAGGAGGTTACTATAGTAGAAGAAAGAGCAGATGAGGAGGTGCTTTAGTAGAAGAAAGAGGAGATGAGGAAGTTACTATAGTAGAAGAAAGAGGAGACGAGGAGGTGCTTTAGTAGAAGAAAGAGGAGATGAGGAGGTGCAATAGTAGAAGAAAGAGGAGATGAGGAGGTTACTATAGTAGAAGAAAGAGCAGATGAGGAGGTGCTTTAGTAGAAGAAAGAGGAGATGAGGATGTTACTATAGTAGAAGAAAGAGGAGACGAGGAGGTTACTATAGTAGAAGAAAGAGGAGATGAGGATGTTACTATAGTAGAAGAAAGAGGAGACGAGAGGTTACTATAGTAGAAGAAAGAGGAGATGAGGAGGTGCTATAGTAGAAGAAAGAGGAGATGAGGAGGTTACTATAGTAGAAGAAAGAGCAGATGAGGAGGTGCTTTAGTAGAAGAAAGAGGAGATGAGGAGGTTACTATAGTAGAAGAAAGAGGAGATGAGGAGGTTACTATAGTAGAAGAAAGAGCAGATGAGGAGGTGCTTTAGTACAAGAAAGAGGAGATGAGGATGTTACTATAGTAGAAGAAAGAGGAGATGAGGAGGTTACTATAGTAGAAGAAAGAGGAGATGGGGAGGTGCTATAGTAGAAGAAAGAGGAGATGGGGAGGTTACTATAGTAGAAGAAAGAGCAGATGAGGAGGTGCTTTAGTAGAAGAAAGAGGAGATGAGGATGTTACTATAGTAGAAGAAAGAGGAGATGAGGAGGTTACTATAGTAGAAGAAAGAGGAGATGAGGAGGTTACTATAGTAGAAGAAAGAGCAGATGAGGAGGTGCTTTAGTAGAAGAAAGAGGAGATGAGGAGGTGCAATAGTAGAAGAAAGAGGAGATGAGGATGTTACTATAGTAGAAGAAAGAGGAGATGAGGAGGTGCAATAGTAGAAGAAAGAGGAGATGAGGATGTTACTATAGTAGAAGAAAGAGGAGATGAGGATGTTACTATAGTAGAAGAAAGAGGAGATGAGGAGGTTACTATAGTAGAAGAAAGAGGAGATGGGGAGGTTACTATAGTAGAAGAAAGAGCAGATGAGGAGGTGCTTTAGTAGAAGAAAGAGGAGATGAGGAGGTTACTATAGTAGAAGAAAGAGCAGATGAGGAGGTGCTTTAGTAGAAGAAAGAGGAGATGAGGATGTTACTATAGTAGAAGAAAGAGGAGACGATGAGGTGCTTTAGTAGAAGAAAGAGGAGATGAGGAGGTGCAATAGTAGAAGAAAGAGGATCACTGGTAGAAAAAAAGACAAAGTCTCCGTTCAAGGTCACCACTGTTCATGGCAAGGTCGTGAAGGTTCCATAGAATAGCATTAAATTGTCCAACAAATGGTTGTCCATCAACAATATTGGGATCTACCCCTGCCAACTGGCCAACTGTGCACTAGAAACTTGCCACAGGTAAAACATGTATGTGGTTTTAGTGTGAATGTGTAAATAAATAAATATATATATATATATATATATATATATATATATATATAAAATCAAAAGTTTATCAATGTGGCCAATATATCTTTTTATGAAAATGTCTGTGGCAAACTAGGAACAAACTGGAGTACAGACCAATTAGGAAAAATTGCCTTGTTTATGGGATTCACTCACCAATATTGTTTTTCAATGCTGTAACTTTAAGAGGAGATGTAAAGGTGATGTTCGAAGAGGCCCATCCCCATTCCCGATCAAGACATTTGACCTTATACCGTCCAGCAGGAAGCGGAGGGATTGAGCATTGCAAAGCAGATGAGTTTCCTGACACATTAGCGCAAATTGTATCGCCAACAAATATCAGTGTGTTTTCCACGGCGGTAATTCCTGATACTAACAGCGTTAAAGTATTGTTGCCTTTCTTTAACAAATGTAGCGTTGGGGTGTATTCTTCAAGGCAATGTATAGATCCAACTGTATAGTTCAAATTGTCGACACGGAGGGTTACGGACAATGTTCCGCGTCCTGGAGGCACGATGCAGGTAATCATCGCATAGTCCACCGTAATCGTAACGCAACATTCTGTTCCAATGTAAACCACAGTCGTGTTTTGACCTTGCAGAGCTGAACCTTCAATAGTTAGAAGACCTCCCCCATTAATCCCAAAGTATAGACCAGACAAGTTCATTATGTTCGAAGTTATGGGAAAGTTCCATGAGAAAAATGGAGAGCATGCTTCTCCATTAGCGATCAATAAAATGTTAACCGTGTGATTCCCAGCAGGAATACCATATATCTGGCACTCGCTCATCGTTTCGTTGATAAACATTATGTTACATGGCATTCTGTTGTCCACCAGCACATTAAGTTTCTCGCTTGCGTTTAGCAACCTGTGACCAAAGAAACGGAAAAGGCTTACATTTCCATCCAGTATCAATACAAGCCTATTAACCTCAGGGTTCATTTCCGTAGACATGGGGATAACACAGCCCGTTGTACAAATGCTCGATAATCCGTTAACAATGACTGATACGTTAAGGTACACAGGAGATGTGGAGGTCCATGTGCCATTATTCTGAATGATACATTTGATCACAGTATGGTTAAAACTTAGAACATCACAAATATAATCATTTGATAGGCTAACGCCAACCGAATTGTTTGAGGATTTAAAAAAGGCCCCTGAAATCGTCAACAGCGTCCCACCACACACCAGCCCATGAGCCAGAGATATAGAATACACAAGAGGAACAAGTTCAAACTCTCGATCCTGCGATGTAATGTTCGCGTATCCCACTTTTTCCTTGTAGATTAGGATCTCGTATCTCCCTGGTTCAATGCCATTTAGTGAAATTCCAAATCTGGAGTTTTGCAAATTGGTGAGGTTGTGTTGAAAGTTGAGACTGGGATGAGCATTCTCAAACAAAATTGAGGCATTAGTTAAATTAAACCCAGATAGGCGAATCTGCAGGGTTTCATTTTCTAAAGACCATGACAAGTTTGCGACGACTGGGGTGAGATCGTTTCGGTATGTAAAGAGAAGATGGCTAGCGTTGGATAGCCCTGTATTAACGTACTTGGCTGTGTAGTTTGAAATAGAAATTTCTACAGGGGCAGGAAAGTCCTCTAGCTCCGGGTCAAGAACGGGAGATGATGGGGTTCGACACGTTATGGATTCTTTGGTGGACATCAGGACCAAACAAGGCCGTGCTTCAACAGTGACTGAAACCAATGATGTGTTAGTGCTGAATCCCTTTCCATAAATTCTGATTATGGTTCCACCTACATAGGAAAGGATAGGAAAATAAATTACATCAACAAGTCACCCCCTCGGGAATCTTTATAGAATGTTTCCTTTAATTCCCCATTATGCAGCTATGTCCTCCCCTTTACAGGTCCTACCTGTTAGCGTAGTCTAATATAATATCAAGGCATAGAAGTCCCCCTACCATAACATGTTCAGGAGTAGGATCGACATGCCTTTACCCTGTAGACATAAACGTCTGCTGAAGCCTACCCTCAGGGATCATGTGGAAGGGAGCGACAGGAATTATTTTCTTCTCTGTCGGACCTTTAAAACGTATACGATTATAATTACATTTGTCTAGGTGTCTAGTCCTGAGAGTCAGTCTAATGTGTGATACCAACAGGTAAGATCACAACCTCTGAGACCACTTGTGAGGCCAAATTTGATGTAAGGGGACCCTCATAAATGGAAGGGACCATATAATAAGGCTGACTTAAGAATTATTTTTAGGAAGTAGTTACTGTTCTTCAAACTTTCTGGATTTATCAGCCATCCCAACCCAGCTAGCGCTGTCAAGGGGGTAAGGAACCCTGCTTAAAACTTTTTGTAGCTTAGAGGGAATTGTTTTTGGACGTCAGACCTACTTTTTAGCAACATGATTTGAGGTGAGTTAATAAAGATCTAGCGAAAACATAATGGGCAGCTGAACATCGGCTATAAAACTCAATACAAAGTCGCCAACTGCTTGATTCAGGAAGTTGTGAAAGCTCAGTGAACCAAAACCAAATCTTGGCCAGCTTTGGACCTCAAACTACAGTGAGAAAAATGGAATTGGTCTACCCTATGGGATGGCCCCCACTCGGTAGCAAGTTATTTTACTCACAAGTGATTTTAGGCCCTGTCTGTCCTTTTTTTTTTACATACCCTACCACATCCCCCCATCCTTTTTTCTCATCTGCATCTTAACTAGTCCTGTTTATCTCCATGGTGACAGGATTATATTTGCCATGTCTTGCCCTTGGTGACAGAGGCTATTTAACACTTCTGCGGTGTTTGTCTTTAGCTGTAATTTTACTCTCTCATTTAAAGTACCCACACATATAGTCGGCATAAGAAATGTTTTCTTAAGATATAATTATCTTCATCATATCATTTAATTTACTGTAAAAAAAATATTAATAGAAAAAAACACTTTTTCTAACTTTGACCTGCAAACATATTTTTTTTACACTTACAGGGGTGATAAAGACCCTATCTAAATAGTTTCTAATATTTGTCTTGAGCTTATGAATAACAATGTTTACATGTTTTTGTTTTTGCAAGTTAAATGGCAATAACCAGTATTTTCTTGTTTCCTAATAATTTTTTTTTTTTAACAATAACCTTTTAGACCCAACCCTAGCACTAACCCACCTCTCACCCTATATCTATCTCAAACCCTAACGCTACATCTAGGGTTATTTTTTTTCTATTGTTCACATTAATGTTCCTGACTGCTTCTAGAGACAATCTAACAACAGCGACTGAGTGACAGAAGTGACCACTAATCACTTCCAGAGCCCTTGCTGGGCAGAATCAAGCTCCATATTGGATGGGGCTCTGAGGTGCGATTGTGGTGCCCTGGAAGGCCAATTCTTGGTGTTGCTTCATGCCTTGAAATCGAGGCATTACAGACTTACTATTTTAGCAGTGAAAGTGATCCTGGATCACTTCCACCGCTTTTTTTTTTTTAATACAGGACATCTGAAGCACCAACGGCAGGCAGACACAGGATGTAGACATTTTAAATAGAAATGCTTTCATGAAAACATACATATAAAGTACCTTATTGCTTGTAGAGCTGTACCAGAGGGTGGACATGTCGTTCGGAAGCTTTTCCTTCATCTAGCACAAGATGTCTGCCCCGTGATTCAGCTATACAAACAAAGACGGCTACAACCCAAATTTAAAAAAAAATCATGTTAATTACCAAGAAACGAACCACAGCATGGCTCCACACGGAATGTCCTCAAAACATATTGAAGAACCGGCTCAAACCTTAAGAGTAAAAAAACAAAAAAAAAAAACACACGACTTTAGAAACTTTCTGTGAGTGATCATTTTGGGGGCAGAGGAATGGATGTCACGTTCCTTTCCTGTAGCAAAGTAGAACCTTTCCGAAAAAAAAACAGTGCCCTTGCCAACAGCTAGAACGCTGGTAGCAATCCGCAGCATTGTTCTTTAGCTCAAACAGTGGTTTCAAAGCCGGTTAATTCTTTTAATTATGCACATACAGTAAGAAAAAATAATAATTGGAAGAATAAAAGTGTCCAGCAGAGCCCGGTATGAATTAATTTAACCATTGCTAAGCAGCACGATCCAATATCTTACGGGGTCTCATCACGAAATGAAGAATTGCTGCGGAGTTTCAACTCACCAATTTAAAGGGACTGGTTCACCCAAATATTGTTTTTACTGCGCATGTAGAGCATCAGAAAATTACTGAAAATGATCTATACATTGAATTAGCAAAACTGTAAGCAAATGCCTGAATTAGGAGAACAATGTGTTTTTATAATGTGTCTGTGAGGTCCCCTGCTTATGACATCACCTGTGGCCCAGTATGCAAATGAACTGCTCTTCAGTGGGAAATGTGTAATTTGCATATCAGGCCACATGTGATGTCATAAGCAGCAGACTCCACAGACACATTGATAACACATTTTTCTCCTAATTTAGGCATTTGCTTGCAGTTTTGCTAACACAATGTATAGATCATTTTCAATATTATTTGATACTCTACATGCCCAGCAAAAACAACCTTCCGTCTGTTTAACTATACATTGCGCAGGGACAAACATGGGAGCGGACATGTTTTAAGAGGGTTTCACAGAAAGGGATAACTTCAGTGGTGTATCTTGATTTTGTGCTGCCCTAGGCAGACAAAATCCGGGCACCCCCCTACCCAAGCTGCACACCCACGTTACACACCTAAGACATGCCCCATCATTCAGACTCACATCAAGCTCACACTCCCATCACACTCAGTCACACACTCCTACTCCCATCACACTCAGTCACACACTCCTACTCCCATCAAGCACACTCCGACTCCCATCACACTCAGTCACAAACACTGTCTCCCATCACACACACTCTGACTCCCATCACACTCAGTCACACACACTGTCTCCCATCACACACACTCTGACTCCCATCACACTCAGTCACACACACTGTCTCCCATCACACACACTCTGACTCCCATCACACTCAGTCACACACACACACACACACACACACACACACACACACACACAGTCTCCCATCAGCACTTACCTTTCCCTAGTGGCAGGCAGCATGGTCCCCCCATGCTGTTCGGCTTCCCGGCGATTGTGCCGACAGGTCACGTGACCGGGCGCGCGTATGACGTCAGCTCGCCCGTCACGTGACTGTCGGCACTTCCGTGTCGGCACACTGCACGGGGAGCCGAACAAGCAGCACGGAGGTTTCTTTGTGCTGCCTGTTCGGCTCCCCGTGCAGCCTGGCAGGCAGAGCGATGGTGAGGGGGGATCTTCCGATCCCTTCTCACCTCAGTCTCTGCCTGCAAGCGCGGTCTATTTTTATTTAAAGGGCCGCGTTTTTTTTCCAGTGCTGGGGGGCGCTGCCGCCCCCCAAAATTTGCCACCATAGGCATCCGCCTAGGATGCCTCGCGGTAAATACAGCACTGGATAACATTGCTAACCCAATGCCAGATCATGACATGGAATGAATGCGCATGAATTACAATCCCATGTTGATTCGCGCATGCATGCAAGAAATATAGTACAAACTCTGCCGGTATTAAAGTGCGGCAGCTGAAGTAATTGGCAGAAAAACCCTTAAGGGAAGGATTTTTTATTTGGGGCTTTTGATCATGAAAGATGGAATTGTGGGAAATTGAGATGAGAATTGCAAACTTAAGGCCAAAGTAGCCAAGTTGGAAAAAAAATGATCCTATTCAGCTCGACTACATTTCCCTTCTCAATTCCCGTAGCAATTCCCTTTTTTTTTTTTCTTGGTGTGTTGCCCCAGCACCGTTCCAACGTTTCAGTACTAAATGCCATAATACTTTTTAAAAAACAACTTCAAACAAATGCGTTTGTCTGAAATAAATACCGTGTTTGCTTGAATGTAAGAGACACCCTTTATTACTGACCCCCAATCTTTAGATCTTAAAGGGACTGTTTATATTGGAAAAACATGCTACAATGTACCCGCAGAATTACATGAAAATGCATAAAATAAGAGCGTTTCAGTGTGCGCTCAACAAATAAGAGTGGGGGGCTCGCTCCTCTCCATCTGAATGGGGTCTGCTAGACAGAGACCTTATTTAATTATGTCCCTTATACTAACTCCGACCGTAATACTAATACTAACCACTAATACTAACACTAACCCCACAAAACCAAAATACACCACTGGCCTAAAACATTTCATATAAATACTGAATACAAAAATGACAAGGTGGTTTAATTAAAATACCTACCCCCTAGCTCCAATTGCTCTTCCATTGATTGTAACAGAGACATTGTAGGCACCAGGTGGTAACTGTGGCAGATTGACTCCAATCCCTCCCAGTGTTAGATTCTTTAAGCTGGTCGTGGTGTTTCCTACCATGACTTTAATGTCCATGTTTGTCTTGTTGTCACAGGCTGACATGTTAATGAATAATTCCTGATCACCTTTACAATAGAAGGAGAATACAGTGAGGAGGCGGGGTCACTGCCGTAATGTCCGATCGCAGGAAATGGAATGTTCAGCTCAGCCAATAGAAAGCCACAAAAACACACACTCAGGAGAGCCATGCACTAAAATAATACAATGTGAGCAAGGGTAATATTGCAAAACCATCTTCTAAATAGAGCTATTCACTAAAGGGTGAGTTGAGGTGAGTAGCAGGTGAGTTGAAGTGAATAACAGGTGAGTTGAGGCAAGATGAACATTTCATCTAACCAATTCAGCTATACACTGTGCAGGAACAAACCTGATGAGTTCACTTAGCGGGGGAACTAACCAGGTACCTGCAGAATGTATTGCTGAAGTGTTGAAATTAAATGTTCATCTCACTTCAACTCACCTGCTATTCACTTCAACTCACCTGCTACTCACCTTTTTAGTGACTAGCCCCAAAAGAGAAAAAGCTTACAGCGTAAACTCATTCACAATTTTTCTCTTTAAATATCCAGGATATTGTAACATATTGGACCCAACTGAAGGGCATCTTGGCATTGCTTTCATGATATATTCCTCTCTATTAATTTATTCTACCTTTCAGATAGAAACCAGTATGTCCATGAAGCTACGGAACAGAGAAAATCTTGCAACAAAAGGAACAGAAAAATACTTTAAAAAAAACTAATGACACCATGTGTACCGAACATTGCTCGAGGTTACTGACCTTCTTAGGTTTTTTTCCTAATTATTTACACACGAGTTGTGCTACCATTAGATGGACAAAGTAACATGAAGGCATGCCTCCCAACGCTTTCCACTGTCAGATCAGAAAGTCAGGAGGGTGAGTGTCGCCACCATTGCACATGGGCGGTTTCCTCCCAGAACCAGTACAGTTGGGAGGTATGTAAAAGTGCAGTAGTGGTGCATGTTGTTTGTGTCGGAGGAGGGCGGGGGGGTAGCACTATACAGTGGTGCATGTGCTTGTTATTTTGATATGTGCCCCCAATGTGACTATGGCAGAGACAGAATATGGGTATAAAGTGGTAGGACGCTATTGTAACATATTTGACCCAACTGATATTGGCCACATCTTGGCATTGCTTTCATGATATATTCTTCTCTATTAATTTATTCTACCTTTCAGATAGAAACCAGTATGTCCAAGAAGCTACGAAGGTGAAATAGTAGTAGAAAAGTACATTATCTAAAAAAAAAGGATCATTGTAAACAGATTGAAAGGTAATCTGTCCCTGTTCATGAGCAGAGGTGCACTACACATATACACCCATTACCTGCGACGCTGAACTTGTTTGGGCTCATTGACAAAATGACTGGGTTTAAGGATGGATCGTACCCAATGTAACCTGGGAGGGTGACCCATCGCTCTGCAATGACCAAGGTTATATTTATGTCATATCCGGCATCAGACTGCTAAAAAAAACAAGACAACGCAATTAATAACTAGGTAACTGGGAAACGCATTTTTAACATTTTATCAAATGATTAAAAAAATGAAAAAAAAAAGCACAAGATTTATTTTTTTGGGGAATAATAATACATCTTATTTTTTTTTAATGGGTCCTTTTTGAATTCAGAAGTAGTACTAAGAACAAATAGAAGATATAAACTAAGATATTCCCTTCCTGTTTAATTTTGGAACTAATTAAATCTAAATTTTATATCAGACTAATTAGCTATGAAATATATTTATATTACATACTCTAAATCCTTACTGCTAACTATTACACATACCATTTGCAGAACACATCAAGAAATTACATAATGGAGTTTGTAGAGCAAAATACAGTTCATTTTCAGGGAGATGTTGTACTCTAGAACAGAGGTTCTCAAACTGTCTAACCTCGGGATCCCCATTTCTCCTTAGTCATTAAGTCAATACCCAAAAATAATTTAATTTCAGAAACATTATAATTCATTCCACAAAACAATTGGCACAGTATTCCGCAATGTATATATACGCACTGTTCAAAATAAGAAAAACAAAAAACAGGGCTTCTTCACATACGAAGTAGTGCAGTAATTGCAGTGTAACTGAAAATTAAAGTGCCGTTGAGCTTAAAAACCCAATAAAACAAAAAGTAATTGAAACTAATTAGAACTTATGGAAAAGCTGGGGATGTGTTTTGCTCCTGATAAGTGTTTCAAAGTATGGACTTCATGCTGTTCCTACATTTGTCTTCATCTAGACCAGAGCTTAGAAGCCACTCTCAAAAATATAGATAAATTAAACACTCACTGCCCTCTATCAAGGCCAAACTTCACTTGACCCATCTTAGGTGATATTTGAAATTATTTCCACAAAATAAACACTAAGTGGCACTATTGAAACAACGCTGGCTATTCCTTGGTGGGCTTCTCAGCAACATAACTTGCTCCACTAAGTCATCTTTCCTCCCTCCAATCAAAAGTTAGACTTCTTAACAAAGAAGAAGCACCCATTCCCCACCAGCTCGTGACCCACTTTTGGGTCAGGACCCACCAGTTGAGAAACACTGCTCTAGAACACCATCTTCTTTTAGAAATCTAAAGAAAAGTGTTTTGTCTATTTTCAAAGTCTTGTTTGGTATCAAATACTTTTGACTAACTGTTTTACTATTTTTTCTTGAGGATCATCCAAACCCCATAGGGTCATCCAAAACACTTACATTCAAGAAGCCTTTTCAAGAAATAGTTTTACAAGTATTAAAATATCTTTTATATGTATTAAGAATATGTATTAAATTATTATATGTGTTCTATAAGGAAAAAAATGTTGCATTTGCTGATTTTTTTGAGCGGGGGGATTTATGTATATTTAGTTCAAGGCAGATTTTTCCACATTTTCCTTTTGCAAATCTATGATGTTTGGGTAACGCCCCCTGGACACCAACAATCTGGGGCATTTTCATTTCTTTTTAATAGCAGTCCCAACTGAGACAGTCCCATTGAGACAGTCCCATTTTTGGGGGTCCTGTAACATCAAATTTGTGTTTGTACTTGTACTTATACTGGGATAAGCCTGGCGGGATCATGTCACATGTCTCCGCTCCACGTATGCTCCGCCCCTCTCGCGTTCTGGTCTCAGGATTCTGGCAGGTATGTCATTACATTTGAACACGGTTTATAAAATAATTTCAAAAGATAAGTGAGACATGATCCATAAGGAGACTACCTTAACCTGGTTGGTTACATGCACCATCAATAGAAAATAACTTATTGTCTATATACCTGGGGTGGTGCAATACATTCAATCATGGTTGTGTTACTCGAAGTCACTTTACATTCTTCATCTCCCAAATATACCAGGGTTAATTCATCAAAGCCGATACCGTGTAGCACCACCAGCTGCCCTCCTAAACAGCAACCATCAGGAAAGTTAATGTTATAAGCATATACGTGGCAACATAGAGGACACTGGTGTAGATTCAATGTCACGTTAAAGTTTCCTGGAGGAATAATGTGCACTTTAATAGCAACAGGGAACACTAAAATACCATGTGTTAAACTGGTACTGTGCTATAACCCTGTCAATGATATGCTAATAGCCATCCCCATTTTTAGCATCACCCCCCAAAAAAAAAAAAAAAAATGGTTGGGAAGCCGCTGGCCCCATTCAATAAAGTATAATGGGCCTTGTGGCCTGTGACCCCTCGCGGACCCCTGGAAACACTCCCACTTCCCTCCATTAAGTAAAAAAATGTGGCCCCAGTGACCGCAAAATGTTGGGATGTCAGCAGCCACTGAAAAACATATAGATTGGCCCCTTGGGGTCACGAGCCACCACATGCCTTGTGGATTTAATAATATTTGAAAAAACTGGCTCCGGAGTTAGGGGCCAGTGCAATGTCCTAACCCCAATGCATTTAAAAAAGCATCCCCTTTTATTCTGGGCGCTGGTTACAATACACTAAATCACTAAAACATATTAAAAGTATACCCTACCTACCTCCACCCACCGCTATCCAGTGGATGCATAGAATAGCCTTCCAGCAGAAGGGGTAGAGGTAAACACAGTGAAGCGGTTTAATCATGCGTGGGAAAGATATAAGGTAAAGCCAGGGGATAATAAAAGTATTCAGAGAATTGGGCAGACTAGACTTAGTCCCCTCAACATGGATCACAACCAAAAACAGATCCAAAGTTCTCACATGTGTCATACATCTGGTCAATGCGTTGACTTTACAAAGAGATCAGACTCACCAATTTGAGAGATGTTTGCAGGAATAACCAGCGATAGCCTGGGTTCCATGTACAGGGAGATGTACTGTCCTGTAGCATTGACTGCAAATCCTTTAGGATTGATAAGAACGAGGACATGATGCTCCCCTAGTGGTAGGATTGTGTTCATGCAGCATTCTATAGCAGATCTATTTGCATAGACAGCAGTGCAACTGGTACCGTTTATCTGTATGTCCAGGTCACTGGGGTTTTCACTATAGCCTGATCCACTGATAGTGACCATAATGCTGCATTCATCTCCTTTAGAAATAAAAGAAATACGGTGTTTGGCTTGGTATATTTACATTTACTGTACCACGTACAGTTACACCTAGCTTAAGTATATTTTAATTGTTTTAACCCCTTAGTGACAAGACATTTTCACCTTGTCTTTCCCTTGGTGACAATGGCTGTTTTGACATTTCTAGGGTGTTTGTGTTTAGCTGTCATTTTCTTCTTTCTCACATACTGTACCCACACAAATTATATGTTGTTTTTATTGTCATAAGAAGGGCTTTCATTAGATACCATTATGTTTATCATATCTTATAATTTACTACAAAAAAAATCAAAAAATATGATGAAAAATTTAAAAAAATAAACTTTTTCTAACTTTGACCTAAAATATAATTTACACAAATAAAATCATTAAAAAAGACCCTGTCTAAATAGTTTCTAAATATTGTCCCGAGTTCAGAAATATGCATGTTTCCATATTTTTCAGTATTTTTTTGCGAGTTATGGGGCAAAAACGAAAATAGTGTTTTTTGTTTTTTTCCTATATCGACCTTTTGACCCCAACCCCAACCCAAAATGTAACCATAACACTAAATTTAACCCTAACTCTAATCCTTATTATATCCCTTAATACGTTTTAATTTTAATTTCATTTTAACCCTATCCCTTATGCTAAAAATTATTTAATTTTAACCCTATAGGCTAATCTAACTATATAACCAGTTTTTAATTAATTAAATATTTATTTTACAATTTTTCCATTGCTATGCTACTTAACTACCACTAGGGGCAGTCAAGTAGCATATTCAGAGTGACGGAAGTGAAGTTAGTTTCACTTCCGAAGCTCAGACCGGCAGAGGGCGTAGCCATATTGACGGAGCTGCATGCTCCGTCAATATGGCTCCCACGATCGCTCCGTGGGGCGATCGTGGGTGGCCCAGAGCAGAAATTATTTCACTGGGGCCTTGGAATTCAGTGACATGAACCAGAGAGGGCACACAGGACGTGGGCTGCCCCCCTCAGCAACAGTTTTTATGCTCACCTCCTGAAAAATACTGTCGTTATTTATTATTGTGGAAACTCTGTTGAACTCAGCTGTTTCTAGGGATCCCAGGGTGATCTGATATACTGAGAAATCTCCCTGAAGCCCTGTTACTAGTATTGTGCACAGTCTTGTATTAACAGCGACTTTGTGAGTGGGAGGGGTTACATAGGAATAGGCGGTACACGTTGAATTTAGGGTTGGGGCTACATGGAACTGAGAGGAGGGCCTGCAGGGTCGTGATACTGAGAGATCCGAAACAAGCTAGGAGGCAAGATGGCAGCCATTACATGTGCAGCAGTCAGGCCTGCACACTTGTCATTGTATTACCCTTTGTGGGTGTGGGGGAATCTGGGCATGCAGGGAAAGGCTAGATCACAGCTTAAGAGGGCTGGACGCTGAATACAGGTGATAATAAAAAAACCTGAATATCGTGCAAAAGTTCATTTATTTCAGTAATGCAACGTAAAAGGGGAAATTAATATATGAGAGCGACGCATTACATGCAAAGCCGTGATTTGTCATAAGTGCGATGATTATGGCTTACAGCTCATGAAAACCCCAAATCCACAATCTCAATAAATTAGAATATTGTGAAAAGGTGCAATATTCTAGGCTCACAGTGTCCCTCTCTAATCAGCTAAGTAAGCCATGACACCTGCAAAGGGTTCCTGAGCCTTTAAATGGTCTCTCAGTCTGGTTCAGTAGGAATCACAATCATTGGGAAGACTGCTGACCTGACAGTTGTGCAGAAAACCATCATTGACACCCTCCATAAGGAGGGAAAGCCTCAAAAGGTAATTGCGAAGGAAGTTGGATGTTCCGAAAGTGCTGTATCAAAGCACATTAATAGAAAGTTATGTGGAAGGGAAAAGTGTGGAAGAAAAAGGTGCACAAGCATCAGGGATGACCTCAGCCTGGAGAGGATTGTCAGGAAAAGGCCATTCAAATGTGTTGGGTACTTTCACAAGAATTGGACTGAGGCTGGGGTCTATGCATCAAGAGCCACCACACACAGACGGATCCTGGACATGGGCTTCAGATGTCGTATTCCTCTTGTCAAGCCGCTCCTGAACAACAAACAACATCAGAAGCATCTTACCTGGGCTAAAGAAAAACAGACCTGGTCTGTTGCTCAGTGGTCCAAAGGCCTCTTTTCTGATGAGAGAAACTTTTCAATCTCATTTGGAAACCAAGGACCCATAGTCTGAAGGAAGAATGGAGAGGCACAGTGTGAAGTCCAGTGTGAAGTTTCCACAGTCTGTGTAGATTTGGGGAGCCATGTCATCTGCTGGTGTTGGTCCACTGTGCCTTATTAAGTCCAGGGTCAATGCAGCTGCCTACCAGGAGATTGTGGAGTACTTCATGCTTCCTTCTGCAGACGAGCTTTATGGGGATGCTGACTTCATTTTCCAGCAGGACTTGGCACCTGCCCACACTGCCAAAAGCACCAAGGCCTGGTTCAATGACCGTGGGATTACGGTGCGTGATTGGCCAGCAAACTCGCCTGACCTGAACCCCAAAGAGAATCTATGGATCATTGCCAAGAGAAAGATGAGAGACATGAGACCGAACAATGCAGAAGAGCTGAAGGCCGCTATTGAAGCATCCTGGTCTTCCATAACACCTCAGCAGTGCCACAGGCTGATAGTTTCCATGTCACACCGCATTGAGGCAGTAATTGCTGCAAAAGGAGCCCAAACCAAGTACTGAGTCCATATGCATGCTTATACTTTTCAGAGGTCCGATATTGTTCTATGTACACTCCTTGTGTTATTGATTGCATGTAATATTCTAATTTAGTGAGATTGTGGATTTGGGGTTTTCATGAGCTGTAAGCCATAATCATCGTGCTTATGACAAATCACAGCTTGACCTATCTTGCTTTGTATGTAATGCGTCTATCTCATATATTAGTTTCCCCTTTTTCGTTGCATTACTGAAATAAATGAACTTTTGCACGATATTCTAATTTTTCGAGTATCACCTGTATACTGTTGTGCACTTGTATTCTGACGGGTGTGTGGAATTTGCAACTTGTGGTAAAAGGCAAAAACATTTTTGGATAATGGATCATTATGGATAAGGGATTTCTGTATAAGGGATACTCCACCTATACCCCTGGAGTACTGAATTTCGGTGACCTGCGGTGTCAGCTCTGCGAGATGCTGATATGCACAGTCCCCTGAGCAGGTGGCTGGGATTTCATTCACATGCACAGTGACCTGCGGACAATGAATGAATGTGATAAGGATGCAGGGGTCACTCTGGACGTAAGCAAAAAAAAAAAGAATCAGAGCTAAGCACATAGTCTAACAAAACCTACATGTTCTTACTTTATACCTATGTAATAAAGAGAACAATGTAACATGGGAAAATAGAAAAAAGTAATTTTAAGGGACACCAGTCTGCAAAAATATGTGTAATTGAGAGATTGTATCAAGTGTAGGCATTTTAAATAGAAATTATTTAATGAAAGTATACAAATACAGTAACTTATTCAGCCCTTTTTGCTTCATATTTTTCTATCAGGGGGCGGACATGTTGTTTAGAATCTTAGGTCAGATTATTTCTAGCAGTTCACTCATCCTCCGCTAGGTGGGGCTAACAAGAAAACTACTTCTCAACAACAAGTAAATATGAATATTGTTACCTGAGGTAGGGTGTTGGCAGTTGCCAGCATATCTCCAAATATTGGCCAGATAAAAACACCCCCGTCATAAACAACACGGGATATAACAGAAGGCGCCACTCCAGTAAGGTTTTCATCATATACCTGCAATGAATGATCCATTAAATAACAATCATTCATCATGTGTATTTTTGCTTAATAGAGAGAGTATTGAGAAGTAAACTATTCACTAAAAGGTGAGCTGAAGTAAGAGTCAACACTACATCCTGCCGTCGCACCTCATTTTGCTCCGCCCCCTCACACAGGTGAGGGATTGCAGGATAAGGTGGTCTATGTACAGCGAGTGAAAAAAGTATTCGATCCCCTGCTGATATTGAACGTTTTTCCACTGACAAAGAAATGATTAGTCTATAATTTTAATGGTAGGTGTATTTTAACAGTGAGAGACAGAATAACAAAAAAAAAATCCAGAAAAATGCATGTCAAAAAAGTTATAAATTGGTTTACATGTCAATGAGTGAAAGGAGTATTTGATCCCCTTTCAATCAGCAAGATCCTCCTGCTCAAGAAAGCACATGTACAAGCCCGTCTGACGTTTGCCAATGAACATCTGAATGATTCAGAGGAGAACTGGCTGAAAGTGGTCAGATGAGACCAAAATCAAGCTCTTTGGCATCAACTCAACTCGTTGGAGGAGGAGGAGGAATGCTGCCAATGACCCCAAGAACACCATCCCCACCGTCAAACATGGAGGTGGAAACATTATGCTTTGGTGGTGTTTTTCTGCTAATGGGACAGGAGAACTGCACTGCATCAAAGGGACGATAGACAGGCCATGTACTGGGTGAGAATCTCCTTCCCTCAGCCAAGGCATTGAAAATGGGTCATGAATGGGTGTTCCAGCATGACAATGACCCAAAACACCCAAAAAACACAACCAAGGCAACAAAGGAGTGGCTCCAGAAGAAGCACATTATGGTCTTGAAGTGGCCTAGCCAGTCTCCAGACCTTAATCCCATAGGAAATCTGTGGAGAGAGCTGAAGGTTTGAGTTGCTAAATGTCAGCCTAGAAACCTTAATGACTTGGAGAGGATCTGCAAAGAGGAGTGGGACAAAACCCCTCCTGAGATGTGTGCAAACCTGGTGGCCAACTACAAGAAACGTCTGACCTCTGTGATTGCCAACAAGGGTTTTACCACCAAGTACTAAGTCGAAGGGGTCAAATACTTATTTAACTCATTGACATGCAAATCAATTCATTTTTTGACATGCGTTTTTTCTGGGTTTTTTATTTTTTTATTCTGCCATTCGCTGTTAAAATATATCTACCATTAAAATTATAGACGGATCATTTCTTTGTCAGTGGGCAAACGTTCAAAATCAGCAGGGGATCAAATACTTTTTCCCCCTCACTGTAATTTTGCACCGTGCAGACATGGGGCAGCAGCAGAAAGTCCGTACCACTGAACATTTTATGTACGGAATTTCTTCTTATTGGCATTACATACAAAGTTTTTGCATCTAAAGCTCGTTGGCAAGGTATACAATGTACTGCTCATTGGTATCATATACAATGTTTATGCATGTCCTGCTCATTGGCACCATAAACAGTGTTTATTTATTTACTGCTCATTGGTATCATATAACAATGTTATGTCTACTGCCTATTGTTATGACATTCAAAGTTTATTCATTTTCTGCTCATTGGCATCACATACAAGATGTATGTATTTACTGCTCATTGGCATCTTATACAAAGTGTATAAATGCACTGCTCTTTGGCATGATATGCAAAAGTTAATGCATTTACTGCTATGTAACATCATATACAATTTGTATATATTTTCTGGTCATTGGCATGATATACAAAGTGTATGTATTTACTGCTCATTGGCATGATCTACCAAGTTTATGCATTTACTGTTTATTGGCATCTTAATGGTATTTTGCACATAGTCAGTCATGGTGCTTCTCCTGGCAAGTTTCATTTTAGTTTAATTATTATAATATACCATAATGGACATGGGCAAGTTTTGATAGGTGTGGTTTTGGTGGGTGTCGTGCACAGGATTTCATTATTGGAACCGAACAGCACAATGTCTTGGGCAGGCCATGGTAGAGGTAAGATAAACATTTAATTTCACTGGGCATGGATAATGCAGAGTTACATCTTTACACACTGTCACTATATAACAATGCATTATACAGGACCAACTCTGTTCTTCTAGCAGGAGAAACTCACCAGACCTTGCACAATGTATAGAAGAACATATAGAAGAGCTCAGCTGGCAATGGATAATGCAGAGTTACATCTTTACACACTGTCACTTTATAACAATGCATTATACAGGGCCAACTCTGTTCTTCTAGCAGGAGAAACTCACCAGACCCTGCACAATGTATAGAAGAATATATAGAAGAGCTCAGCTGGCCATGGATAATGCACAGTTACATCTTTACACACTGTCACTAGATAACAATGCATTATACAGGGCCAACTCTGTTCTTCTAGCAGGAGAAACTCACCAGGCCCTGCACAATGTATAGAAGAATATATAGAAGAGCTCAGCTGGCCATGGATAATGCAGAGTTACATCTTTACACACTGTCACTTTATAACAATACATTATACAGGGACAACTCTGTTATTCTATAAGGAGAAACTCACCAGACCTTGCACAATGTATAGAAGAATATATAGAAGAGCTCAGCTGGCCATGGATAATGCAGAGTTACATCTTTACACACTGTCACTAGATAACAATGCAGTATACAGGGCCAACTCTGTTCTTCTAGCAGGAGAAACTCACCAGGCCCTGCACAATGTATAGAAGAATATATAGAAGACCTCAGCTGGGCATGGATAATGCAGAGTTACATCTTTACACACTGTCACTTTATAACAATGCATTATACAGGACCAACTCTGTTCTTCTAGCAGTAGAAACTCACCAGGCCCTGCACAATGTATAGAAGAATATATAGAAGAGCTCAGCTGGCCATGGATAATGCAGAGTTACATCTTTACACACTGTCACTTTATAACAATGCATTATACAGGGCCAACTCTGTTCTTCTAGGAGGAGAAACTCACCAGGCCCTGCACAATGTATAGAAGAATATATAGAAGAGCTCAGCTGGCCATGGATAATGCAGAGTTACATGTTTACACACTGTCACTTTATAACAATGCATTATACAGGGCCAACTCTGTTCTTCTAGCAGGAGAAACTCACCAGACCCTGCACAGTATATAGAAGAATATATAGAAGAGTTCAGCTGGCCATGGATAATGCAGAGTTACATCTTTACACACTGTCACTTTATAACAATGCATTATACAGGGCCAACTCTGTTCTTCTAGCAGGAGAAACTCACCAGGCCCTGTACAATATATAGAAGCTCTCAGCTGGCCATGGATAATGCAGAGTTACATCTTTACACACTGTCACTTTATAACAATACATTATACAGGGCCAACTCTGTTCTTCTATCAGGAGAAACTCACCAGACCCTGCACAATGTATAGAAGAATATATAGAAGAGCTCAGCTGGCCATGGATAATGCAGAGTTACATCTTTACACACTGTCACTTTATAACAATGCATTATACAGGGCCAACTCTGTACTTCTAGCAGGAGAAACTCACCAGACCCTGCACAATGTATAGAAGAATATATAGAAGAGCTCAGCTGGCCATGGATAATGCAGAGTTACATCTTTACACACTGTCACTTTATAACAATGCATTATACAGGGCCAACTCTGTTCTTCTAGCAGGAGAAACTCACCAGGCCCTGCACAATGTATAGAATAATATATAGAAGAGCTCAGCTGGCCATGGATAATGCAGAGTTACATCTTTACACACTGTCACTTTATAATAATGCATTATACAGGGCCAACTCTGTTCTTCTAGCAGGAGAAACTCACCAGACCCTGCACAATGTATAGAAGAATATATAGAAGAGCTCAGCTGGCCATGGATAATGCAGAGTTACATGTTTACACACTGTCACTTTATAACAATGCATTATACAGGGCCAACTCTGTACTTCTAGCAGGAGAAACTCACCAGACCCTGCACAATGTATAGAAGAATATATAGAAGAGCTCAGCTGGCCATGGATAATGCAGAGTTACATCTTTACACACTGTCACTTTATAACAATGCATTATACAGGACCAACTCTGTTCTTCTAGCAGGAGAAACTCACCAGACCTTGCACAATGTATAGAAGAATATATAGAAGAGCTCAGCTGGCCATGGATAATGCAGAGTTACATCTTTACACACTGTCACTATATAACAATGCATTATACAGGGCCAACTCTGTTCTTCTAGCAGGAGAAACTCACCAGGCCCTGCACAATGTATAGAAGAATATATAGAAGAGCTCAGCTGGCCATGGATAATGCAGAGTTACATCTTTACACACTGTCACTTTATAATAATGCATTATACAGGGCCAACTCTGTTCTTCTAGCAGGAGAAACTCACCAGACCCTGCACAATGTATAGAAGAATATATAGAAGAGCTCAGCTGGCCATGGATAATGCAGAGTTACATGTTTACACACTGTCACTTTATAACAATGCATTATACAGGGCCAACTCTGTTCTTCTAGCAGGAGAAACTCTGCAGGTTTGTCCCTGCACAATGTATAGTTCAATCAGTGAGGTGGAATGTTCATCTAACCTCAACTCACCTTTTAGTGAATTGCCCCCACCGGTGAGAGAGAAGTAAAAATGGAAGGATAGATAGAAAGGGATGGAGAGTATAAATAAACCAGTGACATGATTTTATGTGTAATGAGATATATGGTGGACAAAACCATAGACATACAGTGAAGAGGTTGGGCAGGTCTCCAACCCTACTAGACCAGGATAATGTCCAGCTGCTACAGAAGCATGTGTTCAGTTCCTTGGTGATGGTAAAGTCACTTGCATTGATGTACGGAGCAGTGAAAATGTCTGTATTTCTGATCAGTATCTCTCTGAGATGCATCGGGGAGATGTTCACAGATACACCTACAAAGGCAGGAATAAAACGGATTTCAGCAGCAGAAACCATTCTATGTCACCCAGTCAGCCATCATGTAATATAGTATGTATGTATCAGTGTGAATAGTGGGAGGAGAAACATCGCATTTCACACTTCTCACCTTAAAAGGTGCAGAAAGGCTACTGTGTGATAAGTAAAGTCTTTCTTTATATGCCTATATTATTTTTCCAAAGATCAGTTTCAGTTGAGCATAGTATTACATGTATGGAGGAAGAACTACACTTCACTGCAGCGGCTTATGTAACACATGTAATCCTATTGCTATTCTATAAACCAAGCGTTCGGTTTATAGAATAGCAATAGTATTACATGTATTCCATAAGCCGAAAGTCTATAAACCGAACGTTCGGTTTATAGACTTTCGGCTTATAGAAAACGAACAGTAGTAGTGCCTTTCTATGAACATTATTCTTCTGATAAACCTCCCTCCCCCTCCCTTCCCCTATGTGGGTTCCATCCCATTTAAATAAGGGGTCCCTTTTTTTTTTTCTGCCATTTTTAAATGACATTAATAAATTTTGTACTTTTACTACTTCTATAATTATGTGTATACTAGTTCTTACTTGACTTGGCGGGAGTGCCCCAATGAACCCTCTTTTGGGATCGCTCTCCTTGAGCTTTCTCTGTTTTTTGTAATACTAATAGGGCTCATAGGCACCCATTCTCCATCGCTAACTTTTTTATGCGATTAGTAGGGAGAATGAGCATGCTTGATATATTCTATTTATTGGTGTAGCAGGGCAGTGTTCCAGTTAATATTTCTATGAACCCATTCATATTTCTTATGAATGGGTTCATAGAAAGGCACTACTACTGTACGTTTACTATAAGCCGAAAGTCTATCAAACCGAAGGTCGTTTGGTTTATAGACTTTCGGTTTATAGAATACATAGAATTACATGTAATTCTATGTATTCTATAAACCTAAAATCTATAAACCGAACGACCTTCAGTTTATAGACTTTCGGCTTATAGAAATAGAAAACATGTAGTACTATTGCCTTTCTATGAACCGAACGAGATTTCTTATGAATGGGGCTCTCGTTCGGTTTATAGAAAGCCAATAGTATTACACGTATTCTATAAAACGAAACGGATAAAATGAAACGAAACGAATGTAGTAATGAACGAAATTCATTTTAGACGAACTAAATAACATTTTCGTCTGAATGGATGAAAATGAAACGAAAATTTTAGTTTTGCACATGTCTAGTCTGAACCCCAATACTAACTCATAATACTAATCTTCATGAACCCCAATACTAACTCCTAATACTAAGCCCTAATACTAACCCTAACACTAATCCTATCTCCTAATACTAACAATACTAGTATTCAACGCAGCCGCTTCAACGAGACCTCTCATGTGATGGTGAGTTCATGGCGTGAGAGGTCGTTGCAGGACAGTTCATCGCGGGATAGCATAGAAGGTTAGATGAACCATCCCATCCTCCCCGTGTTATGTTGGGTTATGCTGAGCCTTTTGGTTTAAAATTAGTATTTAGCTTTGTTAGGCTGTCATTCAATATTGTATGTAACTATGTTTTTTGTTAGGATTGAGGATCGTTATACCTTACCAGTTATCACCACTTTTCCCAAATGGATTGCAAATGTTCCTCCAATCGGTGGGCTCGCTGACTGTAACCGTACTGTGTGTAACTCAACTCTTTCACTCCCAGACCTTAGCGCCTGGATGACATGAGTATCTTCTATAGACTTGGAATTAGTGTAAATATCGCTATTTTGAAAGAAAAACAAACACTGCCATCAGTGAATTAGCAAACAGAATAATAGGAATTATAAACAGTATAAACAAGTGCATTACCAAAGCTCGATAAGAGGGAGGCTGAAGCCACAGTCGCCAACCATGGAAGTCAGTTTGTATGTTGGGTAAGACCCAGTAACGAAGATGGATTCTACTATATGACCACCGGGCTGAGTTGACTTCACGTCCGCTGGCAAAACTGGCAAATAATATATTACATTATATGACATTGATTTATTTATCATTAATAATATACAGAACATAGAAGGGAACTACATACTACGTTTGATGAGCAAAAGATATACGGATACATGAGGTAGAGAGCCCTGCTCGTAAGCTTACAATCTTGGGTCAGTGGGGGGACAGGAGACACATACAGTGAGTGAAAAGGTCAAAGGGGAAGATGGTGGTAGCAACAGTATTTGGGAACAGTGGGAGCTAAGTGGGTTTGGCCCGAGGTTAATTAATGCCGAGGTTAATTAATGGATGTTCTAGTGGAATAGATGGTAATCTTCCTAATGTCTACCAGTATTTTGGGACAGTGGGAACTAGGCGTGTTTGGCCTGAGATAAGTTAATGGGTGTAGTAGTAGTGTGTTTCCTAATATAACTAGGAAACTGAGTTTATTACTACATCTTTTCATTTTCACTAAAAATGGTCATAGGAACACAACCATTGAAGTAAAATGTTATTATTCACGATAAACTTTTATCTCAAATGATCATGAAATACTATTAAGCAGAGTAACTGAACGAGGATTTTGTCTACAACAATGGAAGGAACTCTTTGCGGTAAGGACAGCAAAAGGATGGAATTTTGTTTGCCAAGGTGACGCTATCAGCTACAACAGATGCCTATAAAAACGTTTCTGGGTATGTTTAATGAGAATAAACAGGCCCATAAATTACAGTACATCACATGAACAATTTACGTAGTGCTAGGTACAGAGCATAGAAGGGAAATACATACTAAGTGAGACAAACTAGAATAGTGCTCTCAAGATTCACATTAAATATTCAGAGCGTGTTGATCCAAGAAGAAATGTGATCTCCAGATAAAGCCAAGAAGGAATTTATCCCTTACGAGGAAAAATTAAAAATCCCTTTAATTCTTGGTAGTTGTTTTGGGGTTTTTTTTTTTAGGGGGGTGGGGGGTGGAACTGGATGGATTTGTCCTTTTTCCAACCAAAATTACAATCCTATTTTATTATTATAGGGTCTTCTTAATAACGATAAAATGGCAGGGAATTGAGACGGGAAAGCCAAAGTAGCAGAGATGGAAAAGTTCTCTCATTGAGCTGCATTGGAGAATCTTTCCAACTCTGCTCCATTGGCCTAAAGTTTGAA
Source organism: Pelodytes ibericus (assembly GCA_036172795.1). Lineage (NCBI taxonomy): Eukaryota > Metazoa > Chordata > Amphibia > Anura > Pelodytidae > Pelodytes > Pelodytes ibericus. The sequence continues at coordinate 206,628,965 of CM069861.1, forward strand.
ATTCCTTTCTCAATTCCCTCTTTATTGAGTTGACCTTTATGTTTTTTGTTTTTAATGGTTTCAATGTTCTCATATAATTCTTTATGTTTGTGTGTACAGAAAATTCCGACTGGTAAAAAATACAAATATTTTATATCATTATTTTGCCTTTTTAATATTTATTGATGTATCTGTTTTTATGCAGTGCTTTATACAGGAATGACAGGGACACGGTCACCTAAAGATTATATATACTGTGAACGTACAGAATAAAAAATAATTGTATACCTTATAAAATTGCAAACAATTGTGAAAGAGACCACAATCTCTTTGGTTTTTAAATGTGTCTGTGGTGTCTTCGGTTTATGACATCACCTTGTGGCTTGATAGGCAAATGAACTGCTTTTCAATGGGAAAAGGATAAATTGCATTTTAAGCCACAAGGGGATTTCATAAACCGAAGACACCACCGACACATTTAGTAGTAACAAAAGATTTGTCTCTTTCACAATTGTTTGCAATTATATTCTGTTAAGTTACAGTCATTTTTTTTTATTCTGTAAATAATCTTTAGGTTATTAGCTGTAAATAATCTACAGGTTATTAGCTTTCGTTTACAACTCTGCTAACACAGTGTATAGACCATCTTTGATTGTTTTGTTCAAGTGATGGAGTCCCTTGAAAGAGGGCTTTAATTAGACAGACACAGAGTGATAATTAAGGTAGGGAGAGGTGTGCCTGGAAGCATACAATATAGAGATTATAGAGTTATCTGCTCCAAGACCTGTTACTGTAGTTTGCCATGTCTGGAGGCAGAACACTGCTAAATCACCATTAATGATTTACAGAGTCATTTCTCCATATATCACACTTTGCATCAGAAGGGGCTCTGCAAATTTAAAATTAAATTACTTTATTCTTGCCAAGCACGGTAAGTGGAAATATAAAACTAAAATTAAATTCTGATTCATATTCTCTTCCTTTTCTACACAAAATCTTGAAGTTTTTGTTGTAAGAAGAAAACTAAATGATTTATATAGTTTTGGCGACAGTCACCTTCAACGCTTTTATTTAGATCGTTTTGGCGACAGTTACCTTCAAAGCTTGTATTTAGATATTTTTGGCGACAGTTACCTTTAACGCTTGTATTGAGATCGTTTTGGCAACAGATACCTTCAACGCTTGTATTTATATTGTTTTGGCGACAGTTACCTTCAAAGCTTGTATTTATATTGTTTTGGCGACAGATACCTTCAACGCTTGTATTTATATTGTTTTGGCGACAGTTACCTTCAAAGCTTGTATTTATATTGTTTTGGCGACAGTTACCTTCAAAGCTTGTATTTATATTGTTTTGGTGAGAGTTACCTTCAACGCTTTTATTTGCCACAATGATGTCATCAACGTAAAACCAGTTCTTGATCCCTTCCCCAAGCAGCAGGGCAATCTGATCCACAAGTACGACTGACCTTGTGTGAAAGTCATTCAGCGAATTGGAACGTTTGATACAATTCCATAGATTACTACAGCCAAACTTCCACCTAAACAAAGCAAATTGTACTTTCAGGACTCTCACAAATATAGACACTTCTTACCAGTCTATCAAAATGTCAGCCTGACAGATTATCCTATGCTATTGCTATTATTGGACTGACAATGATTCAGGGTGACAGGTCAGTCTGACAAAAGACTGAAACAAAGAGTGAAATAGATTAATTTATAATTGACTATTATCAGTGATATTTTCAACATTAAACAAAAGTGTAAAAAAGTGAAAAAGACAGCAACAGAGGGTGAATATATTAATACTTTTAGAAATGTGTGCATTAATCCTACTTTTCACATATTGTTTCCACCCAGCTGGTATTTTAATGGCAGGCCGGTAACAAAATGGCCGGAGGACAATGTTCATTCTATGCAGGAAATATCATGGCCGGTATTGTTTATAATAAAAGGTAATTTCCCATGAAATTATGAAACCGTAGACATTAGAGGGTAGAAGGCTTACCTTCCTGGCTGGTTTGTATTATATTCCCATTGACAGGTATAATTTTTCCTCACAGTTTTCAGAAAGGTGTTGTTGTATGAAAAGGATATCACCAAAGAATTGTCCATGTATCCTTTATATGCGAAACAAAGCTGTGGAAACGCATTTTTAGGTGACTTTATGAGCAATTGAGAGCTGTGTATGATTTTGTAAGCTTTTTAGCATAACAATAATGTATTTTGTTTTATAAAAAAAACTAAAATGTAAACACGTTTCTCGTATTTTCTACACACTGAGTGATGGAGTTTTATTGCCGTGGAGCTCTCTGATACAAATCTAACATTCTGAGCTCCTTGAAAACAGTGACATCGGAGAAGCAAAGAGAAACAGCGGGATTTGGACACTTGGGTCACGGGAACACAATCCCCTGACTGTGAAATCTCAGTGGGACATACTTACATGGCTGTATTTGTTCAGCTCATAGCTCACTCTTTCAGATTGAGACGCTTTGAGTAGATACTGTGGTCTGAAGATGCTGAACCTCCCACAGTGAGGCTCAGTTGAGCTGCCTCGTTCTCCTCCAGTTCCAGTGTCATTCATGCCTGACGAATAATTTTAAAAACAAAAAACACGTAAAAATTACGAGCTTTTCAACCTGAATTAAGAATTCCCAGGCCTTGAAATGATGTCTAAATGTTCTATTATCACAGTGCGAGTAGGGCCTAATTTGTCAGCAGCTAAGGAGAAGAAGATTAGTTTGACTTGGCACTAGATCCTCATCCTGCCAAATAACTTTTCAAGTCACTCAGCAAGAAATCGCGTTGTGTTGCACCTAGTGACGAGCAAGAACCCTCAGGTGGAACACTACTTGTCGAACCCACAATCGATGCTCTAGATCAGACAGGAGAGGCTATAGATTCCCTTGATTCTATGCACTTACTAACCAGAAACGGTTGTCCTACCTGCAAGCTACCTTACATTATGGGGGGGGGGGGTCTTTTCAATAAGGACAGTTACCTGATAAGTTTTTATAAGGCACATTTTTAAAAAAAAACAGCATGGTCAGAATTACCGTGCATTAATGAGCTAGTTTGGTGCTAAGGCAACAATGATGATTCCATTGCACAACGACTAAAGGCAACAAGTACGGTGATATACCTCAACGTTAAAATCAGTCAACCAATACATTCATGCAATAACTAATGCAACAGTTTCAATTAAAGCAATAAGTAGTGCTGTAGCCTGTTACCAGGCAAAATTACGCTCTTATCTAATCGGGAACACCTACACACCCCCAAAAGACAGCAAAAAAGATACTAAGATTTGAAAAAAAAAAAAAAGAGTTAGAAAAAAAAACATTACTTACTTGCAAAAAAAAAAAAACTACTGAAAAACATATAACATTGGTATTTCTAAACTCAGGACTAATATTAGTAACTGTTTAGATGGGGGTCTTCCTTTACTGTTTTAAGATTTTTCAGTTCAAAGTTAGAAAAAGTTTTTTTTTTTTCCTCCAATTATATTTTATGATTTATTTATTTTTTTATAGTAAATTATATGATATGGTGAAAATAACGGTATCTGAAGAAACCCCTTCTTATGCCAATAAAAAATAAGATATAATACTTCTGGGTACATTAAATGAGAAAGAGGAACATTACAGATAAACACAAACACCGCAGAAGTGTAAAAATAGCCTCCGCCACCAAGGCTAAGACATGGCAAAAATAGTCTGGTCACCAAGGGGTTAACACACTCCACTGAATCGACACAACTATCTTGTGACTGAAGTTTAGTTTGAAACACTTTTGTGTTAAAAGCATGAGAGTCAGGACAGTAATATTTTGCACACTTTCTACAGCATCTGGCACAGATATCTCTTTACCTTCTTCAAATCCATTGTGCAGAAAAACATCCGCTGTGTAGACTTCTGGCACGCAGTGTACAGAAAGCATGTCTTCTAAAGATTCCTGCATCTAGGTTAAGAAACAGTTATCAGAATCATGATCATGCAGGTTAGTATTGCAGTATATGCAGGTCAGGGGGTGCGGGTTAGCTATATGATTTTTTTAGGGTAAGTATTTGGTATTATGTTCAAGGGTTCATTTTAGGGTTGGTATTAGGGGTTACTGTTGGGGATCGGAGCTCGGGTTTGTATTAGGATTAAATTGAGACTTAGGGTTTGGGGGTACTTTTAGAGAGTAAGAGGGGGTTAATTTATTAGGAGGTTCTTATTTGGTGCTGACAGTTCAGAGCTGAAGTATCAGCGTTCTAACGGCTGCGGTTAACTCACCGTGAAAGAAGAGAACCTCTGGCCACTCGCCCCCAAAAAAAGAGACTAATGGTTACATAAGCTGAAACTAATTACTACATTGGTACTAATCAAACAGTGTACATTCAGAATCATCACAGCTGTAATCACATCTCATTTTACAAAACAGTTTTATTAAAAAAATAAAGGATGCATAGCAACGTCTACAGTTCAAGAGCTAGTAAATACGTTAAAAAATCGACTGAGCTAATTGGACAGTGTTTAGTGTACTTACTTGGTCGGCGGAGGCATTTGCAGGTATTGGATAACTTGATGCATTACCCCAACACAAACTCATAAACCCTTCTCCTGAGAGAGTCAGCATCTGAACAAAGAATCATGTTCTATTAGCATAACCAAACCTGAGGATATAGTAATTGTGACCTCTATATGTTTCTGCATTTCTTTAAGGCATTAAGGGATGTGGTGTGTCATGTAGGCCTGAGAATGATCAAACTCCTAGGAGAGTCAGCATCTAAACAAAGAATCATGATCTATTAGCATGACTAAACCTGAGGATATAGTAATTGTGACCTCTATATGTTTCTGCATTTCTTTAAGGCATTAAGGGATGTGGTGTGTCATGTGGGCCTGAGAATGATCAAACTCCTAGGAGAGTCAGCATCTAAACAAAGAATCATGTTCTATTAGCATAACTAAACCTGAGGATATAGTAATTGTGACCTCTATATGTTTCTGCATTTATTTAAGGCATTAAGGGTTGTGGTGTGTCATGTAGGCCTGAGAATGATCAAACTCCTAGGAGATACACGTCCACTCACCTGCATATCAGGCAGTCGGGATGAACAGGCCATTATCTGATGTCTCTCCCTCCGATACGTATTGACAATATCAGGGTTTAGCCAGGTGTTATGGATCTGTACCCCTATCTTCATGGCAGATTTGTGTCCTTTGCTACGTTGTAACATCTCTATGTAGTATTTCTGTCCTTGTAGAAGTTCCATTTTTGAAGATTTCTGTTGCCAGGGTTCCGGCCAGTTTAGTCCCCATTGCTCAGAACCGCTGGGAATTCCGTCTGAATTGGAAGCAATCCTGACCTGGAATCAAATGGGGGTAGGAAAACTTTAGATTTTGATTTACTCCACCCTCCTATATTAAGTAACTTTGGATATCCAACATAACATGAGGCGAAAGGCTATGTACAAAATCTACAGGGCCAGGATTTGGCCTGCACCTCATAGAAACATAGAATGTGTCGGCAGATAAGAACCATTCGGTCCATCTAGTCTGCCAAATTTTCTAAATACTTTCATTAGTCCCTGGCCTTATCTTATATCTAAGGAAAAAAGCACTTTCTAGCGGGCAAAACGCGTTGTGCAAAGGAGGAGACCTTTTGGGACTGATTTGGACACTTGGCTGATACCCCTGTGTACCTGTATGCTGAATCCTGTTTTATGGAATGTAAGACTTTTATGTACCTTTTTTAATATTAAATCTATTCACACTAAAAGTCTCCTCTTTAGTCTCTCTTGCTGTTTTTTGGAGACCTGCTGGATCATTAACCCTTTGTGGGCTCCCTGGATGTGTTATAGACTGAGCAGAACTCTGCTCAGGGAGATGTGAGTGCATTCTCATTTATTTTGAATATTGGCACTTTTCTGTTAAAGATTACTACACTATATTATTTTTGTATTTGTTTTTTCCCTTCGGATGTACACTGAGCTGATTAAGCTATATTTAAGGGTAACCCAGATTTTATTTGTTGTGTGTGTATTAGAGTGTTGGGTTACAGCGCACTTTTCACATGTTTGTTTTTGTTTGTTTGGTGCCAGGAGTGAGACACTGGTAGATTTTGTTGCTGCTAAAGCCATCACAACTAGGGGCAGTGTGTTTTCTTCTTCTTCCTTATATCTAGGATAGCCTTGTGCATATCCCACGCATGCTTAAACTCCGTCACTGTATTAACCTCTACCACTTCTACTGGAAGTCTATTCCATGCATCCACTACCCTCTCAGTATAGTACTACTTTCATTAGTCCCTGAACTTATCTTATATCTAGGATAGCCTTTTACCTATCCCACACATGCTTAAACTCCGTCACTGTATTAACCTCTACCGCTTCTACTGGAAGACTATTCCATGTATCCACTACCCTCTCAGTAAAGTAATACTTTCATTAGTCCCTGGCCTTATCTTATATCTAGGATAGCATTATACCTATCCCACGCATGCTTAAACTCCGTCACTGTATTAACCTCTACCACTTCTACTGGAAGACTATTCCATGCATCCACTACCCTCTCAGTAACATAATACTTTCATTAGTCCCTGGCCTTATCTTATATCTAGGATAGCCTGATACCTATCCCATGCATGCTTAAACTCCTTCACTGTATTAACTTCTACCACTTCTACTGGAAGGCTATTCCATGCATCCACTACCCTCTCAGTAAAGTAATACTTTCATTAGCCCCTGGCCTTATCTTATATCTAGGATAGCCTTATACCTATCCCATGCATGCTTAAACTCCTTCACTGTATTAACCTCTACCACTTCTACTGGAAGGCTATTCCATGCATTCAATACCCTCTAAGTAAAGTAATACTTTCATTAGCCCCTGGTCTTATCTTATATCTAGGATAGCCTTATACCTATCCCATGCATGCGTAAACTTCTTTCACTGTGTTAACCTCTACCACTTCTGCTGGAAGACTATTCTATACATCCACTACCCTCTCAGTAAAGTAATTATTTCATTAGTCCCTGACCTTATCTTATAGCTAGGATAGCCTTGTGCCTGGCCCTCGCATGTTTAAACTCCTTCACCGTGTTAACCTCTACCACTTCTACTGGAAGGCTATTCCATACATCCACTACCCTCTCAGTAAAGTAATACTTTCATTAGTCCCTGGCCTTATCTTATATCTAGGATAGCCTTATACCTATCCCATGCATGCTTTAACTCCTTCACTGTATTAACCTCTACCACTTCTACTGGAAGGCTATTCCATACATCCACTACCCTCTCAGTAAAGTAATACTTTCATTAGTCCCTGGCCTTATCTTATATCTAGGATAGCCTTATACCTATCCCATGCATGCTTAAACTCCTTCACTGTATTAACCTCTACCACTTCTACTGGAAGACTATTCCATGCATCCACTACCCTCTCAGTAAAGTAATACTTTCATTAGTCTCTGGCCTTATCTTATATCTAGGATAGCCTTATACCTATCCCATGCATGCTTAAACGCCTTCACTGTATTAACCTCTACCACTTCTACTGGAAGACTATTCCATACATCCACTACCCTCTCAGTAAAGTAATACTTTCATTAGTCCCTGACCTTATCTTATAGCTAGGATAGCCTTATACCTATCCCATGCATGCTTAAACTCCTTCACTGTATTAACCTCTACCACTTCTACTGGAAGGCTATTCCATGCATCCACTACCCTCTCAGTAAAGTAATACTTTCATTAGTCCCTGGCCTTATCTTATATCTAGGATAGCCTTATACCTATCCCATGCATGCTTAAACTCCTTCACCGTGTTAACCACTACCACTTCTGCTGGAAGACTATTCCATGCATGTATATAGACTAGGATAGGCAACCTTCAGCACTCCAGATGTTGTGAACAACATTTCCCTTGATGCTTTACCAGCATTACGGCTGTAAGAGCATTATGGGAGATGTAGTCCACAACAACTGGAGTCCCAAAGGCTATTCCATACATCCACTACTATTTCAGTAAAATAATATTTCCTGATATTACTGTTTAAACCTGATCCCTTCTGATATAAGTCTATAGCTTCTTGTTGTGGTAGTTCAATCCTTCTCATTTAGCAGTCTTTCAAAATTTGAGTGATTAAATGGAACACAGAAGGAACTTTCCATTGGTCACCATGGCGACCGCTCCACATTTTAGAGCATTGTGCCAGGCCTTTTTTTATGCTAAGCATACTGAATTTCATTTTGTAATTGTATTTTAGGCAACAGAAAATGTTACATTAGGAATTAACCCCTTCCAAACGAGCCAGCTTTTCCATACCTTGTTCTCTGCGTCTTCAGAATGGCTAAAGTACAGGTAGGCCTCGCCGTCAGCCTGTATCCAAAATGTGTAATTATTGGTGTCCGGAACCACAAAGAAGCCACTGAGCCTGGCACTGTATAGACATAGTTATATTATAAACAGTCGTTTATTGAGGGTTAAAAGCAGTGATAGCTAACCTTGGCACTGCATTTGTGTAGCAATCATATATCCCATGATGCTTAGTCAGTCTTGTGGCTGGCTGATCGTCATGGAAGATGTAGTTCCCAAACATGTATAGTGCCAAGGTTAGCTATCAATGCCCTAAAGTATTTGCAGTTAAGTACATTTGAGTACTTTTTGCAAAACACAGTAACTAAATTGATATGTCTTCGTATTCACCAGTATATGTGTAAACATGTCCATAGTGTGATATGTCTTCGTATTCACCAGTATATGTGTAAACATGTCCATAGTGTGATATGTCTTCATATTCACCAGTATATGTGTAAACATGTCCATAGTGTGATATGTCTTCGTATTCACCAGTATATGTGTAAACATGTCCATAGTGTGATATGTCTTCATATTCACCAGTATATGTGTAAACATGTCCATAGTGTGATATGTCTTCGTATTCACCAGTATATGTGTAAACATGTCCATAGTGTGATATGTCTTCATATTCACCAGTATATGTGTAAACATGTCCATAGTGTGATATGTCTTCGTATTCACCAGTAAATGTGTAAACATGTCCATAGTGTGATATGTCTTCGTATTCACCAGTATATGTGTAAACATGTCCGTAGTGTGATATGTCTTCGTATTCACCAGTATATGTGTAAACATGTCCATAGTGTGATATGTCTTCGTATTCACCAGTATATGTGTAAACATGTCCATAGTGTGATATGTCTTCGTATTCACCAGTAAATGTGTAAACATGTCCATAGTGTGATATGTCTTCGTATTCACCAGTATATGTGTAAACATGTCCATAGTGTGATATGTCTTCGTATTCACCAGTATATGTGTAAACATGTCCATAGTGTGATATGTCTTCGTATTCACCAGTATATGTGTAAACATGTCCATAGTGTGATATGTCTTCGTATTCACCAGTAAATGTGTAAACATGTCCATAGTGTGATATGTCTTCGTATTCACCAGTAAATGTGTAAACATGTCCATAGTGTGATATGTCTTCGTATTCACCAGTAAATGTGTAAACATGTCCATAGTGTGATATGTCTTCGTATTCACCAGTAAATGTGTAAACATGTCCATAGTGTGATATGTCTTCGTATTCACCAGTAAATGTGTAAACATGTTCATAGTGTGATATGTCTTCGTATTCACCAGTAAATGTGTAAACATGTCCATAGTGTGATATGTCTTCGTATTCACCAGTAAATGTGTAAACATGTCCATAGTGTGATATGTCTTCGTATTCACCAGTAAATGTGTAAACATGTCCATAGTGTGATATGTCTTCGTATTCACCAGTATATGTGTAAACATGTCCATAGTGTGATATGTCTTCGTATTCACCAGTATATGTGTAAACATGTCCATAGTGTGATATGTCTTCGTATTCACCAGTACATGTGTAAACATGTCCGTAGTCTCATATGTCTTCGTATTCACCAGTATATGTGTAAACATGTCCATAATCTCATATGTCTTCGTATTCGCAAGTACCGTATTTGCTCGATTATAAGACGACCCTGATTATAAGACGACCCCCCAAACGTTGGATATTCCTTTAGGAAAAAAACTAAAAGCCTGAATATAAGACTACCCTATAGGAAAAAAGTTAAACTTGTATATATTCACATGTAAATTGCTTTTTTAATAAAAAATTATGATATCAAAAAATGTATTTCTAGTTTTTATTTCTTTTTATGTGCGAATGCTGCCTTTCTCTTTCCCTTGCCCCCATTTTTCTCTCTTTCCCCCCTCCCCTTGCCTGTCTCTTAACCCCCTCACTCCCCTTGTCTCTGTCTCTTAACCCCTTCCCTCCCCTTGTCTCTGTCTCTTAACCCCTTCCTTCCCCTTGTCTCTGTCTCTTAACCCCTTCCCTCCCCTTGTCTCTGTCTCTTAACCCCCTCCCTCCCCTTGACTCTGTCTCTGCCCCCTCCCTCCCCCTGTCTCTCTGTCCCCCCTGTCTCTCTGTCCCATTCCCTCCCTCCCCCTGTCTCTCTGCCCCCTCCCTCCCTCCCCCTGTCTCTCTGCCCCCCCTCCCTCCCTCCCTTCCCCTTACCTTGATCCCTGGTGGCTAGTGGGGGCAGCCGGGGGATGTCTGCACGATACTTGCAGACATCCTCCATGCTGCCCGACACGGCAGTCTATTATGACGGACAGCTGTCCGTCATAATAGTCTGCCGTGTCGGGCAGCATGGAGGATATCTGCACGTATCGTGCAGACATCCCCCAGCTGCCCGATTCTCCCTGGTGCCTAGTGGGGCAGCAGAGGAAGTCTGCGCGATGAGCGCAGACCTCCCCTGCTGCCGCCCGGCACGCTCGCCGGGACTTCTGTGACGAAAGCGGAAGTACCCGGCTTCTTCACAGAAGCCCCGGCGGTCGTGCCGGGCGGAAGCAGGGGAGTCTGCGCTCGTTGCGCAGACTTCCCCTGCTGCTAGAGAGGGGGATCCAGGTCCCCTGCAGCTCTGCTGGGGACCTGGATCCATGTTTTATAATCTGACCTCAATTTGAGGTCAGATTATAAGAGACCTCGATTATAAGACGAGGGGGATTTTTCAGAGCATTTGCTCTGAAAAAAACCTCGTCTTATAATCGAGCAAATACGGTATATGTGTAAACATGTCCATAGTGTGATATGTTTAGACTAGACTGTAGCCCCCAGGCAAAGTTGGGAAGGGGCATTCTTGACAGGGTGCTGAGTGGACATGTCAGCCTATTGGTGGTTTACAGCTGGCAGCTACCTGGATACCTTGGTTGCATTTTTATGGTCCATAAAGTTGGAAATGTCATGTTTTAGTCATTGTATAACATTGGATTATGGTTGTACATGTTGTTTTTATATGCATTACAATGACTAGGAGGGTTTTAACTCCATAGTGACAAGACATTTTGACCTTGACTTTCCCTTGGTGACAAGGGCCGTTTTTACATTTCTTAGGTGTTTGTGTTTCGCTGTAATTTTCTCCTATCTCTATACTGTACCTACACAAATTAAATCTTGTTTTTATCGTCATAAGAAGGGCTTTTCATTAGATAAAATATGATGAAAATGTTTTCAAAAAACTATTTTTCCAACTTTGGCCTTAAAAATGATTTACATATATCATTAATGAAGACCCCATCTAAATAGTTTCTAAATTTTGTCCACAGTTCAGAAATATGCTTGTCTCCATGTTTTTCTGCATTTTGCGAGTTATAAAACCAAAAATTGCGTTAAATAACTGTCATGTTAACCCTTAATATATTTAAATTTTAATTTAATTATAACCCTATGCCTTATTCTAACAATAATTTAATTGTAACCCTAACCTATTCTAACCCTAGATTTTAGCTAATTAACTCTTTTTGACTGCCCTCTAGGGGCAGTCAAGCAACAGATTCAGAACGTCGGAATTGAATTTATTTTCTCTTCCGAAGCTCTAACCACAAGAGGGCAGCAGCCATATTGCAGGAGCATGCTGCTCCTGCGATATGGCTCCCAAAATTGCCTGACACGTCCCTTGTTGCGAAGGAGTTTAATAAAAAATTGGCTTTGGCAGTATTCTACCCCAGGTTGCTTTGTTTCCCAGTTAATCCTAGACAAATACATGGCCTGAGGATCAAAGCTACCCCTGTCATGAGTAAATCCAACAGTGCTAAGTGCAGTGGACCCCACACACCCAAAAAATGCATCTGCGTCTCTGTTTGGATGAGGTTTAATTTCATGCAGATAAACATGCTGTGAAGTTATACATAGGCAATCTCCTTTACACCTCCGACTCATTCCAATATCCATTTTTATTTAACTTACAAACACTTTTATGTGCAGAATATTTATATATTTGCCACAATTCTTCTACCTTTATGCATTTACTTAAAATTCTGTAAACACAGTGGGGGTAAGGTGGTGGGTATAAAAGGCACATACGTGGAGACACGTATCCTTGTGTACCCTGTGTATAACGCTGACTCATAGAACCTCCTTTGTGCACCAGAGCAACCCGTCAACAGAGGGATAACGTGTCGGAATTTTGGGAGAACCGAAAAAAAGATACGATTGCAGTTATCCGTGATACACAGCAAATGCTAGATACAAAGAGACGGGATCTGCACTTTTCGGTTTGGCTGATAGTGACCGAGTCTGCCTGTTCTGATATTTTTTTTTCTCTCCAGCGCTCCCACCGGATAAAGAAGACTTCGACAAGAGAACAGCAACGGATTGAGACGAACAAAATTAATCGCTAATAAGGCAACTGGTGACGAAACTCCATTGAACGGGGTTTTTTATCCATAAAAAAATGGTGCAGTCCCCGCACCAAGTGGAAAAATGCCTATGCGTTTTGCACACAAATGTAGCACTTTGTCAAGGCTCCTTGAATGGAGTTTTGGCGTCAGTTGCCTTACTAGCGAAGATTTGTTCGACTCAATTCGTTGCTATTCTTTTCTCAAAATGTCTCCTAATTTCCCCCCGCAGTTATAGTCCAATCAGTGACGTGTAGTGTTCATCTCACCTGCAACTCCTTTTCTAGTGAATAACCCCCACTGTTTAGTTGGTCGACTGCCTGTAACAATTTAAACAAAGAAAAGGAGAATAAGGTCCCCATTAAATACCTGAAATCATGCTTTAAACCCAAAAAGATATCAGAAGGAGAGCTGGCGGAGTTAACCAATAAACTCCTGTATCCAGTAGATTGGTCTGTGACGTTGGGGTCCGAGGGTCTGTCCCAAATTTCGTAGAGAAGTCCACGGTTGCCTGAAATTCAGGAAGACAAAACTAAGGACTTTTCAGTACTTCCGCTAATACACAGACATTTGCGCGCTTCCAGAATATCTGTTACTATAGCTGTGTTCAATAAATTGCAGGTAATGAAACGGGAATTTCAAACGTAGGACCAAAGTAGCTGAGTTGGAAACAATTCTTCAATTTCCCTTCTTAATTCCCTGCAATTTTATCTTTCATGAATACATTTCAGAGGGCATGTATTTAGGCATGCGATGAAAGTACAGGCTTTCTAGCTCCTGTAAGGTCACCTTAAAGAGAAAAGCATTTCCTCTGTACACTGCCCGCAGGGGCAAGGTCTAGGTTTTTAGGGGAAATAAAAATATTTGAGATGCACACCAATTTTATGTAGGTTACTGGTATATTAAATCCACGGTGCTATGACAGTGTGATATAGTAAGTAGGTAATTCTCCTTAGAATGGCTATTTAAACCCTCCTCTCAAGCCACCAAAACATGAACCTGTGTGAGTCTGCACGGTGAATGCATAGACATCCTGCTGCCACCCCATGTCCTACACCTGCTGTGCTTCCATGAAAGAGCAAGGGAGCACTCAAAGCATATGGGAGCCCTAAACAGCCACTTAATTTGTGGATATGGTAGCATAATTACTGACCGTGCAGACAAAAGCAAAAGGGTATGGTCGGCAGAGGGGCAATTGACAACTGGGCTGGCCTCAACCCTAGCTCAATGGGCTATGGCTCCCCCATTTTTCACTTCTAAATTCCTTAGTACTTAGACATCCACCTGCAGCCCTCCAGCTGCTGCAGAACTACAGACCCCATAATGCCCCACCTGCTTTGTACAATGGCAAATATGGTAGTTGGCATTCAGCAGTTGGATGCTTTGGCCCTAGCGTGTAACACTTTATATATAAGTGTGTTGTTTGTTTATCAATCTCTGTACCTTATCTGTCAGTATATCTGTCTATCAGTCTCTGCACCTTATCTGTCAGTATATCTGTCTATCAATCTCTGTACCTTATCTGTCAGTATATCTGTCTATCAGTCTCTGTACCTTATCTGTCAGTATATCTGTCTATCAATCTCTGTACCTTATCTGTCAGTATATCTGTCTATCAATCTCTGTACCTTATCTGTTGGTATATCTGTCTATCAATCTCTGTACCTTATCTGTCAGTATATCTGTCTATCAATCTCTGTACCTTTTCTGTCAGTATACCTGTCTATCAGTCTCTGTACCTTTTCTGTCAGTATACCTGTCTATCAGTCTCTGTACCTTATCTGTCAGTATATCTGTCTATCAGTCTCTGTACCTTATCTGTCAGTATATCTGTCTATCAATCTCTGTACCTTATCTGTCAGTATATCTGTCTATCAGTCTCTGTACCTTATCTGTCAGTATATCTGTCTATCAGTCTCTGTACCTTATCTGTCAGTATATCTGTCTATCAGTCTCTGTACCTTATCTGTCAGTATATCTGTCTATAAATCTCTGTACCTTATCTGTCAGTATATCTGTCAATCAATCTCTGTACCTTATCTGTCATTATATCTGTCTATCAATCTCTGTACCTTATCTGTCAGTATATCTGTCTATAAATCTCTGTACCTTATCTGTCAGTATATCTGTCTATCAATCTCTGTACCTTATCTGTCAGTATATCTGTCTATCAATCTCTGTACCTTATCTGTCAGTATATCTGTCTATCAGTCTCTTTACCTTATCTGTCAGTATATCTGTCTATCAATCTCTGTACCTTATCTGTCAATATATCTGTCTATCAATCTCTGTACCTTATCTGTCAGTATATCTGTCTATCAATCTCTGTACCTTATCAGTCAGTATATCTGTCTATCAGTCTCTGTACCTTATCTGTCAGTATATCTGTCTATCAATCTCTGTACCTTATCTGTCAGTATATCTGTCTATCAGTCTCTTTACCTTATCTGTCAGTATATCTGTCTATCAATCTCTGTACCTTATCTGTCAATATATCTGTCTATCAATCTCTGTACCTTATCTGTCAGTATATCTGTCTATCAATCTCTGTACCTTATCAGTCAGTATATCTGTCTATCAGTCTCTGTACCTTATCTGTCAGTATATCTGTCTATCAATCTCTGTGCCTTATCTGTCAGTATATCTGTCTATCAATCTCTGTACCTTATCTGTCAGTATATCTGTCCATCAGTCTCTGTACCTTATCTGTCAGTATATCTGTCTATCAATCACTGTACCTTATCTGTCAGTATATCTGTCTATCAATCTCTGTACCTTATCTGTCAGTATATCTGTATCAATCTCTGTACCTTATCTGTCAGTATATCTGTCTATCAGTCACTGTACCTTATCTGTCAGTATATCTGTCTATCAATCTATGTATCTTATCTGTCAGTATATCTGTCTATCAATCTCTGTACATTATCTGTCAGTATATCTGTCTATCAATCTCTGTACCTTATCTGTCAGTATATCTGTCTATCAATCTCTGTACCTTATCTGTCAGTATATCTGTCTATCAATCTCTGTACCTTATCTGTCAGTATATCTGTCTATCAGTCTCTGTGCCTTATCTGTCAGTATATCTGTCTATCAATCTCTGTACCTTATCTGTCAGTAAATCTGTCTATCAGTCTCTGTATCTTATCTGTCAGTATATCTGTCCATAAGTCTCTGCACCTTATCTGTCAGTATAACTGTCTATCAAGCTCTGTACCTTATCTGTCAGTAAATCTGTCTATCAGTCTCTGTACCTTATCTGTCAGTATATCTGTCTATCAATCTCTGTACCTTATCTGTCAGTATATCTGTCTATCAATCTCTGTACCTTATCTGTCAGTATATCTGTCTATCAATCTCTGTACCTTATCTGTCAGTATATCTGTATCAATCTCTGTACCTTATCTGTCAGTATATCTGTCTATCAGTCACTGTAACTTATCTGTCAGTATATCTGTCTATCAATCTATGTATCTTATCTGTCAGTATATCTGTCTATCAATCTCTGTACATTATCTGTCAGTATATCTGTCTATCAATCTCTGTACCTTATCTGTCAGTATATCTGTCTATCAATCTCTGTACCTTATCTGTCAGTATATCTGTCTATCAATCTCTGTACCTTATCTGTCAGTATATCTGTCTATCAGTCTCTGTGCCTTATCTGTCAGTATATCTGTCTATCAATCTCTGTACCTTATCTGTCAGTAAATCTGTCTATCAGTCTCTGTATCTTATCTGTCAGTATATCTGTCCATCAGTCTCTGCACCTTATCTGTCAGTATAACTGTCTATCAAGCTCTGTACCTTATCTGTCAGTAAATCTGTCTATCAGTCTCTGTACCTTATCTGTCAGTATATCTGTCTATCAATCTCTGTACCTTATCTATCAGTATATCTGTCTATCAATCTCTGTACCTTATCTGTCAGTATATCTGTCTATCAATCTCTGTACCTTATCTGTCAGTATATCTGTCTATCAATCTCTGTACCTTATCTGTCAGTATATCTGTCTATCAGTCTCTGTACCTTATCTGTCAGTATATCTGTCTATCAATCTCTGTACCTTATCTGTCAGTATATCTGTCTATCAATCTCTGTACCTTATCTGTCAGTATATCTGTCTATCAATCTCTGTACCTTATCTGTCAGTATATCTGTCTATCAATCTCTGTACCTTATCTGTCAGTATATCTGTCTATCAATCTCTGTACCTTATCTGTCAGTATATCTGTCTATCAATCTCTGTACCTTATCTGTCAGTATATCTGTCTATCAGTCTCTGTATCTTATCTGTCAGTATATCTGTCTATCCGTCTCTGTATCTTATCTGTCAGTATATCTGTCTATCAATCTCTGTACCTTATCTGTCAGTATATCTGTCTATCAGTCTCTGTACCTTATCTGTCAGTATATCAGTCTATCAGTCTCTGTACCTTATCTGTCAGTATATCTGTCTATCAATCTCTGTACCTTATCTGTCAGTATATCTGTCTATCAATCTCTGTACCTTATCTGTCAGTATATCTGTCTATCAATCTCTGTACCTTACCTGTCAGTATATCTGTCTATCAATCTCTGTACCTTATCTGTCAGTATATCTGTCTATCAATCTCTGTACCTTACCTGTCAGTATATCTGTCTATCAATCTCTGTACCTTATCTGTCAGTATATCTGTCTATCAATCTCTGTACCTTATCTGTCAGTATATCTGTCTATCAATCTCTGTACCTTATCTGTCAGTATATCTGTCTATCAATCTCTGTACCTTACCTGTCAGTATATCTGTCTATCAGTCTCTGTATCTTATCTGTCAGTATATCTGTCTATCAATATCTGTATCTTATCTGTCAGTATATCTGTCTATCAGTCTCTGTACCTTATCTGTCAGTATATCTGTCTATCAATCTCTGTACCTTATCTGTCAGTATATCTGTCTATCAGTCTCTGTACCTTATCTGTCAGTATATATGTCTATCAGTCTCTGTACCTTATCTGTCAGTATATCTGTCTATCAGTCTCTGTACCTTATCTATCAGTATATCTGTCTATCAATCTCTGCACCTTATCTGTCAGTATATCTGTCTATCAATCTCTGTACGTTATCTGTCAGTATATCTGTCTAACAATCTCTGCACCTTATCTGTCAGTATATCTGTCTATCAGTCTCTGTACCTTATCTGTCAGTATATCTGTCTATCAGTCTCTGTACCTTATCTGTCAGTATATCTGTCTATCAGTCTCTGTACCTTATCTGTCAGTATATCTGTCTATCAATCTCTGTATCTTATCTGTCAGTATATCTGTCTATCAATCTCTGTACCTTATCTGTCAGTATATCTGTCTATCAGTCTCTGTACCTTATCTGTCAGTATATCTGTCTACCAATCTCTGTACCTTATCTCTCAGTATATCTGTCTATCAATCTCTGTACCTTATCTGTCAGTATATCTGTCCATCAGTCTCTGTACCTTATCTGTCAGTAAATCTGTCTATCAGTCTCTGTATCTTATCTGTCAGTATATCTGTCCATCAGTCTCTGCACCTTATCTGTCAGTATAACTGTCTATCAAGCTCTGTACCTTATCTGTCAGTAAATCTGTCTATCAGTCTCTGTACCTTATCTGTCAGTATATCTGTCTACCAATCTCTGTACCTTATCTCTCAGTATATCTGTCTATCAATCTCTGTACCTTATCTGTCAGTATATCTGTCTATCAGTCTCTGTGCCTTATCTGTCAGTATATCTGCCTGTCTTTCAGTCTCTGTACCTTATCTGACAATATAGCTGTCCTGTCTGTCCCGGTGTCTGCCTGTCTCTGTGTCTGTCTGTCTGTCAATCTTTGTACCTTATCTGTAAGTATATGTGTCACCTCTGTCTATCAATCTATGTACCTTATCTGTCAGTATTTCTGACCTGACTGTCTATCTCTGTGTCTGTCTGTCACTGTGTCTGTCTGTCTGTACCATATTTGTCACTATATCTGTCCTGCCTGTTCATCTGTGTCTGTCTGTCTATCTATCTATATATCTATCTCTGTACCTTATCTGTCAGTATTTGTGGCCTGCCTGTCTATCTCTGTGTCTGTCTCTGTGTCTGTCCATCTGTTTATCAATCTCTGTACCTTATTTGTCACTATATCTGTCATGCCTGTTTATCTGTGTCTGTCTGTCTATCTGTCTCTGTACCTTATCTGTCAGTATATCTGTCCTGCCTGTTCATCTGTGTCTGTCTGTCTATCTGTCTCTGTACCTTATCTGTCAGTATATCTGGCCTAGTGGATCCAAGCTGTTTAATCTTCAGAAGCAGTACCCGAGTTTTCCCATCCTGGTGGAAGCAGGAAAGAGGTTCATCCTTCAGGACTTTTTTACACAAGTTGCACTTTTAATGCTCTAATATCTTGTACGTGTATTTGGTTTTATAAATTGCCTGTTTATTGTCACTGCGCAATGGTCTTTTAATATGTCTTTTAGATAATGGATTAAACAGAACGACCACACTACTTTGATGAGCCTGAATGTATTGCTCGTTTGTGAGTGTAGCCCCCATAGCATTTTTAAATACATCCAATTGTTTTTATTGTGTTGCACTATTATTTTTTCTTGTTTCTCTTCCCGGTACATGCGCCTCAATTTCTCTGTTTTTCTATTGTACCAAGTACCCGAGGAGCACTTAAGTGGGTGCTGCAGTGCCAGAGGAGGAGTATATATTTATTTATCATTTCACTGGTTTTCACTGTTTCATTACATTGAATTTGTGTTAGTGTCACCTTTCCTTTTAGTATATCTGGCCTGCCTTTCTATCTCTGTGTCTGGCTATTTGTCAGTCTCTGTTTCTTATCTGTCTTTCATTTCATCTGTGTTTGTCTGTCTATCAGTCCATGTACCTTATATATTTCCTGCTTGTCTATTTCTGTTTCCAGTCCTCCCCTGGGTATGGCATTTTGAAATTCACTGTTTAAAGACTTTCAACACATAATAAAATAATACATAAAAAGAAATAATAGAATTCAGTACCAGGATGTGGTGCAGATTGTGTTCCCCCCTGGACTCCGGTCGTACACACAATGACTCTTGGTGAGATGTGTTTAATCCGACACGGGTTTCCTATAACAGATCAGAAATTCCAAGCAGACATTAGAGGGGAGTAACCCCTTATTTTTTCACTCCTAATGAGGCAGAAGAGCATATAAGGGATATTCCTCCCTACAAAGACTAACAGGATACCATCTCACAAAGCATCTTACCCAGTGCTGTATTTACCGCGAGGCATCCTAGGCGGATGCCTAGGGCGGCAAATTTTGGGGGCGGCACTGAAAGAAAAAAATATTTAAAATAAAAAAAGGAAAAAAAAAATATGTCCCTTAAAAAAAAAAGCCTGCGTTTGCAGGGAGAGACAGAGGTGAGAAGGGATCGGAAGATCCCCCTCACCTTCCCTCTGCCGGCAGGCTGCACGGGGAGCCATACAGGCAGCACAGAGAAACCTCCGTGCTGCCTGTTCGGCAGTGTGACAGGGAAGTGCCGACAGTCACGTGGAGAGCCGAACAGGCAGCATGAAGGAGACCATGCTGCCTGCCACTAGCCACCAGGGAAAAAAGGTAAGTGCTGGGGAGATGGGGGGATTTGGGCAAATTGGCTGTGGGAAATTAAATGCAAATAACACTGGCATATTATTGGGCAAATTGGCTGGGGCATATGAAATGGCAAATAACACTGGCATATCATTGGGCAAATTGGCTGGGGCATATTAAATGGCAGATTAACACTGGCATATTATTGGGCAAATTGGCTGGGGCATATTAAATGGCAGATTAACACTGGCATATCATTGGGCAAATTGGCTGTGGGATATTAAATGGCAAATACTGGCATATTATTGGGCAAATTGGCTGGGGCATATTAAATGGCAAATAACACTGGCATATTATTGGGCAAATTGGCTGGAGAATATTAAATGGCAAATAACACTGGCATATTATTGGGCAAATTGGCTGGAGAATATTAAATGGCAAATAACACTGGCATATTATTGAGCAAATTGGCTGGGGCATATTAAATGGCAGATTAACACTGGCATATTAATGAGCAAATTGACTGGGGAATATTAAATGGCAGATTAACACTGGCATATTAATGGGAAAATTGGCTGGGGCATATTAATGTCAAATTATACTGGCATAATATTGGGCAAATTGGCAGGGGCATATTCAATGGCAAATACTGGCATATTATTGGGCAAATTGGCTGGGGCATATTAATGGAAAATGATACTGGCATATTATTGGGCAAATTAGCTGGGGAATATTAATGGCAAATAATATTGGCAATGTGCATGTAAATTGGGTGATGAGGCATGTCCTTGGTGTGCAACATGTGTTATGGGTCATGTCATGGGTGTACAGGGAAGTTTTAAATGACCAATTGATAGTTATTTATGTAATTGGCAGGTTGTCTAGACTAATAAAAAGGAATTTTATTTACAAAAATGTTATATATTAACTCATTTAATTTAATCTATTCATGATACAAGAAGACACAAGCACCAAAACACCAATTTTCTATTCCTGGCTTCGATCACAAGGTGACAATGACACAGCTGCAGAGACGTTTAGTAAAATGCATTGAGCGTAAGCTGCATTTTTCAAAGTGGCTTCATCTGATCCCACTGCAAGTCCCTGCATGGCATAAAACGTCATGCAGGGGTTAAACAAACTGTATTGTGAGTTTCACTGCATGACCTTCCCCTGAAGAATGAGCATCAGGGGTCTAAATAACAAAAAGATAATAGAAAAAAGATCACTAGTGAAAAAATCGAACTGTGGGGAAAATACATTTAAACACATTCTGAAAAGATTCCGACTTGTACAATTTCAAAGAAAGTTCTATACACCTACCTCTGAAAAAAGGTGAAACGCGTCAGGTAGTGTAATACAACACAGGGTGGTTTAGATGCACCTAACCAACTGTAAAAATCTACTACTCAAAATGTGTCATTTTAAATGTGTGCTGTCTTATGGTTGTTTAACCCCTTAGCGACAAAACATTTTTACCTTGACTTTCACTTGGTGACAATGGCTGTTTTGACATTTCTGGGGCGTTTGTGTTTAGCTGTAATTTTCTTCTCTCTCTCACATACTGTACCCACAAAAATGATATGTTGTTTTTATCGTCAAAAGAAGGGATTTCATACGATACAATTATGTTCATCATATCTTATAATTTACTAGAAAAAAAAAATATCATAAAATATGATAAAAAAATGTAAAAAAAAAACACTTTTTCTAACTTTGACCTAAAATATAATTTACACAAATACAATCATTAAAAAAGACCACATCTAAATAGTTTCTAAATGTTGTCCTAAATGAGTTCCCAAATATGTATTTTTCGGTATTTGTTGTGAGTTATGGGGCAAAAACAAAAAATAGTGTTTTTTTTTTTTTTCCCTATATTGACCTTTTGACCGCAACCAGAAACCTAAATTTAACCCTAACACTAAATTTAACCCCAACTCTAACCCTTATGCTATCCCTTAATATATTATAATTTTAATTTTAACCCTATCCCTTATGCTAAAAATTATTTAATTTTAACCCTATAGGCTAATCTAACTATATAACCAGTTTTCAGCTAATTCAATATTTATTTTTCTTTTTTTTTTTACATTGCTATGCTGTTTGGCTACCTCTAGGGGCAGTCAAGCAGCATATCCAGAGCGACGGAAGTTACTTTACTTTCACTTCCGAAACTCAGACCACCAGAGGGCATAACCATATTGACGGAGCATGCTGCAGTTCCTATTCAAACCCTTTTCCTATTCTGCAGTTCTTTGCTAAATTCCCTGTTGTCTCTCCTTCAGTCCTTATTCCTATACCTAGCTCTTTGTTTCTTTATCTGTTCTCACTCTGCACAATATTTAACATCCCTGCGCTAAAACTCCTACCTGAACACATATATTTTGTAATGGTGCACTATTCAAAAGTTATTCACCCCGAGAACAAAGAAAAGGGGATGGCCATTTGCCAAAGCATAACGTGGCAGGAGATCAACTCACCCCTTCATTGGTGGCTATAGTCATCAATCGCAATCCACACAGCGAATCCCAGAGGAGGAGATGAGTAGCAGTATTCCAAGATATTGGAATTGCTTGTGAACCAGGTGCTCTAGAATTAAGGTTGAAAAAAACCCTGATTCTTTCTGCTTAAAAGTTGCTAAGGAGCGATTAGTCCCTCTTTAGGCTGCTTGAGGACCATAAAGTCAAGGCAAGGGCCAGAATGTACGTGGGGCTGAATCATGGAGAGTTTTCAAGGTGAGAAGTTCAAACCCGGTTCTTGAAGAATTGCGAAGCTATTGAAGAGCATCAGATTATTATTCCCATCGCTAATAATAGGTCAACTGTACCTGCTACACGGACTTGAGCAGGCTGCTGGAAGAAATTTCCACGGATCGTGATGTCTGTTCCTCCTCCTATGCTCCCTGCGTCGGGCCTTACTGACTGTATCTCTAGAGTAGACAGAACGTTACTGCAACAAACATTCAATTACAAAATGCCAATTTCTCATCTTTTTTTTTTTTTTTTCCGAAGCTCTGGATTTGTTTTATGGATATTTGGTTGAAAGTATAGGAACTGGCATTGTATTCACTAATTATTGAATTGTAGTGAATTGAAAACTTAGGGCAAAGTAGCCAAGCTGAAAAATGTATCAGCCATTGACTACTTTGGCCTAAGGTTTTGCAACCCAGTTATCAATTAAATCAGAATTTTGTAGTGAAAAAAAAATCTGACAATGGGCATCCTCACACACACCAACTTGGACTACATCATCAATCTCCTGGTGGTCCAGTGTGTGTTCTAAACGATCTACGTTTCGGACACAGATAAAGACTCCTCCTGTCTCCTTTGTATTTGTCAGAGTACCGGATGTCATGTGACACCTGGATCTATGACCCCCTGGGAAGAGCATAAACACAAGAGGGAAGAGAAGGAATGACCTGTGTCTCAGCGCTAGACACAGCATTTGATGAGAGCTGCACAACCAGCCTAGTTTTAAAGAAAAATCGGATAGATTTTTCCAGGGTAAGCCAGTGCCACATGTTTTCCAGGGTAAGCCAGTGCCACACCATTCTTGACAACCAGGATCTCCACCATATTCCACCAAATGGATGTAACAATTTAATGTGGAAGAGTAATCTGCAACATACTATGGGAAGATGGTCCCTCATTGTGACCCTGCGGAATTCTGATACAAACATTGGTTATTTTACTCTGCACTGCACAGAATTATTAATCATGCGGAACTATGGAATGTAGGATGTGGGTAGCTGACAGATTCATATGAAAAGGCGAAAGCACACTCCATAACATATGTAAAAAACGATATACCTGCGTGTGTCTGAAAGAGAAATAAGTCTTGTTTTGCGCTTATCCGCCAAGATTCTTTGCTCATGGCAGACCTGTAAAACAACAGAGATACAATAGTGCCAGGCTCCCATAACATCATAAAAACATCATGTGCTACAGACTTAATGAGGCATAAAAACATCTGTCCTATGAGTGGAACTTGGAGAGTACATTAAATACAGAGTGAGGAACATCTTACACCTCAGTGGAGCAGATTTCAGCAGATTTCATCAGATGTTGGACGTAATGACCTCTCTGTGTAAAATGGAAGGTTTCTTGTTCATCGGTAGTGACTCCAAACTTCATTGCTTCTCGAACCTCCCTCAAAGACCCTCAGTGGTCCAGGATTTAAGGATTACCCAGTTGTGTTTAAATAAGAATATGTGCTTCCCCTGGTGTGGTTCCCTAACACTTAGGAAACCACACCAGGTGTTCTGCATTTTCTTATTTAAACTCAACTGGGTAATCCCTAGATCTTGGATTGTTGAGGGTACGTGAGGACAGTTTTGAGCACCACTGTGTCTAATTGAATTGTGCAGAAAGTCAAGATCTCCGTCAGGGTTTTTTGTAGGTTGGCACTGCCCCTTCTACATAAGCATTAATGTCCTATGTTGAATATCTCATCATGATAGAAATACTGAGCCTAGCCCTACAGGAGGAACAGCCAGGATTACAGTAAGGGTCCTGACCATCTGGTGGGTTCCTTGAAGGGTATCATACTTCTCATCAGATTGTATTTAATCCAAAATTGCACCAGGCTATAATCGGTAGACTATAATGTCACTGGCACTCTGCCTCCTGATTTATCTCTGTGAAAACCTATTGGGTAACTTCTAAGCTCAGTTACCTAGTGGAAGTAAACCTGCCTTGGTCAGTATTGTAGGAAGCGCTGGTCACTGCTTAAGTTGCAGGGAGTTGCCTGGAAATCTGGTTACATAGCTGAAGCTAGGGGGGTCAACAATGAATATTAATTCTGCCCACTGCTCACAGTCAAAACAAACCTAAATGCTTTCGGTCTCTGCCATATACACAGAGATTGCTATTATATTTTATAAGGATTCTCATTACTCACTTTCCTTTGTTAAACACAGAAAAACTGATATTCTGTGAACCTGTGAAGATGAGAAATAAAAGTATTAGAAAAATAATCTGATCTGAATTTGTTGTAAGAGGAAAACACAGACTGGCTTTATAAATCTATGCATTTGCTTGCAATTTTGCATCTGAACTTAAAAAATCATTACATTACCTCGCAAGTTTCCCAGTTTTGGAGGGACAGTCCCTCTTTTAAACCTAAATCCCTCTGTCCCTCTTTCCTCCTCTATTGTCCCTCTTTCCTCCTCTATTGTCCCTCTTTCCTCCTCTATTGTCCCTCTTTCCTCCTCTATTGTCCCTCTTTCCTCCTCAGAATGTTTAGTTTGTATAACTGTATCACAGACTCCACAGCAATAAAACTAACATTAAAGTGAGTATAGACTGCAGAAAATGTGATTTTGTATTACTTTGTGTAAATAAAATATGTAATTATTGTTGTAACTGACTAATCCAATTACATAAATGGTTACCAATTGCCCATAAATTTGATAAAAATGTTCCAATAAACCTCCACCCATAGCCACACCCACAAAAATAAAAGGTCCCCTTCTTTGTCCATTGGGAGGCATGCATTACGTAGTCCCAACATTCACAATACAGAGTGCCTTTAAAGAGGCGGTTCCCCCAAAAAAACAGAGCCCCCAAAAAAATATTTTTAGAGAATGACTGCAATATGTAAAGTAAAAAGAAAAGAAACAGATCTGTCTGATATTTTGTTTATGTTTACACTTCCTGTCTCCTAGAAACTGCCAAAAATGTGTAAGTTTTATTTCCGTTGCTATAACAATAGACCTGCCCATCTATCCAGCAACTACTCATTGGATATCACTGACATAATATCAAAACATAACTAAAGTAAAAAGCAGTGTATTTCACATATATTAAACACATAAACAACAAACAGATAATAAGCTGGATGGAACTGTGGGTGGAACAAGGGCTTGCCGGCTTCACGGAAAGTATATGAATCGGAACAAATGGAATACTCACTAGTAGACTTTCCAAATCTAGTGCTGAGTTTCTTGTAGAAATATTATTTAAAAAGCATTTTAATTTGCAGTACAGGGACAATTTAAAAAAAAAAAGTTTGACAATTTTAGCATAACTCCCTCTTAAATTGGGACTGTTGGGATGATATTTCCAGAAGGATATTGATACTTTGGAGAGAGTTCAGAGAAGGGCTACAAAACTGGTTCATGGGTTGAAGGATAAAACTTACCAGGAAAGGTTAAAGCATCTTAACATGTATAGCTTGGAGGAAAGACGTAACAGGGGGGATATGATAGAAACATTTAAATACATAAAGGGAATCAACACAGTAAAGGAAGAGAGTATATTTAAAGGAAGAAAAACTACCACAACTAGAGGACATAAGGGTCTACTCAATAAACAGGGAATTATAGGGAACGGAGATGGTAATTTCAAAGCTAAGGCCAAAGATGTCAAGTTAGAAAAAGTCTCCCATTCAGCTGGATAATGTTTCCAGCTCGGCTACTTTTGCCCAAAGTTTGAAATTCCCACCTCAATTCCCTGCAATTCTATCTTTATTATGTAGACCCATTAATGTTAAATTAGAGGGGCAAAAGTTTAAAAGTAAAATCAGGGAGTTTTACTTTACTGAGAGGGTAGTGGATGTATGGAATAGCCTTCCAGCAGAAGTGGTAGAGGTTAATATAGTGATGGAGTTTAAGCATGCATGGGATAGGTATAAGGTTATTCTAGATATAAGATAAGGCCAGGGACTAATGAAAGTATTACTATACTTAGAGGGTAGTGTATGCATGGAATAGTCTTCCAGTAGAAGTGGTAGAGGTTAATACAGTGATGGAGTTTAAGCATGCATGGGATAGGTATAAGGCTATCCTAGATATAAGATAAGGCCAGGGACTAATGAAAGTATTACATTACTGAGAGGGTAGTGGATGTATGGAATAGCCTTCCAGCAGAAGTGGTAGAGGTTAATACAGTGAAGGATTTTAAGCATGCATGGGATAGGTATAAGGCTATCCTAGGTATAAGATAAGGCCAGGGACTAATGAAAGTATTACTTTGCTGAGAGGGTAGTGGATGCATGGAATAGTCTTCCAGTAGAAGTGGTAGAGGTTAATACAGTGAAGGAGTTTAAGCATGCATGGGATAGGTATAAGGCTATCCTAGATATAAGATAAGGCCAGGACTAATGAAAGTATTACTTTACTGAGAGGGTAGTGGATGCATGGAATAGTCTTCCAGTAGAAGTGGTAGAGGTTAATACAGTGAAGGAGTTTAAGCATGCATGGGATATGTATAAGGCTATCCCAGATATAAGATAAGGCCAGGGACTTATGAAAGTATTACTTTACTGAGAGGGTAGTGGATGAATGGAATAGTCTTCCAGCGGAAGTGGAAGAGGTTAATACAGTGAAGGAGTTTAAGCATGCGTGGGATAGGCACACGGCTATCCTCAATATAAGAAAAGGCCAGGGACTAATCAAAGTATTACATTACTGAGAAGGTAGTGGGTGCATGGAATAGTCTTCCAGTAGAAGTGGTAGAGGTAAATACAGTGAAGGAGTTTAAGCATGCATGGGATAGGTATAAGGCTATCCTAGATATAAGACAAGGCCAGGGACTAATGAAAGTATTACTTTACTGAGAGGGTAGTGGATGTATGGAATAGTCCTCCAGTAGAAGTGGTAGAGGTTCATACAGTGAAGGAGTTTAAGCATGTATTGGATAGGTATAAGGCTATCCTAGATATAAGATAAGGCCAGGGACTAATGAAAGTATTACTTTACTGAGAGGGTAGGGGATGCATGGAATATTCTTCCAGTAGAAGTGGTAGAGGTTAATACAGTGAAGGAGTTTAAGCATGTGTGGGATAGGTATAAGGCTATCCTAGATATAAGATAAGGCCAGGGACTAATGAAAGTATTACATTACTGAGAGGGTAGTGGATGCATGGAATAGTCTTCCAGCGGAAGTGGAAGAGGTTAATACAGTGAAGGAGTTTAAGCATGCATGGGATAGGTATAAGACTATCCTGAATATAAGATAAGGCCAGGGACTAATGAAAGTATTACTTTACTGAGAGGGTAGTGGATGCATGGAATAGTCTTCCAGCAGAAGTGGTAGAGGTTAATACAGTGAAGGAGTTTATGCATGTGTGGGATAGGCACAAGGCTATCCTAGATATAAGATAAGGTCAGGGACTAATGAAAGTATTACATTACTGAGAGGGTAGTGGATGCATGGAATAGTCTTCCAGTAGAAGTGGTAGAGGTTAATACAGTGAAGGAGTTTATGCATGTGTGGGATAGGTATAAGGCTATCCTAGATATAAGATAAGGCCAGGGACTAATGAAAGTATTACATTACTGAGAGGGTAGTGGATGTATGGAATAGTCTTCCAGCAGAAGTGGTAGAGGTTAATACAGTGAAGGAGTTTATGCATGTATGGGATAGGCACAAGGCTACCCTAAAAATAAGATAAGGCCGGAGACTAATAAATTGGGCAAACAAACAAACAAAAGGCTGAATAGATCTGCCGACACTGTGTTTGTATTTTCACAGGAATGGACATTCTGCTCATTCAAGTACTCACCAATATAGTTCCCTTCCACCTTACACCGTAGTTTCCCGTAGCCGTGCTTCACTTCTATAGGATAACTATGGATAAGATAAGGGGGACGTTAGAGCACATTCTTTAAGTGGCCTCCATTGGTCACATTCACCGTCACTCACATAGTCTGTGTCTCCTTGTCGACCAATGAGCAAACGGTGTACACCCCATCCTGTTCAGACATCATAATTACTGAACTGTAAATCAAAACACAGTAACATGTAATATATAAGTCACATAAACAAGTCTGACACAAGTGAAAAAGACCTGGCATGTACTTTTTAGGGTTAAAAAGAAAGAAAGACGCTTGCACTCTGTAGTCCGATGAAATAGATGATTCATTTATTGGAAAAGGATCCGACAATATATTCAAAGTAACGATACAGACAGTGGGGAATTCGCCTTACGCGTTTCGTGCCTGCTGGCACTTAGTCACAGGCTACTTTTTAGGGTTGTCTAAGTGGCAGCCATGATGCTTCCAAAGGTTGGGGACTCGCTGGTGCAGTGAATCTTAATTTAATCCCTGCCAGTATACGCAGGTTTTAAGTCATGCCTCTCAGCTGAGGCAGCGCTCGTCTGGATGCTGATGCACACTGTCGGCATGTGAAAGTAAAATTCTCTCTGTGCTGCAGCAAAGATAGAGAGAGAAAAAAGGGCCAGACACACCTCAGTGAGACTCTAGCTGCAAGTGTACACTGACAGCCAGACGAGGTCTGCCTCTGCTCTAAGGCCGAGCTCTGAGTATACCCACATGTATCTGCAAGGGTTTACTCTAGGCAGGTGGTGCCAGGTTGGTAATTTTGATTATATTCATGAAGCACAAGGTAAGAAAAAGTAAAGCAACTATAGTGCCACATTACAGAAAAACCATCTGTGACTTGCATCACAGAGAAAATGTGTCTGCAGGCATACAACTGTACTCAAGGAATTCTACAGAAACAGACAGTGGGTGGAGCTACATCTTTGTAAGTTAATAACAACATAATGTTAGTGAGCTATAAAGTGGGGTCAAGGTGATCGGTTGCTTAGGGTGCAAATAAACTAGTGGAATAATAGTAATACAGATTTCTCAATAATAAAACTACTATGTAATGAATAATAATAATGTTATGTTATAATGTTATACTTAAATATGGAGCTACGTATAAAGAGTTATTCTAAAAGTGGAGAAAACACAATGGAAACTACATACCCATCAATAAAGCTGGAGTTAAAATCATAACTTTCCAATTGTTCAGTCAGGATCCAACCAGAGATTTCAGTGATGCAACCTACACACAAATAGTAAATATAGCAATAGTGACATATTGAATGCATAATACAATAATCCTCATATATTACCTATGCACATATACAGTATATCCAATACAATAATCCTCATATATTACCTATGTACATATACAGTATATCCAATACAATAATCCTCATATATTACCTATGCACATATGAGGTATATCCAATACAATAATCCTCATATAATACCTATGTACATATACAGTATATCCAATACAATAATCCTCATATAATACCTATGCACATATGCAGTATATCCAATACAATAATCCTCAAATAATACCTATGCACATATACAGTATATCCAATTCAATAATCCTCATATATTACCTATGCACATATACAGTACATCCAATACAATAATCCTCATATAATACCTATGCACATATACAGTATATCCAATACAATAATCCTCATATAATACCTATGCACAAATACAGTATGTCCAATACAATAATCCTCATATAATACCTATGCACATATACAGTACATCCAATACAATAATCCTCATATAATACCTATGCACATATACAGTATATCCAATACAATAATCCTCATATAATACCTATGCACAAATACAGTATATCCAATACAATAATCCTCATATATTACCTATGCACATATGAGGTATATCCAATACAATAATCCTCATATAATACCTATGTACATATACAGTATATCCAATACAATAATCCTCATATAATACCTATGCACATATACAGTACATCCAATACGATAATCCTCATATAATACCTATGCACATATACAGTATATCCAGTACAATAATCCTCATATAATACCTATGCACATATGAGGTATATCCAATACAATAATCCTCATATAATACCTATGCACATATACAGTATATCCAATACAATAATCCTCATATAATACCTATGCACATATGCAGTATATCCAGTACAATAATCCTCATATAACACCTATGCACATATACAGTATATCCATCACAATAATCCTCAAATATTACCTATGCACATATACAGTATATCCATAACAATAATCCTCAAATATTACCTATGCACATATACAGTATATCCAATACAATAATCCTCATATAATACCTATGCACATATACAGTATATCCAGTACAATAATCCTCATATAATACCTATGCACATATGAGGTATATCCAATACAATAATCCTCATATAATACCTATGCACATATACAGTATATCCAATACAATAATCCTCATATAATACCTATGCACATATGCAGTATATCCAGTACAATAATCCTCATATAACACCTATGCACATATACAGTATATCCATCACAATAATCCTCAAATATTACCTATGCACATATACAGTATATCCATAACAATAATCCTCAAATATTACCTATGCACATATACAGTATATCCAATACAATAATCCTCATATAATACCTATGCACATATACAGTATATCCAATACAATAATCCTCAAATAATACCTATGCACATATACAGTATATCCAATACAATAATCCTCATATAATACCTATGCACATACATGAGGATTATTGTATTGGATATACTGTATATGTGCATAGGTAATATATGAGGATTATTGTATTGGATATACTGTATATTACCTATGTACATATGAGGTATATCCAATACAATAATCCTCATATAATACCTATGCACATATACAGTATATCCAATACAATAATCCTCATATATTACCTATGCACATATACAGTATATCCAATACAATAATCCTCATATAATACCTATGCACATATGAGGTATATCCAATACAATAATCCCCATATAATACCTATGCACATATACAGTATATCCAATACAATAATCCTCATATAATACCTATGCACATATGCAGTATATCCAATACAATAATCCTCAAATAATACCTATGCACATATACAGTATATCCAATTCAATAATCCTCATATATTACCTATGCACATATACAGTACATCCAATACAATAATCCTCATATAATACCTATGCACATATACAGTATATCCAATACAATAATCCTCATATAATACCTATGCACAAATACAGTATGTCCAATACAATAATCCTCATATAATACCTATGCACATATACAGTACATCCAATACAATAATCCTCATATAATACCTATGCACATATACAGTATATCCAATACAATAATCCTCATATAATACCTATGCACAAATACAGTATATCCAATACAATAATCCTCATATATTACCTATGCACATATGAGGTATATCCAATACAATAATCCTCATATAATACCTATGTACATATACAGTATATCCAATACAATAATCCTCATATAATACCTATGCACATATACAGTACATCCAATACAATAATCCTCATATAATACCTATGCACATATACAGTATATCCAATACAATAATCCTCATATAATACCTATGCACATATACAGTATATCCAGTACAATAATCCTCATATAATACCTATGCACATATGAGGTATATCCAATACAATAATCCTCATATAATACCTATGCACATATACAGTATATCCAATACAATAATCCTCATATAATACCTATGCACATATGCAGTATATCCAGTACAATAATCCTCATATAATACCTATGCACATATGAGGTATATCCAATACAATAATCCTCATATAATACCTATGCACATATACAGTATATCCAATACAATAATCCTCATATAATACCTATGCACATATGCAGTATATCCAATACAATAATCCTCAAATAATACCTATGCACATATACAGTACATCCAATACAATAAATCTCATACATTACCTATGCACATATACAGTATATCCAATACAATAATCCTCAAATATTACCTATGCACATATACAGTATATCCAATACAATAATCCTCAAATAATACCTATGCACATATACAGTATATCCAATACAATAATCCTCATATAATACCTATGCACATATACAGTATATCCAATACAATAATCCTCATATAATACCTATGCACATATACAGTATATCCGATACAATAATCCTCATATATTACCTATGCACATATACAGTATATCCAATACAATAATCCTCAAATAATACCTATGCACATATACAGTATATGCAATACAATAATCCTCATATAATACCTATGCACATATAAAGTATATCCGATACAATAATCCTCATATATTACCTATGCACATATACAGTATATCCAATACAATAATCCTCATATATTACCTATGCACATATACAGTATATCCAATACAATAATCCTCATATAATACCTATGCACATATGAGGTATATCCAATACAATAATCCCCATATAATACCTATGCACATATACAGTATATCCAATACAATAATCCTCATATAATACCTATGCACATATGCAGTATATCCAATACAATAATCCTCAAATAATACCAATGCACATATACAGTTTATCCAATTCAATAATCCTCATATATTACCTATGCACATATATAGTACATCCAATACAATAATCCTCATATAATACCTATGCACATATACAGTATATCCAATACAATAATCCTCATATAATACCTATGCACAAATACAGTATGTCCAATACAATAATCCTCATATAATACCTATGCACATATACAGTACATCCAATACAATAATCCTCATATAATACCTATGCACATATACAGTATATCCAATACAATAATCCTCATATAATACCTATGCACAAATACAGTATATCCAATACAATAATCCTCATATATTACCTATGCACATATGAGGTATATCCAATACAATAATCCTCATATAATACCTATGTACATATACAGTATATCCAATACAATAATCCTCATATAATACCTATGCACATATACAGTATATCCGATACAATAATCCTCATATATTACCTATGCACATATACAGTATATCCAATACAATAATCCTCATATATTACCTATGCACATATACAGTATATCCAATACAATAATCCTCATATAATACCTATGCACATATGAGGTATATCCAATACAATAATCCCCATATAATACCTATGCACATATACAGTATATCCAATACAATAATCCTCATATAATACCTATGCACATATGCAGTATATCCAATACAATAATCCTCAAATAATACCTATGCACATATACAGTATATCCAATTCAATAATCCTCATATATTTCCTATGCACATATATAGTACATCCAATACAATAATCCTCATATAATACCTATGCACATATACAGTATATCCAATACAATAATCCTCATATAATACCTATGCACAAATACAGTATGTCCAATACAATAATCCTCATATAATACCTATGCATATATACAGTACATCCAATACAATAATCCTCATATAATACCTATGCACATATACAGTATATCCAATACAATAATCCTCATATAATACCTATGCACAAATACAGTATATCCAATACAATAATCCTCATATATTACCTATGCACATATGAGGTATATCCAATACAATAATCCTCATATAATACCTATGTACATATACAGTATATCCAATACAATAATCCTCATATAATACCTATGCACATATACAGTACATCCAATACAATAATCCTCATATAATACCTATGCACATATACAGTATATCCAATACAATAATCCTCATATAATACCTATGCACATATACAGTATATCCAGTACAATAATCCTCATATAATACCTATGCACATATGAGGTATATCCAATACAATAATCCTCATATAATACCTATGCACATATACAGTATATCCAATACAATAATCCTCATATAATACCTATGCACATATGCAGTATATCCAGTACAATAATCCTCATATAATACCTATGCACATATGAGGTATATCCAATACAATAATCCTCATATAATACCTATGCACATATACAGTATATCCAATACAATAATCCTCATATAATACCTATGCACATATGCAGTATATCCAATACAATAATCCTCAAATAATACCTATGCACATATGCAGTATATCCAATACAATAATCCTCAAATAATACCTATGCACATATACAGTATATCCAATACAATAATCCTCAAATATTACCTATGCACATATACAGTATATCCAATACAATAATCATCAAATAATACCTATGCACATATACAGTATATCCAATACAATAATCCTCATATAATACCTATGCACATATACAGTATATCCAATACAATAATCCTCATATAATACCTATGCACATATACAGTATATCCGATACAATAATCCTCATATATTACCTATGCACATATACAGTATATCCAATACAATAATCCTCAAATAATACCTATGCACATATACAGTATATGCAATACAATAATCCTCATATAATACCTATGCACATATACAGTATATCCGATACAATAATCCTCATATAATACCTATGCACATATACAGTATATCCAATACAATAATCCTCATATATTACCTATGCACATATACAGTATATCCAATGCAATAATCCTCATATAATACCTATGCACATATACAGTATATCCAATACAATAATCCTCAAATATTACCTATGCACATATACAGTATATCCAATACAATAATCCTCATATATTACC
This sequence comes from Pelodytes ibericus, assembly GCA_036172795.1. NCBI lineage: Eukaryota > Metazoa > Chordata > Amphibia > Anura > Pelodytidae > Pelodytes > Pelodytes ibericus. The sequence continues at coordinate 206,664,606 of CM069861.1, forward strand.
TATGCACATATACAGTATATCCAATACAATAATCCTCATATAATACCTATGCACATATGCAGTATATCCAATACAATAATCCTCATATAATACCTATGCACATATACAGTATATCCAATACAATAATCCTCATATAATACCTATGCACATATGCAGTATATCCAATACAATAATCCTCATATATTACCTATGCACATATACAGTATATCCAATACAATAATCCTCAAATATTACCTATGCACATATACAGTATATCAAATACAATAATCCTCATATAATACCTATGCACATATACAGTATATCCAATACAATAATCCTCAAATAATACCTATGCACATATACAGTATATGCAATACAATAATCCTCATATAATACCTATGCACATATACAGTATATCCAATACAATAATCCTCAAATATTACCTATGCACATATACAGTATATCCAATACAATAATCCTCATATAACACCTATGCACATATACAGTATATCCATCACAATAATCCTCAAATATTACCTATGCACACATACAGTATATTCAATACAATAATCCTCATATAATACCTATGCACATATACAGTATATCCAATACAATAATCCTCAAATAATATCTATGCACATATACAGTATATCCAATACAATAATCCTCATACATTACCTATGCACATATACAGTATATGCAATACAATAATCCTCATATAATACCTATGCACATATACAGTATATCCAATACAATAATCCTCATATAATACCTATGCACATATACAGTATGTCCAATACAATAATCCTCATATAATACCTATGCACATATGAGGTATATCCAATACAATAATCCTCAAATATTACCTATGCACATATACAGTACATCCAATACAATAATCCTCATATAATACCTATGCACATATGCAGTATATCCAATACAATAATCCTCAAATAATACCTATGCACATATACAGTACATCCAATACAATAATTCTCATACATTACCTATGCACATATACAGTATATCCAATACAATAATCCTCAAATATTACCTATGCACATATACAGTATATCCAATACAATAATCCTCAAATAATACCTATGCACATATACAGTATATGCAATACAATAATCCTCATATAATACCTATGCACATATACAGTATATCCAATAAAATAATCCTCATATATTACCTATGCACATATGCAGTATATCCAATACAATAATCCTCATATAATATCTATGCACATATACAGTATATCCAATACAATAATCCTCATACATTACCTATGCACATATACAGTATATGCAATACAATAATCCTCATATAATACCTATGCACATATACAGTATATCCGATACAATAATCCTCATATAATACCTATGCACATATACAGTATATCCAATACAATAATCCTCATATATTACCTATGCACATATACAGTATATCCAATACAATAATCCTCAAATATTACCTATGCACATATACAGTATATCCAATACAATAATCCTCATATAATACCTATGCACATATACAGTATATCCAATACAATAATCCTCATATAATACCTATGCACATATACAGTAAATCCAATACAATAATCCTCATATAATACCTATGCACATATACAGTATATCCAATACAATAATCCTAATATAATACCTATGCACATATACAGTATATCCAATACAATAATCCTCATATATTACCTATGCACATATACAGTATATCCAATACAATAATCCTCATATAATACCTATGCACATATGAGGTATATCCAATACAATAATCCTCATATAATACCTATGCACATATACAGTATATCCAATACAATAATCCTCATATAATACCTATGCACATATACAGTATATCCAATACAATAATCCTCATATAATACCTATGCACATATGCAGTATATCCAATACAATAATCCTCATACATTACCTATGCACATATACAGTATATCCAATACAATAATCCTCATATAATACCTATGCACATATGCAGTATATCCAATACAATAATCCTCATATAATACCTATGCACATATACAGTATATCCAATACAATAATCCTCAAACAATACCTATGCACATATACAGTATATCCAATACAATAATCCTCATATAATACCTATGCACATATACAGTATATCCGATACCATAATCCTCATATATTACCTATGCACATATACAGTATATCCAATACAATAATCCTCATATAATACCTATGCACATAAACAGTATATCCAATACAATAATCCTCATACAATACCTATGCGCATATACAGTATATCCAATACAATAATCCTCATATAATACCTATGCACATATACAGTATATCCAATACAATAATCCTCATACTTTACTTATGTACATATACAGTATACATAATACAATAATCCTCATATATTACCTCTGCAAAATACAGTATATTCAATACAATAATCCTCATATAATACCTATGCACATATACAGTATATCCAATACAATAATCCTCATGCATTACTTATGTACATATACAGTATATCCAATACAATAATCCTCATAAATTACCTGTGCACATATACAGTATCCAATACAACAATCCTCATATAATACCTATGCACATATACAGTATACATAATACAATAATCCTCATACATAATATGCACATATACAGTATATTCAATACAATAATCCTCATGCATTACCTATGCACATATACTGTATATTCAATATAATAATCCTCAAATATTAGATATGCACATATACAGTATATATACATACAATAATCCTCATACATAATATGCACATATACTGTATATTCAATACAAAAATTCTTATATATTACCTATGTACATATACTCTATATATAATAATACTGATATATTATGTATGCTTATATACAATAAATTAATCCTCATATATTATATATGCTTGTACACTGCATATTCAATGCAATAATCTTCATATATTCCCTATGCACATATATTATTATACACTTATATTATTCATACTTTCTTCCCCCCTTGCTTGCATGACACATGTACCACGTACAGAAACTAAGCTATGTGGAACTGCCCTTTTAAGATGGTGAAAGTAGATTTCAATTGCAAATTTCTACACAGAGGCAAACGATATGCCTTGATCTCTTATCACCTGGTATTCCGGCAGCTGGGCTAACAATCTGAATGACCGGCGTCTGTATCACGGAAAACTGAAAGAGAAAGAATGTAATTAAACAGATTACCATTATTTCCACCATATGGAAGGTTCAGGGACTGCACACAGCAACCTGGTGGGTGCAATGGGATTTGTATACTTGAATGGCTTTGGGTAAATTTTTTTGACACTGTTGTTAAAGAATTTTGAGAAAACAATAACTCATGCGGGTAAAAAAAAACTACTAAACGCTTCCTTGTAAGTGGTGTGATACATGCAGATACATGTTATTTAAAATATTAAAATATTTTTTTTTACTTTATTTGGAAGCCAACAACTTTAGCTTTTTTAAAACAATCAGAGAAACTATTAAAAAACAGTATATATATATATATATATATATATATATATATATATATATATATATATATGTAAATCTAGTGCTTTTTTATGAAAAAGGGAACTGACAAGGGAATTTCAAATGTATGGCCAAAGTAGCCAAATTTGAGCTCAACTACTTTGGTCTTCATTTTGAAATTCCTTTGACAATTCCCTGCAGTTCCCTCCTTCATGAACACAGCCCCTTGTCACAGATATTCTGGAAGCCTCCAAACGTCTGTTTATATTTATTGCTTATATACTAAAGTCCTTTCCCACCTGGTGATTCTATAACCTATCATTCAAAAGTTATTCCATAGTCTTTGGAAAGTATTTGTGAATAGGACAGCGAATAAGATAGCTAAGGAGAATGTGAAAATGAATATGAACTCTTAGCAAGAATGACATATTAGCAAGAATGACATATTTGGCAAAGAGTTAGAAAGGGGGAAGAACCAAAGCCTCAGAGGAGCCGGCTTAGATGTTGGAGCTGAAGTAGAAGAGGGAGCAAAGATCATGCTGAAGATTAGTAGTTAAGTTTGTTCCAGCCCATTGGACCAAGCAAGACAAAAAGTAAGTATTAGGTGAACCCTTTACCATGACAATTTGTTTTTTATTATTTTTAATATATAATCCAACTTTAAAGCCAAGTATTTGTTCGTATTTGACAAAACACATAATGTATGCGTGAGAGAGGTCAGTGGCATTAGCACGCAGAGAGAAACAGATTAGAGTGATAAAGAGTGGCCACCAGCTGACAGCTAAAACGTATACTGTGCTGTTTAAACTTGTCGCTGCCTGAAGCAAACTGGAATTCGCTGGCACGGGCACCATCCTCAAACAAAGGAATACATTGTGCTCTCTTTAGTTAGGAATGTGACTCATTAACTTTATTCCCTAGTGCTATTTAATCAGTGCTTGGCTTAATGGCATGCAAATGCCTTTCACATTAAAGGAATAGGAAAAAAACAATTATTAATGTGTAGTTACCATAATCAGTGGGGAGGCAGTATGGCCCCGCTTGCCATAGATTGCAAGCTGTATGTATGAGTTCAGCACGTAGTTAGTGCAGTGATATTGGTAAAAGTTCCAAACTAGGCTGTGGATGAGTTCCATAAAGTATTAAAGGGGCACAGATAACCTATGTACCCAAGTTTGCTATCTGCCGATTACGGTTGTTGTCCTGATAATTTCCAAACATTGTCACTGATTTGCCTTGTCTTGTGGTTTTAAATAAACTGGTATGATCAGATGACATGTTCTTTTCATTTGAGCAAAATCTACATTTAGACCCACAGTCCATTCTCTCACTATAAGTCAAAGGATCACTCCAAAAATAGATTCCTCATGTCTCTATGCAAAAACACTTGTACCATGTACGAGTTAAGTACCTACAGAGGGACCAAATTTAGTTTGCTGCCTGGAGTGCCCCTTTTAATTGTTATTGCTCCTGTCCTAAATAGTACATATGCAATTATAGTATTTGTTAAATAGCTTGTTACCTTAAACATGTTATCAGTGGACTGCTCCATTTGATGACCTTCAATGAGTACATCCAATGCGTATAAGGCTTCTTCCTTTGAAAACCTTGTAGGAATTGAATAGTATATAATAAATCTATTATTACATCAATGTTACGGTTACTAATAAATATAACTTTCGGTTAGATTCTAATGTAATGCAGCAAAGTGCAACTGTAGAACATCCAACTAACATGGTGGCATTAGCACAGTTTAACACACATTTTCCAGTTGGCTTGCAGACTGTGTTTCTTCCCCCGTTCCTGGAAAGCCAGCCGGGGGTCCAATTTCACGTGTCCAATTGCTGTGATAATCCGTCGGCATTGCGGTTCTCCTTACCAGGGAAGTTTTGTATGGTAAAGTTAAAAGGTTGGAGAGCGAGGCGCCAATGCAACAAGCGCCCATTGTCTCCGGAAACTCTGTTTAGCCAGGCCAGGGGGTTGTGTTTGGTCAGGACGGTAAATTCACGTCTATAGAGATAGGATTGGAATCTATTGAGCACCCATACTAAAGCCAGGCACTCCTTCTCAATGGCCGCATATACGACTTCCCTCTCCAGTAGTTTGCGATTATGGTAGCAACTGGGTGCTCTTCCCCCTGGTCATTGACCTGGCTGAGAACCGCTCCTAGTCTGAACATTGAGGCATCTGTGTGGACCAGAAAGCGGTTGTCAAAATTTTGGGAGGCCATTAAAGGGGCATCTCCCAGGGCGTGCTTCAGTTTTTAAAACACCTTGTTGCACTCTGGGGACCACCGGACAGTTTGGGGGAAGGGTTTTTTTTGGCAGATCTGTCAGGGATTTAGCTATGGCACTGTACTGGGGCACAAACTTCCTATAGTAGCCGGCCATCTCTAGGAAAGCTAAGACCTGCTTCTTATTGACGGGTATGGGCCAGTTAACAATGGCATCAGTTTTAACCTGCTCTGGCATTGCTGTCCGCTACCCACACGGTGGTCAGGTACTGAACTTCGGCCATCCCTAACTGACACTTGTTGGGTCTAATCGTCAGCCCTGCTTGTTGTATTTTAGTCAGGACGGTGTCTAGGTGTAGGAGGTGCTCATCCCAGGAACTACTGAAAATGGCAATATCGTACACGTACACATAAGTAAAGTCTTGAAGTCCCTACAGCAGCTGGTCGACTAACCGCTGAAAGGTAGCCGGCGTGTTCTTCATCCCGAACGGCATGACCTTAAACTGGTACAGGTCGAAGGGGGTTATGAACACCGACTTAGGGATAGCGTCAAGGGTCAGGGGAATTTGCCAGTAGCCCCGTGGAGGAAGATGTACAGACAGCAGCAACAGCGGCCTCTCAGGTAAGGTAGCTTTAGAGAGCATTGATATGACAAATCCTCGGGGCTTGTCGGACACTACCCTTGGAGATTACATAGGTGGTTTCACCTTTTCTCTCAAGTATTTCATAGGTTCCCTCCCAGGCAGCCTGAAGCTTGTTATGCCGGGTGGGATGCAGCATGAGGACCTACCACAAACTCCCGGGGCATAGTGTGGTGGTCATATTGCTCTTTTTGTCGGCTTTGGGCTGCTCGAAAATTATTTTGTGCTAGCTCGAGGAGCTGAGAGAGCTTCACCCACAGTTGTACCACATAGGTAACCACTGGGGTCTCGATAGGGTTCCACTTACCCTCCCAAAATTCCCGGAGAATATCTAGGGGGCCCCTCACCCACTGGCCATATAGAAGTTTGAATGGGGAAAACCCTGTGGACTCTTGGGGAACCTCCCGTTAGGTGAACAACAAATTGGGCAAAAATGTTTCCCAGTCCTTATGCTTGGCGATGAAGGTTAAGAACATCTCCCACCACTTCAGGGTAGCGGGTAGCAAAGTCTACCACGGTCAGGATGTACTTTGTGCCTGACCAGCTGTGCTTAGCAAGGGGTCTGATGATGTCGACCGCAACTCACTGGAAGGGTTCTCGGATGAGAACGGTGGGTTACTGGGGTACTCTGTGGGCATCCTGTTGCTTACCTACCCATTGATATGTGTCACAGGTACAACAGTAAGCAGCTACATTAGGCAAAATGCTGGGCCAGTGAAAGGTTCGAGTAAGGTGGTGGCATGTTTTAGTGATTCTAAAGTGGCCAGCTAGCGGGGCTTGATGGGTTTCATGTCCCTTAGACATTCTGCTGGTTTCCCCTCAGTTTTTACAGGTTGGCAGTGATGAGCCTGGTTGTCTGCATGAGAGTGATGGATAAGGGCTATGTCCTCTGGATACTGCCAAGCCGACTGCTCCCAGGCAGCTATTGATTCAGGGGTATCATAGTAGTATTCCTCGGGAGCCATGGTAGGGGTGGTGCTCACACAATGAGTGTGGCGAGGATGGGGTCTGATTTGGTGTGAGGGCACCAGGGGAGCAGATAGGGGCAGCTGGGTTCATAGGGAAGGACAATTTTGCTTCATGTGCCCGGTCTGCCACATTGGTAGCAGCCGCTCCTTGGGCCAGGGAGCTGCTTGCTGCTTAGACCATAAGCAGCAAGTCTACTCCGCACTCGCTGGGTAATAAGATCCTCAAATGTGGTTGGTAAAGGGACCCAAAAAATCTGGCTGGGGTCAGTAGAGGATCCGCTCGCCTGGTCCAATTCAGCCAAGGCAGCCACGAGCTCTGGCTTCTTGAGGCCCTGGCGTCTTGTCCCTTCTGGACAAGCAGGTCCTGGAGAGCAGCTACATTAGTTGTCATTAGTTTGTAATTCTCCGCCATCCTGAGGGGGTAGCTTTCTCAACCCTCTTCTCTACGTGCCGGTACAGGAGGAGATCCTGCTGCTGCCACCAGTATAACGAGAAGGCTAGGCAGCCTGATGTTAATTCTCATTTTACAAGGGATTCAATATCTCCTTAGCCCAAGTCTTTAGGAATAGAGTATCAGCTTCCTCGCCAACCCCCGGGATGTCAACCAAAATATAGAGATCCCCAGAAGTAGACACAGCTACCAAGGTTTGGCACAAGCAAGAAGAACAGTTTGCCTTAGACAGGACAGCACATTTATACAGTAACATCTTGATCTTCATGGGAGAATGAACAATACACTTAAAGGGATTGACTTACACACAATGGATAATACAATTAAACCTGGCACCAGTCTGAGAGGTGGACCAATGAGGATACACAAGCATACAATCCCAGTTTAACACACCTTTCCCATCTGGCTTCCAGAATAAAAATTTTTCCTAACAGTATACATTTTAATAAGTAATGCTGGTAAAAAGCAGAGAGAAAAAAATTAAGTGGATTGCCACATAACCCCACTCACTGCACAGACACTGGGACATATAAACTCAAGACAATATTGACAAGACAAATGGTGCCAATCCAAATGGGTGACAATGCAGCTGAGTGGCGTATACCATAGGTTGGTTACAATATGCACAAGCCAAAAAAAGTTCAAGATACCCTGCCAGCCAGTGTCATGTCTATGGAATCACCCCTGGTGTTATACATATTCTTATTTAAACACAACCGGATAATCACTACATCCAGGACCATTGTTAGTCCTTGAGGACAGGTTTAACAGGCACTGATTTAAGTCATAGTTTAAAGGAAGGAGGGGGATATACCTTGTTTTGCATTTGATCTCTGATAATTCCCAGAAATCATGAAGAATGTCGCAAGCCACTGGGGGCAACACTGGATTTGTCAGGCGCACCTCAATTTTGGATTCATTTCCGAGTTGGCCAAGATGAAGTGTCTTTTGTTCACATTCTGTTTATCGTAAAATAATAATAATAAAATTATTTAGTTAAAACGAAGTAGGAAAGAACATACTAAAGCATAATTTGATTTGTTACACATTTTTATTAGTTTTATATGTAAAAAAAAAAAAAATATGTAAAGTTGAAACAAAGAATAACAGTATGCATTTCTATGCCCTTTAAGTTAATAGCTGAGGATTCTGGGTACAAGAATAAAGCAAGTTGACAACAACATTATTATTCCAAATCAATTTAGTCCTGAAGGTGGCCATGAACTACCTGCAGTTTCTGCATTTAAGAATGTTATTAATATAATCGACTACAGAAAGAAAAAAACTATAGCAATAATGAAAAAATTCTTATTACTAGTAATTCTGTTGTCCTTTTCAAATAGGAAAAAGTGAAAAGACAACTGGAAAAAAATTCTGTTGTTGGCTAATTAAAAATCGAAAGCTTCATTATCCAAACATAAATGTTGGTAAATGATAAAACATGACAGTCTTACCATTAAATGAGATGGTGATCCAAGTGCCTCCTGCAACACTTCCTTCCTTAGGATAAATGGTAAAACACCCACAATATGCTAAAATGGAAATGTAATTAGTGCAAACAGATAACGATTTGCTACAGAGGAACATCATTCCAGCACCAAAGATCACCATAACTTACGGAACCCAGAGCGTCACGGGGTATCAAAGAATTCTATAGGTAAAATATCCGGTCTCCGTAAACTAGAGATGAACCAGCTGTGATACAGTGATTCTACAACACTGGTTTGTATCTGAAAATCCTTTATTGCAGTCTATGATATTCAATGAACCGTATCCTGAATTAGAGCCCATTGTGGCAGGTCGTGAAGCTATCTGACCACAGACGGCTTTGGTAGCAGTATAACCTGCTTTGTGTGCCCACTATATAGGAGGCGAGAGTAGGTTCTCACCCTATTGAGAGTGTGCCTTGATGTGGCGGTCGAGCTTAATTATGCTTTGGCCAATTCATATAACCAAAACCTCTCATTTATATTATGTTTATATATTTGTTGCCAACTTTCTTAGGGTGAGAAGCGCAGACAGTTTTTGTGTTTTTTGTATACATTGGAAAGCCTGCAATGTCACCTCCAGGGCTCAAGCTGAAGGTCAACATAATATGTCACCAAAACATTGAATTGTAAATCAACTGTGGATAAATGCTGACATAATACAATGTATATGTGTCATTTCTTTAATGGCATTATCTTAATCTAAGGTGAGTTGCAGGTGGGGTAAGATGAACATTTGGGGGGTTTGGTTAAAATGAAGACTTCATCTCACCATTTCGTCTATACATTGTACAGGGGCAAACCTGGTGAGTTCCCCCTGCTAAGCAAACTCGTATTGGTTTGTCCATGTACAATGTAAAGCTAAACTGATGATATGAAATGTTTATCTCACCTCAACGCACCTGCAACTCACCTTCATAGCGCTCTATGAATAGGATGAAGATACAATGTGTGGTCCTTGGGCAAATAAGCTCTGAACATTAACTGAGGTTTTCAGGTGGAGATCTGAAGTGTATTCTTTGATAGATACAAATACCCACAGAAAAACTGTAAAAGTTCTCGAATAGGATTTGCAATGAAAAAAAAAAAGAAGGATCCAATACAAATAACAACTGTACAGATATTTTAATGACGTAGATATGATAAATACAGCAAACATGTATATTGCTTACCAATAAAAAGTAGTATCTGCAAGCCACAGATATTGGATAATAAATGCATCATTCCAAAGAATTTATCCTAATTTCACCTGAAAAAGAACCAGAATGGTGAATTATTAGGACTACTTCCCAAAAGAGGGACACTTTTGTGGAAGGAGCTGAAGGTGTGGTGGTGGGCGAGGCATTACGTAACACTTTTCAAGAATTTTGTGACCAATTTGTAACTAGTAATGCCACTGGATAAGTCATTTAGGATAAGAATAAAGTATTTGATTTACATAAATTATTATAAAAACACATTTACTGCAGTTTAGACGCAGTTTATTGTGAGTTTTATCGCTGTGGAGCTCTGTGATACAATAAAACAAACATTCTAAGCTCCCAGAAAAGGGGGACAAGAGAGGAGGAAAGAGGGACAAGAGAGGAGGAAAGAGAGACAAGAGAGGAGGAAAGAGAGACGAGAGAGGAGGAAAGAGAGACAAGAGAGGAGGAAAGAGAGACAAGAGAGGAGGAAAGAGGGACAAGAGAGGAGGAAAGAGAGACAAGAGAGGAGGAAAGAGGGACAAGAGAGGAGGAAAGAGAGACAAGAGAGGAGGAAAGAGGGACAAGAGAGGAGGAAAGAGAGACAAGAGAGGAGGAAAGAGGGACAAGAGAGGAGGAAAGAGAGACAAGAGAGGAGGAAAGAGAGACAAGAGAGGAGGAAAGGGGGACTGAGGGATTTGGGTACAAAATAGGAACTGGTCCTCCTAAATAGGGACAATTGGAAGGTATGCTAAGTTTTAACGAAGCAAAATATTGTTTAATAATGTGTCTGTAAGTAATATCTTTGATTCTGTATGGCACTCTAAGGATTTCTTACCAGTGAGAATATAAATACATTTTCTGGGTCCGGGGCTTAAAAAAACGTCATCACTTAAATATTGTTTTTACTGTGAGTATGTGTTAGCAAAATTGCAAGCAAATGCCTAAATGTAGAAAAAAAAATTGTTTTAAATGTGTATATGGAGAGACTCCATGTCCATGTTGACGACATCACCAGTGGCTTGATATGCAAATTAACTGCTTTTCAATGGGTAATTTGCATATCACGCCACGGGTGATGTCATAAACAGGAAATGCCACGGACACATTTCAAACACACCTTTCTCCTGTTTTATGCATTTGCTTGCAGTGTTTGCGAACTCAATGTATAGATCATTTTCAATCATTTTTTATTCTCTACATTCACTGTAAAAACAATGTTTAGGTGATACAGTCCCTTTATGTATATTAATGCCCTTGAGGACTAGCTAAAATACTCACTTTTCTTCTGTTTTTCATATAATTCTCATCTGGTGTGGTCTATGATTTTAAAATTGGAATTTTCCCTGTTTGCTGTCTGTTTTTCACACCACAGACACTTTGGAAATGCGAGTTTTCTGTGTTAATCTATGCATTTTTCCCTGCAGTTCTGCTAACACCGTGATTGTTATTTTATATTTTCTACTATCAAGGTATAAGCCATGTTTAGGTGATGGAGATACTTTAAGCTCTTACTCACCGCATTCCAATTGCATCTCTTTACTACAAGGTGCAAGGTTAAATTCATACTCACCACATCCAAGTTTCACCTGTCTAGTCTGTAGTTTCGGGAAATCCACAAATATTCCATTTTGGAGAAGGTCGAATCCAGTCCTACTTAATAGTAGGATGTTTAATATATAGCAAGGATACCTCACCGTCCCCCTCCCCTTTGATTTTAAAAGCCCACCCTACACTGTATAACGAGTCCTCCAATATATTACAAATTCTCCTGCACCTTCATTTCTGTTCAGCTTTCATCAGCAATCATCTTGCTGTTTACCGGTCATTAATTCCCTGGGATTTACAGAACTCCTGCTAGGAAATGTGTGAGAAATATTTCACAGGAAAAGTGTTCACCTGTTACTAGCAAGAGATTAATGATTTACCTAAGCTTTAAAGTGTTTTCTTCAAATATGTGTTGGACGGGGGGAATAACCCAACGAGGAAGTGTATGGAAATATAATCAATATAATGGGACAAATAAACATTGTATAGGCTGTGAATGTAGAGAATAGAGTTGAGTGGACACCTGGATGTTTGGGTTCGGCGGGTTCGGTCGAACTTCGGAAAAAAATCCTGGTTCGGGGTCGAACTTGACCCCGAACTTGACCTGAACCCCATTGAAGTCAATGGGGACCCGAACTTTTGACCACTAAAATGCCTCTAAAAAAGTCCTGGAAAGGGCTAGAGGGCTGCAAAAGGAAGTAAAATGTGGGTGAGTGTCCCCATTCATACGAATAGGTCAATTGACCTATTCTTATTAATAGGGACTCTATTTCGGTTTATAGAATAGCAATAGCATTACATGTATTCAATAAACCGAAAGTCTATAAACCGAAAGACATTCGGTTTATAGACTTTCGGTTTATGGAATACATGTAATGCTATTGGCTTTCTATAAACCGAAATAGAGTCCCCATTCATAAGAAATTCATATGAATGGGGACTCTATTTCGGTTTATAGAAAGCCAGTAGCATTACATACAATGTAATCGCCGAACCCCGAACTCCAACACGGACATACAGTGAAATGTCCGTGTTCGGGTCCAGGGTCCAAAAACCGTAAAGTTCGGTACGAACCCGAACAGTTCGCTCAACACTAGTAGAGAATAAAAATGATAGAAAAAATGGGGGTCATGAAATAAACAAGTGTAGTGGGCAAAAACAATTTGGGGGAAAAATAATTTCCCCGGCTTGCGCCTCTTCCATGTATTTTTATGTATGCGTGCATTCTTCCCGTTGCGTATTGCGATTATATTTGCACATGCTGAAGACGTTTGCGAATATTTTGTGAATAATAATAATTCCTATTTTGCGTGTGCTCATAAAAAAGGCAGAAAAATATTCGCAAACTGGCCTGTTTTTATTCACAATGTGCGCACATTTACAATTTGAGTGTTTAATGTTAAGTAGATTGCAAAAGGAGAAAAGCATTTATTTAGCACCTGCCCCTTTAGTTGAGCAGAATTGTAAGCAAATGCAAAAAAGAAAAAGGGAAGGGCTATTTAAATGTGTCTGTGGTGTCCCCTGTTAATGACATCACAGTGTGGCTTGTTATGCAAATCACACAATTCCCATTGAAAAGTAGTTTGTTTGCTTATCAGGCCACAGGTGATGTCACCGAGCTTCACAGGGTATCAAAGGATTCTAGAGGTAAAATATCCGATCTCCGTAAACTAGAGATGAACCAGTTGTGATACAGTGATCCAATAACTACACCACAGGAGTGTAGGAGTCTTTTCCATTACTTATCACTGTATCAAGAAAATTCTCTATTTCAGTCTATGATATTCAATGCACCGTCTCGGTAGACTGAATTAGAGCCCATTGTGGCAGGAGCTGAAGCTATCTGATCACAGATGAAAACCATCCAATGTCACCTCCAGGGCTCAAGATAAAGGGTCATATAATAGGTCATCTAAACATTGAATTTTAAATCAACTGTGGATAAATACGGACATAATACCATGTACGTGATGCAGGAGATGGTGTGTCCTATCTATGACATCAGTGTGGCTTGTTATGCAAATCACTCAATTCCCATTGAAAAGTAGTTTATTTACTTATCAGGCCACAGGTGATGTCACAAACATGAAACACCACACACACATTAAAAAATCATTTCTCTCTTATCTAGTGACAGGATTGCTAACGAATACATACATTCCGCGCAACATGTTTTCAAACTTGACTGCATCTGGCACGGAGCTGCATTTTGCCGGCAGTACCATCCTGCTTTGCGTACTGAGCAAGAAGCTTGTGTCCTGTGTATGTTTCTTAAATAAACACTTTATTGATGATCATTCTCCTGTAAGTTGATTAGGATAAGTCATTTATTAGCTACTTCTCTGCACTATTGTGTGTATTTTTTTGTCTTTCCCCTTTGTATACATGGATCATTTTGTGGCCAATTTTGTATCGCTAAAGGCTGTCCCATTTTTTTTTTTTTTAAATCTGGTCACCCTGTGTATGGCATAGCTCCCAACTGTCCCGATTTTCGAAGGCAATCCCGACTCTTTTCGGGGACAGAGGTAGACCTCAGCGGGACTGCAGGTTTAGAGCACAATTCCCAGTATTAATTGAAGTATCTGGTGTTTGGGATACTGGTAGATCTGACACTTGACCTCCCAAGCACTGCCCGAAGACCGATTTTTTGGGGGGGCAAGAGTTGGAAGGTATTTATAGATTCGTAAAGGTAGTTTCTTCATGTTGTTTATTACAGGGATTTTGATGTTAACATGGCTGTTATACGAAACTCCTGCAATTAGCTATACTCACCAGCAGATGGAGACATAATGCAAAAGTACAAATCCTCTCACTTTCTTTCTCTAAAACAGAGAATGTTGGGAGTGTCATTCTAGACAAACGGAATGTATTTACTCATAGCTCTACCCACTCTCTAATATACTTATTTCACCTGTACCATGGTCACTCACCCCTTTGTGCCCTAGTTATAGAGGAATCATTTATATATTGATAGATTTAGAGAGTCAGGGAGCAGTACATGTAGATTTTGTGTGAAAGGGCCATGATACATTGGATAATCTCTAGCTGACATTGTGTGCATATTCACAGAAAGGTGAACTAAGGATAGATGAATAGGCCATCACAACTATACATTGAGCATGGACAATTCTGGTGAGTTTCCCCTCCTAGAAGAGCTCAGCTGACAATGCATGGACAATGCGGCATTACATCTTTAAAAATTCTGGATTCTTAACATTGCGTTATCCAGGGCTAGCTCTAGCAGGAGGAACGCACCAGGTTTGTCCCTGCCCAACGTATAGTTCAGTCATTGGTGGAATGCCCAGGGCACTAACGACACAGAGTGGTTCGCGGGCGGCATATTGGAGAGCAACAGGCTCTGGAAGCTTCGGAAGTAAAAAAAATAAAAAAAAACACTTCCATTGCTCTGATGCTGTTGCTTGACTTCCCCTAGAGGCAGTCAGCAACACTGCAGTGTAAAAAAAATAAAATAAAGAATTAATTAGATAAAAATCTAAGGTTAGGGTTAGAATAATGGTTAGGGTTAACATTAAATTAGGGTTAGCAAAAGGGTAAGGGTTAAAATTAAATTAACATTAGAATAAATAAAGGGTTAGCGTTAGGGTTAAATTTAGGGTTAGTGTAACATTTATGGTTTGGGTTGGGGTCAAATGGTAAATGAAAGAAACAAAACACTATTTTTGTTTTTTGCCCTATAACTTGCAAAAAAGTGCAGAAAAAACATGGAAACAATCATATTTCTAAACTCTATATAAAAATTAGAAACTATTTAGATGGGGTCTTTTGTAATGACTGTATTTGTGAAAATTATTTTTTTAGGTCAAAGTTAGAAAAAGTTATATGATGAACATAAAATGGTATCTAACCAAAGCCCTACTTATGGTGATAAAAACAATATACAATTTGTGTGGGTACAGTACGTGAGAGAGAAGAAAATGACAGCTAAACACAAACACCCCAGAAATGTCAAAACAGTCCATGCCACCAAGGGAAAGACAAGGTTAAAAAGTCATGTCACTAGAGGGTTAATGAAAGGACCTAGACCTTACAACATACTCCGCCCATATTGAGTGATGCAAGGGAGGGGGGATGTCTTGGGATCAGGAGCTTGTTTATAATACCTTTGGTATAGCTGTCCAGCTTCTAGTGGGACGGTTGCACAGATTTGCATGTCTTTCTGCAATTAACTCCTCTGTTGATCCCCTATAAAAATGAGGGTCTCTCTCTCTACTTGCAGAGAGAGACAGTCGCCGACCAGACCAGTCTGACTTCATCACACAGAAGCATGGCAGCTGCCGGTTAGAGGGTAACATAGTAACATAGTAATTTAGGTTGAAAAAAGACACAAGTCCATCAAGTTCAACCCTTCTACCTATCATTACAGCTTTTGATCCAAAAGAAGGCAAAAAACCCCTAAGGAAGCTATTTCGAATTTTGCCTCCTGGGGGAAAAAATTCCTTCTTGACTCCAAGAGGCAATCAGATTTCTCCTTGGATCAATAAGCTCTTTTATTAATGCTTATTCTATTATTAATAGCCCTGTATGTTCTGCTTTCCTAAAAAAACATCCAAACCATTTTTAAATGCATCTATTGTGGTTGCTAGCACTACCTCTCTTGGCAGTGAGTTCCATAACTTTATTGTCCTAACCGTAAAGAATCCCTTCCTTTGCTGTCTATGAAATCTTTGCTCTTCCAGTCTGAGGGGGTGACCTCTTGTTCTTTGTACCTTTCTGTTAATGAACAGGTCACTGGAGAGCTCCTTATATTGGCCCTGCAGATATTTATATAATGTTAACATATCCCCTCTAAGACGCCTTTTTTCTAAAGTAAATAAATGCAATTTTTTAAGTCTCTCTTCATAACTAAGATCCTCCAAACCCCTTATTAATTTTGTAGCTCTCCTTTGCACTTTTTCTAGTTCCTTAATATCCTTTTTAAGGACTGGTGCCCAGAACTGTACTGCATATTCAAGGTGAGGTCTTACCATTGATTTGTAAAGAGGCAAGATGATATCCTCCTCCCGTGAATCTATACCTCGTTTTATACATGCCAATATCTTATTGGCCCTTGCAGCTGCTGACTGGCATTGGGCACTGTTGCCAAGTTTGTTGTCTATAATTATTCCTAAATCCTTTTCATTAGTAGTTTTTCACAGGGAAAAACCATTTAACGTATATATGTTGCTTTGTTATTATTTTTCCCATAATGCATAACTTTACATTTGTCTATATTGAACCTCATTTGCCACTTTACTGCCCAGTCCCCCACTCTGTCCAAATCTTCCTGTAAAGAAAAAACATCAAGATTAGTCTTTATTGCCTTACCTAATTTAGTGTCGTCCGCAAACACGGAGACATGGCTCTCAGCACAATGTGGCAGATCATTAATAAACAAATTAAAAAGAAGAGGGCCCAAAACAGACCCCTGAGGTACTCCGCTTAATACCCTTGTCCAATTTGAGAATTTTCCATTTACAACAACCCTTTGTGTTCTATCTTTTAGCCAATTTTCAATCCACATACACACATTTGCCCCCAAACCTATTTCTCTCAATTTGTAGAGTAACCTTTTGTGTGGAACTGTATCAAATGCTTTCGCAAAATCCAAATAGATCACATCAACTGCCACACCTAGATCTATATTTTTACTGACTTCTTCATAGAATGTTATTAAGTTTGTTTGACAAGACCTGTCTTTCACAAAACCATGTTGACTTTTACTAATTATATTCTGGTTCAAGATGTATTCTTGAGTGTATACCTTTAGCAATCCTTCAAATAGTTTCCCCACTACAGATGTCAAGCTCACTGGCCTATAATTACCTGGCAGAGATTTTGATCCCTTTTTAAATATTGGAATGACATCCGCCTTTCGCCAGTCTGTTGGCACTGTACCTGAACTGAATGAATCCCTAAAGATCATGAATAGTGGTCTGGCCAGAATTATGCTTAACTCTCTAAGTACCCTTGGGTGTATACCATCTGGTCCTGGGGCCTTGTCTATCTTAACAGAGTGTAATTGCTTAAGCACTTTTTCCTGTGTCAGCCAATCCCATGTTTGCGGCGAATGTCCCATAACTTCCTGTAGCAGGGGCTCGTCCATCTGCTCTTCCTTAGTATAAACAGAAGAAAAAAAAGTATTTAAAATGTCTGCTTTCTCTCTGTCCTCACTTACCAAATTTCCCATTTGGGATAACAAGGGCCCAACATTTTCCCTCTTTAGCTTTTTTCCATTTATATATTTATAAAACATTTTGGGGTTAGTTTTACTCTCCTTGGCAACCCTTTTCTCATTTTCCAATTTAGCCATTTTAATTGCCTTTTTGCAGGCTTTGTTGGCCTCTTTGTACTCTATAAATGATAATGCTGATCCCGTGTTTTTATAATGTTTGAATGACATTTTCTTGTTTTGTACTTCCTGTTTCACGTTACCTGTAAGCCACATTGGTTTCGATTTGTGTCTTTTGCATTTGTTTCCCAAAGGTATATATTGGGATGTGTACAGTTGTAATGTGTGCTTAAAGGCATTCCACTTGTCTTCTGTGTTTATTCCAGAAAACAATCGTTCCCAGTCTAAATGTTCAATCGATGCCCTTAGTCCATCAAAGTTAGCCCTTCTAAAATTAAGTGTTTTGGTGGCGTATTTACCAATTTGCTTTTTTGCATTAATCTCAAATGAGACCATATTATGGTCACTATTCCCCAAGTGTTCTCTTATTTGGATGTTTGAGATAAGCTCCTCATTGTTTGTTATTACCAAATCCAGACAGGCATCCATTCTAGTTGGGGTGTCTACTAATTGTGCCATAAATTTGTTATTAAGCAGGTCCAGAAACTTGCTGCCCCTAGCTGAACTAGTTGTGCCACACTTCCAATCTATATCTGGGTAATTAAAATCTCCCATGATTAGAACTTCATTCATATTTGCAGCCTTTTCAATTTGTAATAAAAGCTGATCTTCTCCATCAATGCTAATATTTGGTGGCTTGTAGCATACACCTACAAGTAATGTGCGATTCTTTTTAGCGTCTAAGCTAATCTCCACCCACAGTGTCTCCACATCAGTTCCAGTTACATCATGTACACCTTCTTTAATACTGGGATTTAATTTAGGATTTACATACAGACAAATCCCTCCCCCTTTTCTATTTACTCTGTCCTTTCTAAAAAGTGAGTAACCTTGTAAATTAACTGACCAGTCGTGGGTCTCATCCCACCACGTTTCTGTGATTCCGATTAAATCATACTGTTCAGCACTTACCAGTATCTCCAGCTCACCCATTTTGTTTGTCAAGCTTCTTGCATTTGCTAAAATACATTTGAGATTACTACCCATTTTCTGTTTAGTTGACAAACACTTAATGTGTGCAGGTTTAATTATATGGACCTCCCTTTGGTCTATGTTAACCCCACCACTGCTTTCCTCCTCTCCCATAGCTAGACCCACCTTCCAATCTACCCTAGCTACCATTGCTTCTTTTTGATCTTGACCCTCCCCCCCAGAGCTTAGTTTAAAAGCTCATCTAATCCTATAGCCATCCTCGCCCCTAATACTGCTGCCCCCTCATCATTGAGGTGCAGCCCATCCCGTCTAAAGAGTCTGTAGCCGACTGCAAAGTCTGCCCAGTGCTCCAAGAACCCAAATCCCTCTTGCTTGCACCACCTTCGCAACCACGCATTAATCTCCCTAAGCTCCCGCTGTCTCCCTGACGTAGCGCGTGGTACTGGTAATATTTCCGAGAATATTACCTTGGAGGTCCTTTCCTTTAGCTTCTTTCCTAGTTCCCTAAAATCATTTTTAAGGACCCCCCACCTACCATTTACTTTGTCATTAGTACCAATGTGTACTATGACCGCTGGATCATGCCCAGCCCCTCCCAATAATCTGCCTACCCGTTCCGCAACATGCCGAACCCGAGCACCCGGGAGACAACATACAGTTCGGCATTCGGGGTCCTGGCGACAGATTACCCTATCTACCTTCCTAATAATAGAATCCCCTACCACCACAACCTGTCTAGCCTTCCTAGTGTCCTGGCTCCCAACTGCGCTGGAGAGGCTACTCACCTGGCTGCTAGGAGAGTCCGCCTGCCCCAGAAATGCCTCTTCTGAGCTAATCCCCCCAGCATCCTCACACAAGCTGGCAAACATGTTGGGGTGAACCAGCTCAGAACAAGCCTCCCTAGCTCTCCGACCCCTACTGCCCCTTACACAACTAACCCAGCTCTCTGCCCTAGAAACCTCTTCGCCTCCATCATCACCCTCCTCTACACTGGCCCCAGCCAATGCCTGCTCCGTGAGCAGTAAACTCCGCTCCATGTTGCTTATGTCCCTAAGTGTTGCCAGTTGCCTCTTTAGATCTAATATTATATTTTCCAAAGCAGCAACCTGCTCACATCTGCAGCAGTGGTATGGACCCTGGGGAACTTGCTCCAAGACCGCATACATGCTGCAAGACATGCACTTAGTGGCATTGTCCAACATGCTCTCTAGTGTAAACCACAAAATTAAAAATAGAATATAAAAAAAATATATATAAAAATAAAGGATTTATACTTTACCCTCCTTCTTTCCTTTTAACTCCTTCTTTGCTTCTAACTCCCACACTTAAGAAGCTTTTTTCACTTTAGAAGCTGCTGCTCCCTTGTATTCTCCTGGCTCACTATTCGCCTGCTCCTTCCAGTTAAATGGCCTTCAAAAAAGTCGGTAAGGTAATTAATGTACTATTGATTACATGCCAGTTTATCCTCATACTGGCACTCCGTTTTTCACTTGAACTGCTACATAAGTAGCACAGGTGAAAAAAAAAGGTTAGTGTCCCTTTAAGCATGCATACATTAAAACAAATGCTGGATATGTGGTCTACAGTCAGCTGATGATTAGTTTAATAGCCAAACAGACTAAATTAGTTTAATAGCCAAATTCAGGAGCCAACCTATTTATTTTTAGGAGCTAGGAAGATGGTACTTCAATAGAGATCTATGTTACATAATCAAACATATACAGGAGCCCTGGCTCCTGGGAATTATCAGGCCCTGACCTGGGCGGTGGTAGGATCGGTTTTGTTTTATTTTTTGGGTTATTCCTTGAGGCTTAAAATGTCTGTTTGCATTTAACATTGAAAAAAAAAACCTTGGAAAGAGAAAGCAAATGTTTTTCCTGACTGTCTGGAACAATGCCAGATATATCTTACAGCAGAGACCGTGCTGAGACCCCATTACTGGGGGTCACACCAAGCACATGTCTGGAGAATTGGTAATCCAATGTAACACAATCTATAAACAAATGAAGCCTTGATTTTTCACAATCTTGCCTCATATGACCTCAGGCATTACCCACAAAACAGATAATGCATTGCCCACTTTCAGTACAGAAAAATAGGAACTTGCCGTTTATACAACTCAACTCTGAGGCAGAGTTCTAAAAGTAGAACAATCAGCGGGAACATTGTTTCCATGGGGATTCCCTCAACATTTAGAACTTTGCCCCAGAAATTGATTTTTGTTATATAAATAAACCCCTGATGTTTTGTTTAGTTATTGCAGTTTGTGTTTGAAAAATGTATATACCGTATTTGCTCAAATATAAGACGACCCTGATTATAAGACGACTCCCCAAACTTTGGATATTCCTTTAGGAAAAAAACTAAAAGCCTGAATATAAGACTACCCTATAGGAAAATAGTTTAACTTGTATATGTTCATATGTAAATTGCTTTTTGATATTTAATAAAAATTATGATATTAAACAAATGCATTTCTTGTTTTTATTTCCTTTTATGTGCCAATGCTGCCTCTCCCCCCCCCCCCACGTTGTCTCTTTCTCCCCCTCCCTCCCCTTGTCTTTCTCTCCCCCCTCCCTCCCCTTGTCTTTCTCTCTCCTTGTTTCTCTCCCCTCCCTCCCCCTGTCTTTCTCTATTTTCTCAGAAGAACAAGAAAACTACCCAAAGCATCACACTGCCTCCGCCGGCTTTCCACCTGTCAGTGGTAATAACGCTATAGCTGTTCACTTTCTGTAGCTTCGGTAGATGCTGGTGTTTTTATTTGTTGTGTACAGTGGTTGCTACATTTGAAAGGAGCTTCCCTGTGAATGATTACAATTTGTAGATTTGTAGATTTACTAACAGACTGATATTTCTTGATCCTGGTGCTGGTCACAGCCACTATTTTGTTTGTAGACTCTAGGCAGAAATCATCGAGATTAGGGAAATAGGTGCAATAATATTAATAACTTTAATGGACTTATCTGGTTAGCATACCTCCTTGTTTTTCGGAGTACTTCACGTTGACAGATTACTGTAGCACTATTGTAGCAATTATATTATCAAACTATTTGGGTTACCGATCCTTATTCCCCAGCTATTTGGGGAGTTCTACAAAATAAAAAAACATTAGAAAATAAAATAAAATTTCTTGCTCGATTGAGCTACTGTTATGCATCTCACACTTCACGGCTCTCTGTGTTCTCTTATGGGAATATAAACAGTAGCGAGTAGCTTTAATTCTGAACCACACTATATTAAAGGAGGATGTTAACTGCAGTACATAGTTTTTAGCTAAGGGTAATACTTCT
The DNA here is from genome assembly GCA_036172795.1 of Pelodytes ibericus. NCBI lineage: Eukaryota > Metazoa > Chordata > Amphibia > Anura > Pelodytidae > Pelodytes > Pelodytes ibericus. The sequence goes on from CM069861.1 coordinate 206,687,169, forward strand.
TATAACCTTTTATATCTATACTTATTATTATTGCTAATAAGGCATGGGTACCTGGCATGGGTACCAGGCGGTAGCTGCACATTTGTCAGAAGAGTCACAATTCGACCAGCACGAAAAGTATACATATTTTTGACTCTGTTGCCGATTTCATTGCTGCCGTCTGCCCCTCGGATGTATTTTGTCTGTTCGCAGCACACAAACCCCCTGAAATACACAAAATACATTGTGCCCCTGAGTGACAGGTGTGAGCTGGCCTGACAGCACACCTGTCACTCAGGTGCACGATACGCCCCTGCTGCTAATGTTACCAGGCAAGTATCTTGGCCTAGGCCATCTGCACCATTTTAATTTGACTATCTAAAGATGCACTCTGCGGATCCTGGGGTCAGTTCACTAAAAAGTGAGTTGTAATGAAGAAGAGGTTATACAAACATTTCATTTCACAATTTTAATAATACATTGTGCAGCGACAAACCTGACTAGTTTCCCCAGGTAAGCAAACTCACAAGGATTGTCCCTGTACAATATACAACTAAACTGGTTAGACTAAATACTCATCTCACATTTTAGTGAATAGGCCGCACTGTGTTGGCTCTGGAATGTCTCAGTAAGTCAGAGAGGGTATTACCTTTACTCTAGTTGTTTCTGTATATTAATAATATATCCAAAAATGTGGTGACACCACATGCATACCTCTCAACATTTCAAATGTCCAGAGACGGACATTTTTAATTTGTGTGGGAGTGGCTGAATGCGTGGCAGTGGGTGGGGCTTTAGGAAACATTCTCCGCTACATTATGGCCAACTGGTCACTATTGGTGGAATGTGGTACGCAATTGTAATTCAAATGAATTGATAGGATTTAAAGAACCCATTTATGTGCATAAAAAACACATTTACTGCAGTTTAAACACATGCACAGTTCACCAGGGGAAGACCGTTATGGAGAAAGTGCGACAGCAGAAGATGACATAGGACATAGAGGACAGTTAAGGAAAATTAAGCTTAATAAAACGAATAACACCGGAAAAAGGATATGACATCTTGCATCTTCCTCGTGGTACACACAATTCTCCTCTAATCACACAATTATCGAGACTAACTCCTACTCAAGAGGAAAGGGAAGGAGGAGGGAAGGAGAGAAGGAGAAGGAGGAAGGAAGGGGTGAAAGGAGACGGTAGAGGAAAGGACGGGAGGAAAGTGAAGAATATAAGGAAAGGAAGGAGTAAACATAATGTCTACATAAGGAATGGGTATGGCTCGGGTGAACGTTGATATTATATTATATGTATACTTGTACAATTCATGAATATGAAATGTGTTAACTATTTATTGTAATTTGCATAATAAAACTTTAAATAAACACTTGCAAAGTTCACCCACGGGTAAGATTTGAACGCATTTGTAATTTGCAGGAAAATCAGGAAAGTTAGGGTGTAACATTGTGTGTCCCAAACCCAATGCAAGGTGTCTGAAGGGCATCACGGAAGCATACTAAAACTAGATGGATGAAAATATATTAAGTGATATAAAACTATATATAACAGGTTTATGAAAATTACTGGTACGAGACCAGTGGGTTAATCCTGCTGGTAACCAAGCTTTCTGCATGCTAGAATATAGTATGGCCCGCACTATGTGGGGCCCAGGTGGTGTCACTGCCTGTGTGTAATGTATAGCTGTGTAGGGTAAGAGGAACATATATGGTACAGCAAAAACACTGCTGTCTCCAAGCAACTCTGCTGCCCAGGCACTCTGTTACCAGACAGTTGTCAAAAGATCTTAAAATAGACAATGATTACAGCCTCACACATATCATATTTCACCATAAACCCTATTAAAAGTCACAATTACAACACGGACTCAGTTGATCCATAGGAAGCAGTACATTAATCCAGAGCTGCAAACTAGCTTGCTGTGAGTCCAAAGAATGAATAAGAAATCACACCCCATCCTACAGCCTCATCTCCCAGGGACTTCAATCCTGCCCACGGCCCTATTCATTGCCCCTCAGCCTACCCAATGCCCCACAACTAGCAACAATAACCGAAAGCGCTCTGCACTGTCCCAGCGCCTAGCCAAAGGCCCTGTGATTGTATTCTTGCTGCCACCAATATAGTTTATTTAATAAGAAGAAAATACATGTATTTATTAGCCCCCTTCATATCTGCCCTAACCTGACAGGTGGGGTTGCCACCCAGCCAGTGCTGGCAAGCATGGATAATATGGCAACCCTGCTAATGGGGCACTCATTATGCCCTTACCTTAGTAGAAGCATGCCTCCCAACTGCTTTGACTGGGACACTCCTGTTTTTTTGGGAGGCAATCCCACTATTTGGGACAGAAGTAGCGCTCAGCGGGGTGTAAGACTGCAATCCTGTAATATATACACATGGTTACTGCACACGTGCACAAATATACTCAGAAGCGTTGCTAATTAAAGTGACAGCATCTGCCGAGTATATGCAATTGCGCTTACACTCAACCTTCCAAACTGCACCCCGTTGCACCCCTGCAGGGTCAGCCTTGGTGTACAGAATAGGCCTTGGTGTGCATGTATACATGTATATACACGTTTCTTTTGTACAGCTTTTTGTAAAACTGAATAAATAAAAAAAATGTATTGATGCATTAATCAATTTTTCAATGCCAGGAGTGTCCCTCCAAGGCCATGTTACTAATACCCAGGTTTACGGTATTTATTTTACCCACCTCCAGAAGGATTTAACCCTACCAGGAATTTAACCTGCTATGCTGAGAATTGAACAGATGTAATAGTCCACTAATAGTAATAGTCGACTTACTGTCTTGTAAGCCATCACTATCTCCATGTGTATTCACACTTTATCTTACTCCCTGGTCACATAAGACAAATGGATCCTTCCAGTGGAGTTTCTGCTCTGATGGTTCCTGTAAGATTTAAAAAAAAAAAATAAAAAAAACAGCCCTGGCCATTGGCTGTCCATCAGTTTTCTCGGACAACTCCAGGAAATTTTCAGGAAAGTCAAAGTGTCTGTACAAGGAAACTAAGGTCAGTGAAGGTTTCATGGAACATCACAAGGTCAGTGAAGGTCAGTGAAGGTCAGTAGGACAACATGAAATGGTCCTTCACAAAGTCCAGGAAATGTCCACCAATACTATAGGTTCCTATCCCCATAAGCATGGATGTAAGTAAGTACAATGCATCCCAGCCTGTGCCTTTATATGGGTCGGTGACAGACGCTCTATCCTGTGTCACAGTTAGCCATATTAGCATAATGAAAGCCACAAAAATAGTTTCTACACCAGAGGCCTTTCGTGGTTTTGTTTCACCACTATAAAGGACCAGCCCTGACTATAGAGTATCATAAGTGATCAGAGATCTCTCCCTTTCGATATTGCTGGAGTATTTAGCCCTAAATATTTATGTGAGTGTGGTTTTAATTATTACACCATAGGGTCTTCTCAGTGAAAGCTCCAAGTTCCACTTCCGATCATGCTGGTGTTCCGAATAGCTCTTCAGTATTGGATACTCAGAGACCACTGATGTGGTTCCGAAATGGCACAGAGTACGGCCGACTGAGATATTAGCCTCTATCTTACCTCTAGACCTTTATGGGGAGTATAGAGACTCATAGCAGGAGGACTTTGGCTATTGAGAAAAATAGCCAAATTCCTCATGTAAGAAAAATAAGATTGCCCCTCCCCAGGGGCAAGAAGACTGTCGCTGGCCACAAAAATGAAAATAAATTTCTCTCCAAGAGTCCAGGGGCATGTAGCCAGTGCCCATAACATTGAAATTATTGGGGAAAGGGGATAACAGGACTAAGGGCCATGTTAATGGCTCACAGTGGGGATATGGGAGGCCTTTGGGTGTCTCCCAGGTCTGTTTATTACATGGATGTGCTGGGCTGCTTGCTCTGGCCCCCTATGTATATTAAAAGGTGGTTGGGAGAATTTACCCAGCTCCCAGGACCCATTTATTAAAGGGGAGGTCTAGGCCTTCTTGCCCCCCTTGTTCTTTATGGGGGCCAGGACCATTTTGTTTTAATTTCTGGAGCCATTTTTATTTATTTATTTATTATTATTTAAAATTATTTGACTTTCAAATCTTCGGTTGTTAACAGGTGTATTGTAATGCCTGAAATGCAGCTATTATGGACAGACTGGCAAAAATTGCAGGTTTCCGCCGGGATTGGCTGTAATAGCTGAATTTCAAGAACATTACGAAATTCGACTGCAAACACCGATTTCGGGCCAGATCGGTTGATACTGAACAGGCCTTTCAGTGTTGCTTCATTTTCTTTTTATCAGAGTATGACACATATCTAGTATTCTACATTTTTGTTTCCAAACTAAACCAGTAAAATGAAGGGTGAAACAATGTAATACATTAAAAGGACTGTGAATGGGGAACAGTTGTTCTGTACCAGAGCAGGTGAAAAATGTAAGTTAGCTCACTTAAAAGTACTCAGGCAGTGTTTGGACAGTGTGTGACTTGCTAACACAATTAAAAAGAACAGGATTTCTGTTCCACACCCAAACCAGTTGTTACCGACAGGTGGTACAGAGACAAAAAAATGGGGTTAGTTTCCTGAATCGACTTGGATTTGTTTAATGATTCACAGAGAATGATAATGGGTCAAGGCTTGTACTACAAGTTAGGGTACCTAGAGCATGTCTGTCTCTTTCCTCCAGTTCCCCCCAATATCACTGATACATTTGGGGGGATCTCATCCGATTTAGTGGGAGTTAGGGAATTAGGACTATATTCAGGAAAAGGTTGAATTTTTTTTAGAGATAATTACTGGGCAAAAGTTAAGGCCAAAGTAGTCAAGTTGGAAAAATTCTCCCATTTCAACTGAATGGAGATTTTTTTTTTTCCCCCAAACTCAACTACCTTGGCCTGAACTTTGAAACTCCCTTCTCAATTCTACACAATACTCAATAAAGAGAAAACTGCAGGGAATCGAGATGTGAAATTCAAAAATAATCTCCCATTTAGCTGCACTGGAGAATATTAATATTGGCCAAAAATTCCTTTCTCATAATCCTTAATGAATACATTCATTAGAACCGGGGAGAAAAACGATTTGAAGATGAATGCAATTGACATTATTACAGTTGTAATATTTGGTTTGTGTCTGATATTAAAAAACAATGAGGAAGAAAAAACACTTAAAAAAACAATTTTATTTAGTAATATATTAAAATGAAAGAAGGTGGAGAACCACCAGTGATAGGGTACCCCAAAAGGAGGGGGAAACACAGATATTTATTTTTTATCATTATTATTATTACTATTATTCATTATATTTGTTATCACTATTATTATTATATTTTTTTTTGAGAGTGGTATGGTGTATGACATTAATATACCTTACCTGTCTCTTTTTGGTTTTGCTGATTTGTTTCTAAATACTATATGTGTATGTATTTGAATTATCTACCTATCAGGGCCTGCTTGATATTTATCTCCTATCTTGAGGCACACCGCTATATATGTGTTTCCTCCTGCTTTTGGTGTATCCTATCACTGGTGGTTCTCCACCTTCTTTCATTTTAATATATTACTAAATAAAATTGTTGTTTTTAAGTGTTTTTTCTTCCTCATTGTTTTTTATTCAACGTCTTGTGGAGCTTCACTTTGTTTAAAGATTGTGTCTGATATTAAGTCTATAGATGGTATAGCACGGGCAATACTTTTTGGAATAATTGTAAACACATGCCAAACGGAGCTGCCCCCCAAAGTCCAAGAACACAAAAGGCATTATAAGTGCCAGAAGAGTAAGGCATTGCTAAGAAGCAATGGATAGGTGTCGTTATTTCTTTGGAGGAGTTTGCAGGTTGTTTAAACTAAAGTAGGCCGTACTGTAAACGTAACTCACTAGAGGGAATACTACCATACTTCCTATTATTAAGAGTTTTCAATAGAGGTCTTGGGTGGGCAACCTGTTTATGAAATTACCGTATTTGCTCAAATATAAGGCAAGGATTTTTTCAGAGCAAATGCTATGAAAAAGCCCCCTCGTCTTATATTCGAGGTCGTCTTATAATCTGACCTCAAATCGAGGTCATACTATAAGACTGGGAACCAGGTCCCCTGCAGAGCTGCAGGGGACCTGGATCCCCCTCGCTAACAGCCGGAGGATGTCTGCGCGATGATCGCTGACATCCCCCGCTGCTGCCCGACATGTCTGTCGGGACTTTTATGATGAAGCCGGGTCCTTCCGGAGGAAGTGTCGGGCAACAGCGGGGGATGTCAGCACGCATCGCACAGACATCCCCGGCTGTTAGAGAGGGGGATCCGTCTTCCCCACTAGCCACCAGGGACTTTCCACCAGCTGGGGGATGTCTGCACGATACCGGCTGTCTGTCATAATAGATGGAAGTGTTGGGCAGCATGGAGGATGTCTCCCACTAGCCACCAGGGAAAGACAAGGTGAGGGGGGAGGGAGGGGGCACAGAGTAACAAGGGGAGGGAGGGGGCACAGAGTAACAAGGGGAGGGGGAAGAGACAGAGACAAGGGGAGGGAGGGGGCACAGAGTAACAAGGGGAGGGGGAAGAGACAGAGACAAGGGGAGGGAGGGGGAAGAGACAGAGAGACACAAAGGGAGGGGAGAGAGAGAAAGGGAGGGGAGAGAGAGAAAGGGAGGGGGAGAGAGAGAGAAAGGGAGGGGGGGAGAGAGACAAAGCTGGGATCAGGGGAAAGAGAGAGGCAGCATTGGCACATAAAAGGAAATAAAAACAAGAAATGCATTTTTTGATATAATAATTTTTTATTAAAAAGCAATTTACATGTGAATATATACAAGTTGAACTTTTTCCTACCTATAGGGTAGTCTTATATTCAGGCTTTTAGTTTTTTTCCTAAAGGAATATCCAAAGTTTGGGGGGTCGTCTTATAATCAGGGTCGTCTTATAATCAAGCAAATAAGGTAGTAAAGTTAAGATTTAAGACAGCCTAGTAGGCTAATATGTCAAATCTGCTCCATCTTCAGGTTGGCAGGATCAGTTCCTGGCAGGGTCAACTCAGTCTTTCATCCTTGTGAGGTAGATAAAATGAGTGCCATTAAGTGGGCTACATTAATATCCCTGCATGTGGAATAGCATTAACACTCCCCAGGACGTGTTTGAAGATGAGCCATTCCTCGATAAATGCTTTATTACAATGTTATCTTCGCACACTAATGTATAAGATCGTTTACCGCGGCAGAAACATAGCCTACTAATAATCTTACGTAGCTGCCAGCAGTCCCGGATTTGCCAGACTAGTCACGCAGCATTGCGTTCAATCTGTGCATGTCTAGAAGACATCGGGGAAACTGAAGATACATTTTGGTGGAGTCACAGGGCATAATGTAGGAGTTTTACTGCTGTGGAACTCTGTGATACACTTATACCCACCAAACATTCCAAGCTTCTATATAAAGGGACACTGGTGCAAGAAAGAGAGAGAGACGTGGGAGGCATATATCACATGGACATTTTCAGGATATTTCCAATAAGTATTGTGTAGTTAGATTAACCCCTTGAGGACCAGGGATTTTGTAGGCCTAGGACCAGAGCGATTTTTCAGATTTCATATTTTTCATACAAGTTATATGTTGTTAGGACAGTTAGAGCTTTCTTTTGATACCCTATACATAAAACGAATCTACAATTTAGTATTAAAAAATACGTATAAAAGGGGAGCATTTTGGCAAACAAAATTATTTTTCCCCATTATTTTCCCAATAAAAATCTACACTAACAACACTAACCAACTTATCCCAACTAATTAACTAACAAAAAGTAAAAACATAAGTTTCCCCCCCAACCCCAAAATATAGAAAAAAAAAAAACTCTGACCAGTGCAATGTTACTAGTCAGAGCCATAAGAATCACTGAATGGCCATGCAGGGGTTAACTGTAATTACATTAATATATTGCAATAACATGATTTAGTAAAATGACATTTAAAATTGCAAAAATAAATAACATTTGGAAAAAACAAACAACATGAGGGCCATAAAGTAGGAAGGAAACTGATCACAGTAACAAACTGATCAGCAAGGAAAGGGTTAATGTTGTTTTTTACAGGAAATGTGTATTTATGTATTTCACACTTGCAGGTCACTCTCTGTTCTGCATTATAAGTACGTAAAGCACAGGGAGTGAATTAGAGGCAATGTGTGAACACACTGACTTTACCATCTAACTTGCATGTTATCGCGGTGATCGAGTGATCACCGCGATCACATGTCCGGAAATCCGCCAGTCGGGTCCAAGAGCTGTGCTTTGGGTGCGAGGCAGAGTCCTGGAGCTGTTTCAGACCAGCTGGCGGTACGTCATGTAGCTTGACTACATGACGAGGTAACTTGTCATAAGGTTGCAAAGTTATTAAAGGAACTCTATCAACCTAAATATTGATTATACTATGAATGCAGAGAATAATAAAAACCTTTTTTTTTTTTTTTTTTAAAAGGATCGAAAATGATCAATACATTACATTAGCAAACTTGCAAGTTAATGCATAACATAAGAGAATGTGGTGTGTTAAATGGGGAAGGGAAGGGAAGGGAAGGGAAGGAAAGGAATATAGAAAAAGAAAAAAAAAAGCAGCTACAACTTTAATGAGCCCAAAGTATAATGTAATAATTAAAGTAAGCGCTTGAGATGGACAAGTAACTAGAAAGAGTAAGTGTTTATCTTAAACATGTAAAATATACTTAATATGCACATCTTGAATGATACCTAAAAAACAATGATACAGCTAAACACAATAAAATTGAACAAAGCGGATATTTTTGCACCCAAGTACGGCGAAAAATGAATATTTGATACATTTCACCGTACATGGCTGGCTCAGAGGTGAAAGGAGAAAATTGGGGCATCTTGGCCACTGACCTGCGTAAGATGAACAATAAGAAAAAATAATACACTGATCAGTCATAACATTATGACCACTGACAGATGGCAAGCCGCTGTAGGCAGTGTGGTGCTTTGGGCAATGTTCAGCTGGGGAACCTTGGGTCCTGCCATTCATGTGGATGTTACTTTGACACGTACCACCTATCTAAGCATTGTTGCAGACCATGTATACTTTCACTCAAAGGCACTGGCTTCTTTAAACAGGATAATACGCCCTGCCACAAAGAAAAAATGGTTCAGGAATGGTTTGAGGCACACAACAATGAGTTCAAAGGTGTTGACTTTACCACCAAATTCCCCAGATCTCAGTCCAATTGAGCGTCTGTGGGATGTGCTGGACAAACAAGTCCAATACATGGAGGCCCCACCTCCAAAAGGGGAGCTACACAGTATTAGGCAGGTGGTCATAATGTAATGGCTGATTATATATTCTTCATTTATACAGCTGATGTCCATATTGTGGATATTGTAAAACCCCCGACTGATTATACCCTGTGGTGTGTGTGTAGTAGTTACTTTGTTGTGGTCACAACTTGTACCTCTTCTGTATCTACACGTTACTGTTTGTTTAGTAGCACTTTCTCTGTTATCTAATCTACACCCTATTTACTCTGTGTTTTACCTACTTTTTTCCCCACTGCACTTGTTTAGTACATGCCCCCCATAGGGCCTTATCTATAGAGCGAAAAACTGCTATTTCAGGAACAAAAGTGCTAAAAAAGTAGTAATAACCATAGAAACCAATGGAATGCTATAGCAGTTTGCTCCAAATGTAGCACTTTTTTTTTTTTAAATAGCACTTTTTTTTTTAAATAAATTTGGCTCATAATTCTCTTATTTTATGCATTTGCTTGCAATTCTGCTAACACAATGTACAGATAATTTCTCATCATTTTGTATTTTTCTACAGTCACAGTATAAATAATGTTTTGGTAACAGAGGCACCGAACATGCTCTATGTCCTTCCTGCTCCGTATGGACATTCTGTTACAGCTGATTTATTGTGTAGATCAGGATCTCCAGATAGATTTTCTTTGAGGGTCCCAGCCCTGTAGAAGGCTTCCACCCGGGTGTAAAACAAGGAGGTGAAGAAACAGCTGATAAAAGACTGACAGAAGAGAAGGGACAAAAAGGCATCTGCTTGACCCAGCATTCATGTCCCAAGACTGACAATCACACAGATGGAGAAGTGCTGATTTTTCCAATGTGAACAACTGTCCTGAAGGATTGACTGTGGATACCATTCCAAAATCTCATATTCCGTAGAGTACACACAGAAAGGTCACGGAGTGGCTTCCCACCATGTCATGTGTGCAGGATTATTCCAGTATATTATATATAGCAAACATGAATGTCCGCAGGATTATTATTATTTTTTTTGGGGGTGGGGGGGGGGGGCAAAATGCCCTTCCCACCGTTGACCTATCCCACTCCAATACCTCCTCTGCATTGCCTACCTTTGTTGGCTCAGGAATGGGGTTTCCTGGTGAGAGACAAAAGGTAGACCAGCATGTGCCTGAGCATCATGAGAACTTTACAATAGCTGGTAAAGATTAGACACAACTGCCCCAGTCTACAATTCCACTGATGCTCAGCCAGTAATGGCTGACTGTATATCATGGGAGCTGCAGTCATAACCCCAGTGCATAACTATAATTCCCATGAAGCTCAGCAAGCAATATTGTAGATGAAGGCGACACATGTTCATACAAGGAGATAAGTGCAGGGAATTGATATGGGATTTTCAAACTTGAGGCCAAAGTAGTCGATTTAAAAAAAAATTCTCCCATTTAGGGAATGTTTCTACCTCGACTACTTTGGACTTAAATTTGAAATACCCATCTCCATTCTCTCTTTTATGAATCAAGTCCTTAGAGTTTGCACTGCAGACTTACTGTAGCCCACCTCCCACTTCCCCACACCAACAGTTAGTACTAGGGCTATAATAATCAACAAGCAATGTTGTGTACTCAGCATCATGGGAGTTAGAGCCGACCAAAGTTAATGTTGGATAGTGTGATGGTGGTGCACAGGAAGCATTCTGAGATATTACAAAAAAAAGAGGGTATTTAGAGGGTAGTAAAAGCGAATATAAAGGATGGATGCAAAATAGGACACTTGGTAGTTACGTAGCAGTGGTGGCTAATCTTTGGCACTTTTTCTAAGATCAAAGCAATTTCTACTTTTCTATACGATTGTCTTGTCTTTCTACAAGTGCTTATGAAGCTGTGCCGTGGGTCACTAAATAATTTCCCCCCTCACCCAGGCCAAAAGATGTCCGCCCTTTCCTGCCACGTCATAAGAAATAAAATAAACTGAAGGATTCGAGGAACGGGGAAGTCTAAATGTCTAATTTGGGTTGAGGTATCCGTGTGTATGACTGCCATGTTCCCAATATTTGGAATTCTTTCCCAGCCGGCTTTCGGGAGAGCTTGTCAGGACCAAAGCAAAAGAGAAAACAGCTGAGCTAAGGTCATTTTACAGCCAGGTTTAGAACATACATGTCATACTAATGTAGGGCGGATGCAAACTTGTTTCTAAGACTATTTTACACTCGATCCAGAGGACACATGGGGGGGGGGGGGGGGCAAGGGAGAGGGCGATTGCCGAGACTGATATAATCTTAGTCACAATGGGGGTTACTTATAGAATTGAATTCTGGGCCACAGTTCGGAAAGTAGTCTAATCAGCAGGAATATTCTACTGATTCCCATGGTAACAAGTTCATAAGAAGCATCATGGCTGCCTTCCAGAGGATAAATGTTCTTTCCAAAGTACATTGCAGTTTATCCTCATTCTTGTGCCACACAGTTTTCACTAATGTGTGCTTCCAAGTAAATAAATAAGGTTTAATGGCATTGATTATGTTAAGGAAGGCTTTTACAGGGTTTACCATTACACCCACCCACTTTGGCCAAAAGTTGGCGAAACGCCATGTGACTTTTATTCACATGCTCTCCCCACTCCTGACTACTGCACAAGCTATTATTTTTATCTACTCGATAAAGAGAAAATGGCAAGGAATTGAGATGTGAAGCCCTGGAGCATGCATTCTTCATATGTTTCACTGACTGAAACAACAGTCTGGTAACCAACCCCAACACTAGTTTTCTTTTTGTTGATTTTTTTTATTATTCTTATTTTTTGCTTATTTATTTTTCTTTTTCTTTGTCAGTTCACCACTCTTAGGAGAAATTCATGTCTGAGATTAACCCCTTCAGGACCAGGGATTTTCTGGGCCAGTGACCAGAACAATTTTTAATTTGTGTGTGTTGAAACATAGTTTTCCTCTCTGTTATTTAACGCACCCATACACGTTATATGTTGTTTTTTAAAGGACAGTTAGAGCTTTCTTCTGACACCCAATCCATAAAAATAATCTATAATTTAGTATTAAAAAATACATATAAAAGGACAACATTTTGGGGAAAAAACATGTTTTTGCTCATTATTTTACCAATAATAATATATACAGCTAGTACAACACTAACCCACGTATCACAACTAATTAACTAACTAATAAAAAATAAAAATGTGTGTCCCCAAACACTCCCAACAAAAAACCCCAGAAAAAAATACTCTGACCAGTGTGATGTCAGAGCCATAGTAATCACAGAACGGGCATGCAGGGGTTAACTGTAAATATATTACAATAAAATGTATCCATTAAATAAAATGTAAAAAGTCAAAACTGAAAAAAATTATAAAAACAAAAAGAAAATAAGGGCCATAACGTAATAAGGAAACTGATCACAGTTACAAACTGTGATCAGCAAGGAAAGGGTTAACTTTTTTTTTTTTTTTTACAGGATGTTCTTTATTTATTTATTTTTTACTTGCAGGTCACTCGCTGTGCTGCACTATAAGTACGTGACGCACAGGGAGTGAATTAGAGGCAATGTGTTAACACATTGACCTTTCCATCTAATTTGCATGATATTGCGGTGATCGAATGATCGGGTGCGAGGCAGAGTCCTGGACACCTTTCAGACCGGCTGGCGGTACGCATGGAGCACACCGCCGGCTAGACTGCATGACGAGCTCATTCGTCATAAGGTCGCTAACGCTGCGGCTCTTATGACGAGTTAAGTCGTCATAAGGTCGCAAAGGGGTTAAAGCCTAATTTTCTGATATAGCTCATTAAAGAGCAGCGTATCGAAACAATATATTTAAAAAAAAAAATACAGATTAGCAAATATAATAAGACTTTTTTTAATTGCTGCCCTAAAATAAGTTCATTCGTTTAATGGGTTAAAATATGTATACATTATTGCAGTTTTCAATATGTGTGTCGTTTCCTGCAGAACAATACGCACAAACATATCACAAATTGACTCAAAATAAGGCCTACATATGTTCTGTTTCAAACAATAAATAGATTTGCGTAATTGTCACATTTATTGCAGATCACAGCTGCTTTCAACAGGTTTAAGGGCTATTTAGTTACAGTCGTTAGACTACTTAATGCCACGAATGTCCAGCTTAATGCCTCACAGCGTGTCCTGTGTGGGCTTGCTCATCCAGCCACGCACTGCTCCACAGCTACTGAATTAACAGAACTTAAATCAAAATAGTGTGTTCAAATAAACACGTTAGGAGAATGTGTTCTTCTTGGCTGTCCTGGCCTAAATTCTGCACTTCTTTTTACCAGTAATAACTAGGTAAGGGTTAACTCAATATACCCTGATCTGGCACAAAATACTTATAAACTAGGGAAATCCCCAGAAATTGACCCAAATTAAATATGGCATTTTGCATTTGCCAGTTACAAACTGGTGATTTAACTGTAAAAGTAATGAAGAATAAAATAAGCACTATAACTAGTCAAAATTAAAAAATAAATACATATATATATTAATATATATAATGTTAAAGGGCGACTAAACTTTTTTTTTATTTACTTGTTTTTCAACAGTCAATAATTAACTTAAGTAAACTTGGGGAGTGCGGGGATATTACTTTTTACTTTTATTTCGTTCATAGAGTCTCCAGCCCCTGCCAGTAACTCAATGATTGTTACATTCATATTTTTTGCACATTTCCAATGAAAAGTAGATCATTTGCATGTCAAGCCACAAAGTGATGTCACAAACAGGAGACACCACAGATACATTTAAAAATCGTTTGTTGGTCAACATTCTAAAAATGGAGCAGTCACCATAAAAACGCAGCTGCTGCTGCTGATTAGAACACTGGGGCATATAAACAGCCCCCATTTTACTCTCAATCGATGCACATGCTTGAAAATCTGCACACATTTGGGATTCTGTGAAAATTGGTAATTTTTAAGGCAAAATTCTAAAATTCATGTTATCGGCCACAGCATTACATTGGATTCCGTGGTGACTGGATCATTTTTAAGACCTTGCTACAATATATGATCATTATCCATTTCCGCACTTATATCTCCAAGATGCTTCAATGGAACGTTTATTCCCTTGTTAGTTCACCAGTAGTGAGCAGGCCTACAGAGTAGCCAGGCTCTAAATATTGGCAGTTATCCCTCACCACAAGACCCCGTGAAAGCCTGGTCCACGCGACTGAACAAGAGAACAGCTGGAACGTTACATTGTATAAGAAAGAAAAAAGGCTGCATTGTCCGCTCATTGTTTATTCTTCTTACTGAGTGTAGCCGTGACTGAGCGGGACACACGCCAAACCTGTCTATGCTGATCATGCAGCAGATTCCAGCTGTTGGGCAGGTTGAAGTGCTACCACGTTATGGGGAGTGTCATTGAAATAGAGCATCTCTTAAAGGGACACTACCATGAAAATAGAAATTCGATCCTTCTAACTTGCCTTTAAACTTAAGTCTAATTATAATAAAATTGGGGTCTCTTTAGAAGGCCTCTGTCGCCTTAGCAGTATTCGCAGTGGTAATGATAAGCATAAAGTGTAAATAATCACAAAGTGCAAAAAATACCAAACAGCGTCAGCATCCCACCCAAATAGTGAAAAACCATAGGGCATGATTGAGGGAAATGCACGGAATTTCACATTTAACCCCTTTGTGACGCATGGTGCTTGCGCCCAAGAAGACTCAAGCACCAAAACGCCATTTTTTGTTCCTGATCACAAGGTGATCTGTAGCCCGGGATACAATTGCAGGGTCTTAATAGATCCTGTGGGTCTCTGGCAAGAAATCGCAAGACCTCCCGACGTCACGGAGGCGTGCCCAAACCCAGAAGTTCACTATAGAGCTTCGGCTACTCTTTTCCTGTAAGACTGAGGAAACTCAAAGTGGCCTCATCTGACAGGTGTTAAATGTAGGACATTATATGCAGTCCTAGCGTCTTTTCGAACCAAAAAAATAGGACAGCATTGAACGTCATAGTGTCATGAAGCGGGAAAAGGACAACTATCCATAAAATTTTATATTTCAGCGAAATATTGCACCAAGTTTAAACTAGAAATTCTTTAATGAAAAATTACAAATAAAGTACCTAATTGAGCCCTCCCCACCTATATAGCACTATGAGGGGGCAGACATCGTTTGTCAGATGGGTCAGATCTTCTGACTCAAGATTCTAAACAACATGTCAGACCTTCTGACCTAAGATTCTAAACAACATGTCTGGCTCCTGATTGAGCTAAACAAACAAAGAGGGCTCAGTAAAGTATGTTATTTGTATTCTCTCATTAAAGTATTTCTATTCAAAATTATTTTTAAACCTTTAATATACCAGAGAGATGACTAAAGCTGTGGACGTCACAGATGGGTCACTGGAAGGGTTAAATATCATTATACTAGTTATGGTTATTTGTCCCCCCCCCAAAAAAAAAAAATGAATTTGCTTTAATTCTAACACTCCCGGCACATGTCATCATCCAACTTTTTCTGTTAACACCCCCACTGCCCCAGTGTTTATTATTCTCCTTTTTTTTTTTTTGCTGCACCTGTTTTGTTCATAGGTTACTATTTTTCACCTCTGACCCCACTCCCCCCCTCCCCACTATTCCTGCAGAATCCCCCTGGGATTTAATTCTTACTATGTGGTGTTTTATTCACTGCAAACCCCCCCCCCCCCCCCTTTTCTCCAGCCCCTGACTCAGAAGCAGCTGCCAAAACCTCCAAACAGAACAACTGCAATCAGACAGCATAAAGGAAATAGAGTTATCTCCTGACTTACAATTTATTTATTCTTTTTTCATTCACAGAAAACCTTCCAACATAGATGTGAATTGTGTGTAATATTGTCCATCCATGCCCAGCACCCATACCCTGCCCTACTCCAAATATGAGGCTCCCTTATTTTTCCCCCAGTTCGTTCAGGGGAGATCAACCCTGTTGAATGTTGTTGCAATGTTTAAAATATTAAGTGCATATTATTATTATATTATTGAAGGTTCTTGTATTTCAAGGGAAACTAATTTCTTACTAAACAAAAATACCTTTTCTGCATTTTATTAAAGTGTGGCATAGTTGCCACGAGTCATGTTTTTTTGGAGTGTGGCCCTTTCTTATTTCAGTCTGTCCAGGAGTTATTGTGGCCTATGCACAGTGTCACGGAGTCATGAATAGACTAAATACAAACATATGAGCTGAAGACAACTGGTATCTCCACTGGGTAGGCCTAGATTTGCTACCCAGCCGGTATTTTACCAGCAGGCGATTAAAATCATAAGCTTGAGGCCAGTGTAAAGTCTTTGGCGGGACACGAAAAGGATGGCCAACTAGGTAGGCCGCAGCTCTGTCTTGATTCCTTTTGGCTCCTCCTCCTGTGCTTTCCGGGTTTATTGGCAGGTATGGTAAGTAACCATTATGAGAATTGTAGTTAGTTTTTAAATAAAAATAAGTGCACTTCACATATTTAGACACATGTAGAACATAAAGAAAATAAGCTAGGTATTTAAACTGTTCGGCTATTCTTGCCTGATTTCTGCCATTCCATTGTCAATTCACCAGATTACTGTACAGCCGGCAGGTGGTACAGCCAAGATAGACAGCATGTTATCTGGATTCAGACTGTCGACAAAGGCTCCTATTTATACAGTGGGCATCAGCTTGTCAGCTGGGATCACCACATCTGTCGTAGTATTATAAAGAACTGATGCAAATAACACACAGTCACTACATTCCTTACTTACTAATTACACCATTTCAGTCTATTGAGAGAGGCACGTTTGTGAGTTGCTTAAAGGGACTGTATCGCCTAAACATTGCTGTTACTGTAAATGTATAGAATAAAAAAAAATGACTGAATATGATCTATACATTGTGTTGGGAAAATTGTTGCAAGGTAGAAACATAGAAACATATAATGTGTCGGCAGATTAGAACCATTCGGTCCATCTAGTCTGCCCAATTTTTTTTGAGTACTTTTATTAGTCCCCCGTTCCCGGTCTTATAGCTAGGATAGCCTTGTGTCTATCCCACGCATGTTTAAACTCCTTGACTGTGTTTACCTCTACCACTTCTGCTGGAAGGCTATTCCATACATGCACTACCCTCTCAGTAAAGTAATAATTCCTGATATTACTTTTAAATCGTTGCCCCTCTAATTTAAGACTATGTCCTCTAGTTGTGGTAGTTTTACTTTTAAATATACTCTCTTCCTTTACTGTGTTGATTGCCTTTATGTATTTAAATGTTTCTATCATATTCCCCCCTGTTTCGTCTTTCCTCCAAGCTATACATGTTAAGATGCTTTAACCTTTCCTGGTAAGTTTTATCCTTCAACCCATGAACCAGTTTAGTAGCCCTTCTCTGAACTCTCTCCAAAGTATCAATATCCTTCTGGAGATACGGTCTCCAGTACTGCGTACAATACTCCAAGTGAGGTCTCACCAGTGCTCTGTACAATGGCATGAGCACTTCCCTCTTCCTACTGCTAATACCTCTCCCTATGTAACCAAGCATTCTGCTAGCATTTCCTGCTGCTCTATTACATTGCCTACCTACCTTCAAATCCTCTGAAATTATTACTCCTAAATCCCTTTCCTCAGATGTTGAGGTTAGGACTGTACCAAATAGTCTATATTCTGCTTTTGGGTTTTTATGCCCAAGGTGCATAATCTTGCACTTGTCCACATTAAATGTCAGTTGCCACAGCTCTGACCATTTTTCTAGTTTAGCTAAATCATTTTCCATTTGGCTTATCCCTCCATGAACATCAACCCTGCTGCAAATCTTTGTATCATCAGCAAAAAGACATACTTTGCCAACAAGACCTTCTGCAATATCGCTAATAAAAATATTAAAGAGAATGGGTCCAAGTACAGATCCCTGAGGTACCCCACTAGTAACAAGACCTTGCATCGAATATACCCCATTGACTACAACCCTCTGTTGCCTGTCACTCAGCCATTGTCTAATCCATTCAACAATATTGAAATCCAAACTCAAAGATTGCAGTTTATTAACCCCTTAAGGACAGAGCCTTTGAAACATTTTTGTCCTTTCTGGACAATGGCTATTTTAACATTTCTGTGCTGTTTGTGTTTAGCAGTAATTTTCTTCTTCGTCATTTGCTGTACCCACACATATTATATATTGTTTTTATCGGGACAAAAAGGGCTTTCTATGGATGCCATATTTTTGATCATATCTTATCATATTATTAAAAAAAAATAATAAAAAAAAAAAATACACAAATTTCTTTGTTTTTATTTGAAACAACTTCTCCTCATCGACAATAGCGAACGAAAAAACATGCTAAATAGATTCTACTATTTATCCTGAGTACGGGGATACCACCCATGCATAGATTTGTTGGGTTGTTTGGGGGCTAAAATGCCAAATTTGTGAGGTGCAGTTTTTTGTTTTCCAACTTGAAATTTTTACATGCAGACAGCCTGCACCCATGTCCCATTTGGGACATATTTGAAACCAGCCAGTGTATTTTACCCCATCAACCCATATATTTTTTAAAAGTAGACACCCTAGGCTATCTCAAATGGTGGTATTTTAACACTTTCCATGCACTAATTCTACCACCAGCCTTTGTCAAAGTTTGTGGTAGTAATTTTTTTGTGTTTTTTTTTCACAAACCTTGTACTTCAGACATGAATTTACAGATTTTGGTATGTGTCACTGCCAAATAACACCCCAATAAGTGTTCAGCAACATCTCTTGAGTACAGGGATACCCCCCATGCATAGGTTTGTTGGATTGTTTGGGGGGTAAAAGGCCAAATTTGGGAGGTGAAGTTTTTGGTTTTCCAATTTGAAATTTTGACATGCAGACAGCCTGCACCCATGTCCCATTTGGGACATATTTGAAACCAGCCAGTGTATTTTACCACATCAACCCATATATTTTTTAAAAGTAGACACCCTAGGCTATCTCAAATGGTGGTATTTTTACACTTTCCATGCACTAATTCTACCACCAGCCTTTGTCAAAGTTTGTGGTAGTAATTTTTTTGTGTTTTTTTTTCACAAACCTTGTACTTCAGACATGAATTTACAGATTTTGGTATGTGTCACTGCCAAATAACACCCCAATAAGTGTTCAGCAACATCTCTTGAGTACAGGGATACCCCCCATGCATAGGTTTGTTGGATTGTTTGGGGGGTAAAAGGCCAAATTTGGGAGGTGAAGTTTTTGGTTTTCCAATTTGAAATTTTGACATGCAGACAGCCTGCACCCATGTCCCATTTGGGACATATTTGAAACCAGCCAGTGTATTTTACCACATCAACCCATATATTTTTTAAAAGTAGACACCCTAGGCTATCTCAAATGGTGGTATTTTTACACTTTCCATGCACTAATTCTACCACCAGCCTTTGTCAAAGTTTGTGGTAGTAATTTTTTTGTGTTTTTTTTTCACAAACCTTGTACTTCAGACATGAATTTACAGATTTTGGTATGTGTCACTGCCAAATAACACCCCAATAAGTGTTCAGCAACATCTCTTGAGTACAGGGATACCACCCATGCATAGGTTTGTTGGGTTGTTTCAGGGGGTAAAAGGCCAAATTTGGTAGGTGCAGTTTTTGGTTTTCCAAATTGAAATTTTGACATGCAGACCGCCTGCACCCATGTCCCATTTGGGACATATTTGAAACCAGCCAGTGTAATTTACCCCATCAACCCATATATTTTTTAAAAGTAGACACCCTACGCTATTTCAAATGGTGGTATTTTAACACTTTCCATGCATTAATTCTACCACCAGCCTTTGTCAAAGTTTGTGGTAGTAATTTTTGTGTGTTTTTTTTTCACAAATATTGTATTTTAGACATAAATTCACAGATTTTAGTATGTGTCACTGCCAAACAATAACCCAATATGTGTTCAACAACATCTCCTAAGTACAGGGATACCACCCATGCATAGGTTTGTTGGGTTGTTTGGGGGCTAAAAGGGCCACATTGTGAAGGTGCGCATTTTCAACTTGGAATATTGACGTGTAGCCAGCCTGAGTCCATCTTTCATTTGGGACTTTTTTTTAAAGTAGGACAGTGTATTTTACCCCAAGAAAGGGGTTAATCTCTCTTAAAAGAGCTTTTTTTTATAACTAGTAAGGTGAGGGAGGCAGATCAATACTTGTCAAAGGCAATATTTGCTAATATTGCCTTTGACTGTATGGTAAGTGCTCATCAGAGCACTTACCATACATGCCTGCACACAGATCACATAGATCTGTTGTGCCGGCATCGATTTGCTCCCCCTCAGGAGAGCGACCACCATCGGCTCTGGGGAGCAGAACGGTGTTGTTAAGTGCCTCGCTGGCGAGGCACTTTAACAACACCGGAGATGCTTAGAAAGCGAACGATCATTCGCTTTCTAAGCACATGTGTGCAGCGGGCGCAGCCATTTTTAAATGGCTGCTGCGATCACTCCGTGGAGTGATCGTAGCGCGCCCCTGCACATTTGGGGGGTGTTGCACAATGCCTCTACCTAGAGGCATTGTAGCAACACCGTTAGAGTAAAGAAAGAGACCGCTGGTCGCTTTCTTTACTCAGTTTAGTGCATGACGTGCCAGGCACGTCACCTGTCGGCAAGTCCTCGATTTGCCGTGACGTGCCTGGCACGTCATCTGTCGTTAAGGGGTTAATAAGCCTTCTATGTGCAACAGTGTCAAAAGCCTTACTGAAATCTAGGTAAGCAATGTCTACTGCACCACCCTGATCTATTATTTTAGTTACCCAATCAAAAAAATCAATAAGATTAGTTTGGCATGATCTCCCTGAAGTAAACCCATGTTGTCTCTGATCTTGAAATCCAAGCGATAATGAAATCCAAGGTAATGCCTAAATTAGGAGAAAAATGTGTTTTAAATATGTGGCGTCTCCAGTGTATGACATCACCTGTGGCACGGTATGCAAACAGAAAATAGGACATAGTTCTCCTAATTCAGGCATTTGCTTGCAATTTATACACAATGTAGAGATCATTTTTTTAATCATTTTGTATTTGTTACATTCACAGTAAGTATGTATGCATGTATGAACATTTGAATAACCATACTCTAAATAGATTTACTATTTACTCAGGTTTTGCAGCTTCGGCTGATCCTCCCACTCAGCTCTCAGCATTTAGCTGGAGTCTGGAAGGGAAAACAATGCAACATTTTAAAATGTTTCCAAAAGCTAAAAATTGATTATCCTAGTTTATGCTGTGTATATGTCTCTGAGATATACACAGCTCAAACACAATGCTGCCTGGGCACAGTGCCAAACACTGTACATATGCAGTATTAATTCCAGGAAAGACAGACCAAAATTTGACAGGACTGGAACAGAGCCGGCCCCACAATCGTTCCGGGTGGGTCTGTTAGACCCAGGCAGCATGCCCCTTGGACCAGTTCCATTAGTTTTTGTGGTGTGCAGGGAGCACAGCACGAGGGGAGTCAGTGTTTCTGTGACTCTATGCGTGCGTGTGACTGTGTGTGCATGCATATCCTGGCATATTAAGTGGCAATATGATGGCATTTTAATTGGCAATACCCTGGCATATTAAGTGGCAATACCCTGGCATATTAAGTGGCAATATCCTGGCATTTTAATTGGCAATATCCTGGCATATTAAGTGGCAATACCCTAGCATTTTAATTGGCAATATCATGGCTTATTGGGAATATCCTGGCATATTAATTGTCAATATCCTGGCATATTAAGTGGCAATACCCTGGCATAATTTTTGGCAATACCTTGGCATATTAAGTGGCAGTACCCTGGCATATTAAGTGGCAATACCCTGGCATATTAAGTGGCAATATAGTGGCACAATCCTGGCATATGGAGGTGCAAAATCCTGACATATTCAGTGGCAAAATCCTGGCATACTGAGGGGAAAATCCTGGCATATTGAGGGGCAAAATCCTGACATATTCAGTGGCAAAATCCTGGCATACTGAGGGGAAAATCCTGGCATATTGAGGGGCAAAATCCTGACATATTGAGGGAAAAATATTGGCATATTACCTGGCATATTGAGTGGCTAAATACTGGCATACTGATTGGCAAAATAGTGTGTTTCAGGTCATGTGTGTCACTGTGTGTGTGTAAGTGGTAAGGGTGTGTGTAAGTGTGTCACTTTCTGTATAAGGGTGTGTGTCACTGTGTCAGTGTAAGGGTGTGTGTGTGTGTGTGTAAGTGTGTCACTGTCAGGGGCGTTGCTAGGTCTTCGGATGATCTGGGGCTAGAGCCCAGATGAGCTCGGTCACACACAGGGGCGTACCTAGAGCATTTGGCACCCGGGGCGGACCCTGAGTGTTGCACCCCCCCATAATAAAAAATGTAAGAAAACACCCATAATTTTTTCAGTGTTTGAAAATTGTACAATTATAGATACCAGGAATATTGTGCCACTTAGAACCCAGTAATATTGTGCCAGTCAGATACCAGTAATATTGTGCCAGTCAGATACCAGGAATAGTGTGCCATTCAAAGGCCAGTAATATTGTGCCAGTAAGATACCAGTTATATTGTGCCAGTCAGATACCAGTAATATTGTGCCACTCAGAGCCCAGTAATATTGTGCCATTCAGATACCAGGAATATTGTGCCAGTCAGAGCCCAGTAATGGTATGCCAGTCAGAACCCAGTAATAGTGTGCCTCTCAGATACCAGGAATATTGTGCCAGTCAGAGCCCAGTAATGGTATGCCAGTCAGAACCCAGTAATAGTGTGCCACTCAGATACCAGTAATATTGTGCCAGTCAGAGCCCAGGAATATTGTGCCAGTAAGACACCAGAAATATTGTGCCAGTCAGAGCCCAGAAATATTGTGCCAGTCAGGGCACAGTAATATTGTGCCAGTCAGAGCCCAGTAATATTGTGCCAGTCAGATACCAGTAGTATTGTGCCAGTCAGAGACCAGGAATAGTGTGCCACTCAGAGCCCAGTAATATTGTGCCAGTCATATCCCAGGAATATTGTGCCAGTCAGAACCCAGTAATAGTGTGCCACTCAGAGCCCAGTAATAGTGTGTCAGTCAGAGCCCAGTAATATTATGCCAGTCAGAGGCCAGTAATATTGTGCCAGTGAGAGCCCAGTAATATCGTGCCAGTCAGAGCCCAGGAATATTGTGCCAGTCAGAGCCCAGTAATGGTATGCCAGTCAGAACCCAGTAATAGTGTGCCACTCAGATACCAGTAATATTATGCCAGTAAGAGCCTAGGAATATTGTGCCAGTAAGACACCAGAAATATTGTGCCAGTCAGAGCCCAGTAATATTGTGCCAGTCAGAGCCCAGTAATATTGTGCCAGTCAGATACCAGTAGTATTGTGCCAGTCAGAGACGAGGAATAGTGCGCCACTCCGAGCCCAGTAATAGTGTGCCAGTCAGAGCCCAGGAATATTGTGCCAGTCAGAACCCAGTAATGGTGTGCCACTCAGAGCCCAGTAATAGTGTGTCAGTCAGAGCCCAGTAATATTGTGCCAGTCAGAGCCCAGTAATAGTGTGCCACTCAGAGCCCAGTAATAGTGTGTCAGTCAGAGCCCAGTAATATTGTGCCAGTCAGAGCCCAGTAATATTGTGCCATGCAGATACCAGTAGTATTGTGCCAGTCAGAGACGAGGAATAGTGTGCCACTCCGAGCCCAGTAATAGTGTGCCAGTCAGAGCCCAGGAATATTGTGCCAGTCAGAACCCAATAATAGTGTGTCAGTCAGAGCCCAGTAATATTATGCCAGTCAGAGCCCAGTAATATTGTGCCAGTTAAAGCCCAGGAATATTTTGCCAGTCAGAGCCCAGGAATATTGTGCCAGTCAGAGACCCGGAATAGAGTGCCACTTAGAGCCCGGTAATAGTGTGCCACTCAGAACCCAGTAATAGTGTGCCACTCAGAACCCAGTAATATAGTGCCAGTCAGAGCCCAGGAATATTGTGCCAGTCAGAGCCCAGTAATATTGTGCTAGTCAGAGCCCAGTAATATTGTGCCAGTCAGAGCCCAGGAATATTGTGCCAGTCAGAGCCCAGTAATAGTGTGCCACTCAGAGCCCAGTAATAGTGTGCCACTCAGAGCCCAGTAATAGTGTGCCACTCAGAACCCAATAATATTGTGCCACTCAGAACCCAGTAATATAGTGCCAGTCAGAGCCCAGGAATATTGTGCTAGTCACAGCCAGTAAATTTGTGCTAGTCAGAGCCCATTAATATTGTGCCAATCAGAGCCCAGTAATATTGTGCCACTCAGAACCCAGTAATATAGTGCCAGTCAGAGCCCAGGAATATTGTGCCAGTCAGAGCCCAGGAATATTGTGCCAGTCAGAGCCCAGTAATATTGTGCCAATCAGAGCCCAGTAATAGTGTGCCACTCAGAACCCAGTAAAATAGTGCCAGTCAGAGCCCAAGAATATTGTGCCACTCAGAGCCCAGTAATAGTGTGCCAGTCAGAACCCAGTAATAGTGTGCCAGTCAGAACCCAGTAATAGTGTGCCAGTCAGAGCCCAGTAATAGTGTGCCAGTCAGAACCCAGTAATAGTGTGCCAGTCAGAACCCAGTAATACCCAGACACACACACACACACCTAGACACCCTGACACACACACACCTAGACACCCATACACAGTTACACTTTTTTTTTTTTTTTTACTTACCTTACACTTGGTCCTTCATCCAGGACCTTCTGCCGGATGTCCGTCCACCTGACATCCGGCAAGCAGCTGACACAGCGCGACGGAGGCGGAGCTTGCATCCGTCGCGCTGTGATCTCTATGGCCAGGAGGAGAGGCTAGGGAGCGAGCTCCCTATAGCAGCCTCTCCTCCCGATCGGCCCTCACCCCCGCGTGAGGTTAATCCTCCGATTCTGGGACTATGTCCCAGACGGAGGAAAGCTCACCGGTGGATTTTTTTTTTTTTTTTTAATATTTAAAACCCTGGAGTCTAGGGCTAAAGAATACTTTAGCCCCAGAGTCTCCATTCTCGGCTATGAAGGGGGGACTCGGGGCTATAGCCCCAGTAGCCCACCCCTAGCGAGGCCTCTGGTCACTGTATAAGGGTGTAAGTGTGTCACTGTGTCTGTGTAAGGGTGTGAGTGTGTGTGTGTGTGTGTAAGTGTGTCACTGTGTCTGTATAAGGGTGTGTGTGTAAGTGGTAAGTGTGTCTCTGTGTGTGACTGCAAGGGTGTCTTTGTGTTTAAGGGTTTCAATGTGTGTTAGGGTGTCAATGTGTGACAAATTTAGAGCATGCGAGTAGAATATTTAGATGTATTTATTTTACACACTATACATTATACTTTTATATATAAAAATATATGGAGGGTTGGTAGTATGGGAGTCGTGGCGGGTCAGAGGAGGGGTGCGTCAAAATGCACCTTCGCCTGTGTAGACGAAAATCCTTGCACCGGCCCTGTGTATGTGATAGTGTATGTGACTGTGTCTTTATGTGTCTGTATGTGTCTGGGTGTGGGTGTGACTGGGTGTATGTGTTACTGCTTTGTTATGCCTGGAGTAATATTTTAACCCTTTCAATGCCAGGGTTGGTAGCATTACATTTAAACATACAAAATATAGACAGACAGGAAAAAGGAATAGACATAGGGAGAGCCAGACAGACAAATAGATAGATGTGCAAGTTATCCTGTGCATTCTAGTACAGAGGTTGATGAGCTGCACCATGGTCATGCTGAGTGACAGGCACACTGTACTGTGCATGTGTGTGACTGCAGTATATATGGAATGAGGCAGACACATTATTGCTCCAAACAAATGTGGGGGAGATGGAGCCCACCCTTGTACTTTGCCATAAAGGGATGATGCAGCGTCAGCAGTGAGAGTTAATCTGACTTTATCTATTTCCCTCTCTCCCTGTAACTAACTGGCTGATTTGCAGTATGCAATATCCTCTCCCTCTACATCAGTGTTAGCTAATCTTGGCATTGTGGGTATTTAGGCACTAGAGATCTCAGAATCCTCAGTCATCTTAGAAGGCCAATAAACTTTCTTTCCCACTAGTATGTATACAGAATCTCAAGTGAAAAGTCCAGTGCCCTGTTATGGTATTTTCTAAGGTACGTTGTAACCTCCGGCAGCTGCCAAGCATCACTGTGAAACATAGGGTAGTGGATGTATGGAATAGCCTGCCAGCAGAAGTGGTAGAGGTAAACACAGTCAAGGAGTTTAAACATGCGTGGGATAGACACAAGGCTATCCTAGCTATAAGACCGGGAATGGGGGACTAATAAAAGTACTCAAAAAAAAAAAATTGGGCAGACTAGATGGACCGAATGGTACTTATCTCCCGACACATTCTATGTTTCTATGTTTCTAGTGGCTGATCTGGTCACTTATAGCTAGTGTATGCAATCAATACAAACAACTTTTACTAGGCCCCCTCTATTCATTGCACATTAAAACAAGGGTCTTTCTCTGAAATAGCAAAGATTGGGTAGGACAGACTGCAAACAGATGCACTGGGATCTTCCGCCAACATCCAGATCAGCTCTACCTCAGCTGAGAGACAGAGCTGAGAGTAAACCTGCTTTATAACAATCTTGGTAAAAGTGTGGTGGATCAACGAGAACATAATATTCATTTTATTTTTTACATTTACTATTGTTTTCTTAGTTCTATGCATGTTGGTGCCAAGGCAAACACCTGGGGGTTGGCCCAATTTTTACCCTGGTTACAGTATTTTTCATTTTATGGTGTCACACTGTGGTAGTGGCTCTCATCCAATGGATATGGAATATCCTCATCACATCCTGTAGAATTTGGCACTATGTCAGGCAGATCCTCTTTCCACACTTGCCTCCGAAGCTCCCTGTGAAGAAATCAGGTGGTGAGTTACCACTGAGGGCTTTCATTCTTTGACTTTATGCCAGATTTGACTTTCCTACAATCCAACCCCAAGCCCCCCCCCCCCCCCCATTATAGACTGAATAACGGGAGCAGAGATCATCACAGTGGCCTGTTGGTAGGTTCCAATAGGGTTGGATGGATTGGTAGCTAAAGATCTAGGATTCTAGATGTGTCAAGGTGATCCTTCTCACTTCCATGCCTCAGCTGCACCAACTGTGAAGTCGATTCAAGTTGACCATCTCTTGTGAATTCTACATTTTTACATGTTCTTGTATGTTGTCAGGTTTACAGTCATTCTGTGAACCTTGCCCAGCCTAAATTAAAAAAAAAAATAAAAAGATCATATTGCACAAAATCAAGTTTGGTCGGTGTATTCCTTAAATAAAGTTATAACCAGAAAAAAAAATAAGTGTGTATCTTAACACCTCCTTGTTTTATGTCATTATCAGCAAAGACTATCGTTGATACATACACACACAGAACTGAGTGAGCTGACACAAATATAGTCCTTGTGTAACATTAGATACCATTATAAAACACTTAATTATTTATAAAAGTACATGGAGGGATAAAGTGGGGGTGTCTCCCAGCAGAATTTCCATTTTCAGCTCCAGAACTAACTTTTAGAAATTGTTTTCTAAGTAGTCAGGCAGCAAAAGTGTAGATGTGTCAGGTTTTTAAGAAGAAAAGAAGAAAACAATTGAAAAATATTTGTTTGCCCCCCCCACCCATTCTTGATAATTTACTGTTGTGGCATACTATAAAATTGCTATCACTGTTAAGATAAGTGGTGTGATGACAATAAGGTTCTTAAGCCCCTGAAATTCCCTAGATAACCTCTTCACAATATACACACTAGTCCCCCCCAAGAACATATTTAGTTCAATTGACCCTGGACATTTTAGGAGCCACTGTTGGACATCATCCAAGACAACTAAATTTAACATTCCACGCACTGTACTCCAAACTTCAGTGCTCGAATTTTTTTTTTTATTCTGTCTATTTTTAGCATAGCATTGCCAAAGCCGTAGGGAAGAAGAAAAGGTCTATTTTTAGCACTCTTTTATTTATTTATTTTTCCTTTTTTACACAGTGTGAAAGAGACCGTTAATGGTTGACTGGAAAGGTTATAAGATTAACAAGAGCAGTCCCAGAAGACTGGAAATTAGCAAATGTTGTGCCCATTCACAAGAAAGGTAGTAGAGAGTAGTCAGGCAACTATAGGCCAGTAAGTCTGACATCGGTAGTGGTGAAAGTAACTGTGTTAAATGACAGGATTGTTGAACATCTAAAATCTCAATTTCAAGATCAGAGACAACATGGGTTTACTTCATGGAGATCATGCCAAACTAATCTAATTTTATTTTGATTGGGTGACTTAAATAATAGATCAGGGTGGTGCAGTAGACATTGCTTATCTAGATTTCCGTAAGGCTTTTGACACTGTCGCACATAGAAGGCTTATCAAGAAAATTCAATCTTTGAGGCTGAGTGAAAGGCAACAGAAGGTTGTAGCCGATGACACAAAGATTTTCAGCAGGGATAAGTTAAATGGCAAATGATTTAGGTAAACTAGTAAAATGGTTAGAGCTGTGACAACTGATGATTAAGTGCAAGATAATGCCTATTGGGCTTAAAAACCAAAAGGCAGTTTATAAATTATTTGATACAGTCCTAACCTCAACATCTGAGAAAATGTAGCAGAACAGCAGGAAATGCTAGCAGGATGCTTGGTTTTATAGGGAGAGGTATTAGCAGAATGCTTGGTTGTATAGGGAGAGGTATTGGCAGAATGCTTGGTTGTCTAGGGAGAGGTATAAGCAGAATTCTTGATTGTATAGGGAGAGGTATTAGCAGAATGCTTGGTTGTCTAGGGAGAGGTATTAGCAGAATTCTTGATTGTATAGGGAGAGGTATTAGCAGAATGCTTGGTTGTATATGGAAAGGTATTAGCAGAATGCTTGATTGTATAGGCAGAGGTATTAGCAGAATGCTTGGTTGTATAGGGAGAGGTATTAGCAGAATGTTTGGTTGTATAAGGAGAGGTATTAGCAGAATGCCTGGTTGTATAGGAAGATGCATTAGCAGTAGAAAGAGGGAAGTCCTCATGCCATTGTACAGAGCACTGGCGAGACCTCACTTGGAGTATTGTGCACAGTACTGGTGTCCGTATCTCCAGAAGGATATTAATACTTTGCAGAGAGTTCAGAGAAGGGCTACAAAACTGGTTCATAGGTTGCAGGATAAAACCTGCAAGGAAAGGATCTTAATATGTATAGCTTGGAAGAAAGATGACAGGGAGATGTTAGACACATTTAAATACATAAAGGGAGTTAACACAGTAAAGGACATGAGTATATTTAACACCTTCATGGCCAGACATTTTGAAAAAGGTTGATCTTTCTAGACAATGGCTGTTTTAACACTTTGCCGGTGCTTGTGTTTTCCTTTTTCTCAGTTACTGTACCCACACAAACGTTATATTATAATTTTAAGGATAAGAAGGGCTTTCTTTAGAAATCATTATTTTGATTATATCATAAAATGTATTATATAAATTGTGAAATGTGATGGAACATGTAACAATTAAATTTACTTTTTCTAAAATGTACTTGAAAAATATTTTACACATCTAGCAAAGATAAATAATAAAAATCAAATAAATAGATTCTAATATTTATCCTGAGTTTAAAAATACCACTTTTTTTTATTTTTTTTTAAAAACTTTTTTTGCAAATTACAAGCCAATATTTACAAGTAGCGCATTGCTTTTTACTAACCATTTTTCTTTCAGAATTACCCATAGTGACCCCAGCCCTAAGACGTCAAATGTTTATGTTTTATTAATTCTTACACAATTCTGGGGGGTTGGTAAGTCCCTGGGGGACATGGGCAGGATACCTCCATAATATGCAATCTCCGTTCCAGTTCATCCCAAAGGTGTTTGATGGAGTCAAGGTCAGGGCTCTGTGTGGCCAGTCAAGCTCTTCCACATCAAACTCATCCAACCATGTCTTTATGGACCTTGGTTTCTGCTCTGGGGCACAATAATGCAAGAATAAAAAAGGGCCTTCCCCAAACTGTAACCACAAAGATGGAAGCATAGCATTGGCACAGTGCATTCAGACAGACAATATTCTCCCGGCATCCGCCAAACCCAGACTCGCTCATCAGACTAACATATTGCCAAGACTCCCTAGAATACATTTCCACTGTTGCTGAGTCCTATGGTGGCGTGCTTTACACCACTAAATCCAATGCTTAACACAGTCCTTGGTGATGTAAGGTTTGCATGCAGCTGCTTGGTCATAGAAACCCATTCCATGAAGCTCCCACTGCACAGATTTTGTGCTGATATTAATACCAGTGGAAGTTTGGAATCTTCAGCTATGGAATCAGCAGAGCATTGGAGACTTTTACACACCATGCGTCTCAGCACTCGGTGACACCGCTCTGTGACTTTACGTGGTCTTCCGCTTCGTGGCTGAGTTGCTGCTGTTCCTAAACATTTCCACTTTCCAATAATACCCCTTACAGTTGACCGTGGAATATCTACCAGGGATGGAATGTTATGAACTGACTTTTTGCAAAGGGGGCAGCATCCTATCACAGTACCACGCTATTGTCCATATGGAATAGTTTGTATGAGCGCACTAAATGGCAAAGTGAGAAAATACACTAAAACACATAAATTACAACAAAACCCCAAAAAGTTAATTCTTAACGACTATTAGCAGCTGCCTAAGCAATGTATATAATAGCGCCTCCTATTGGTTAAATACACATTTTTATTTGCCAAGTGTTTTTACCCAAGAAAAGTAAACTACAAAAATGTGGTATTTATATAGTTTTGTTACATATTTAATAATATCCAATTTGTGCCATTCACTTGTCAGTTCTGAACAATTCACGTTTAAGTGAATAAACCCCACTGAGATTCACTGAGATTCATTGAGATTCCTCTGGTGTTCATCTTATGTCTTACTTGAGTTTTCCATAAAATGGCAATGGGAACTTATTCGTAGTGGATAAAGAAGATTTATAGGAGATGCCGAAATTACCTGCTCCACGGTGCTGCTGATGTGATCAGCTCCGAGTGCGTTAGTCCCATGAGCACTCGCTTCCACAGCACCCTGCCCGGGAGGATCAAAGGTTTTTCCCCACGGGGTGTTCTAACACAAAGTCTGAGAACTCAGAAGTTCCCATCGGGTGAACTGTGCATGCACGCAATAGCTCAGATCTTATCACAAAATGAACCAAGCGAGAGTACGATCACTCAGATCTTATCACAAAGTGAACTGAGCGTGCATGCAGTCACTCAGATCTTATCACAAAGTGAACCAAGCGTGCAATCACTCAGATCTTATCACAAAGGGAACCGAGCGTGCACACAATCACTCAGATCTTATCACGAAGTGAACCAAGCATGCGATCCCTCAGATCTTATCACAAAGTGAAGCGAGAATGCACGCAATCACTCAGATCTTATCACAAAGTGAACCGAGCATGCACGCGATCACTCAGATCTTATCACAAAGTGAACCAAGTGTGCGCATGATCACTCACTTTGAATGATCGTGCACATGCATGGACGTATATAAATAGAAAACTTATATAATTTTGTTTTATATATATATATATATATATATATATATATATATATATAAATATAGATAAATAATTTTTTTATAATATTGATAAATGAATAATGCAATATATGCATAATGCAACTTTTTAAATATACAGTATATATATATTTGTGAATATCGTTTTATATATAAGCTTAAATAAATGCAGTTATTTAATAATACTTATAATATTGTGATTTATTTATATATAAATATAATTTTTATAATATTATATATGTATACTAATAATAAATAACTGCAACTTTTAAACTTTTATAACATTGTAATATATATATACACACACACACACATACATAACCTTTGGCATAGTTATATATCTGTTGGTATATGGTGCTTTCTCTTTTGGACTTTGTTTATATATGTACATTAAACATATATATTAAGCAAAAGGCAACTTTTTCCTCTTTATTTTTTTGTTCCCTGCCCCCGTCCTTGTTTTTTATTCTATAAATGGAGAAGTGGCAGAGCACACACACGTGTCTATCTGAAAAAGGCTTGACTTGAAGGATGTTCAGTCACAGAGCCAGACAGCTGAAGAGGTGTAATTTTACAACTCTCTGTGCCCTGTCACTGGTGTGATTGAGGTAGACAGCAGGCACTGGGACTGCCCAAGCCCTCTAAGCGACACAGACAGGTGTGAGGAGAGGATTGGGGGGTCAGCAGCTAATACAAAAAGGCTGGATTCTGGCCTTACAGGGGCATAAACCAAGACACCAGCTCAGTACGAGGAGCTGTCCTTGTGCCAGCACTAAAGACCACAGAGGACCACAGAGGACATGGTGGAAGGCAGAGGAGCTAGGGCTTCAGACAGAGTAGATAACTGTATTTCTCAGTGACATTAACAAGTTTACTGAGCATTCCATTAACAAGTCAGTGGGAACTCTATAGTGTATTTGTAATGTCATTTAGGAGTTTAAATTTACTTTTTACAGTTTTTTCCCCCACAGCTTCACAGTTTTTTTTTTTCAGGACTTGACAAATACCAGGAGCCAAGGAACCAGGGCTCCTACAATATCTACTGCTGGCTCCTAATTTTTTTTATTTTTTTTTACATTTTTTTTATTATTGTTTTGCATAGAACTCTGTGGAAGTTCCATTTCCCTGGCTCCTTAAAAAAAAAAATATATATATATCAAGACTGGCTCATGAGTTGGTCTTCACTTATTTGTTAAGCCCTACTCCAAGTTTCAGATCTTTCGAGACACTAAGCAACCTTCCCACGTCCAAGCATTTGTCCAAGAAAGTTCTAGCTCGTCGGGCAGAAAGCCCCAAGATTCCGGAGAGAAAAAAATCGAAAGACGTCAAAAAAACAGGTAAATATCCGCCAAAAATGTATTGTCACTATGCTAGTAACTTTATTTTTATTATAATTATGTGGGTGTATTGATCGGTGTTTGACATATTTTGAAATATCCGACTCTACTGAGGGACGTGAGATCACAATGTTCTCTTGCTGTCTATAGTATTCAGTATAAAGAGGTAGGATTCTCAGGTCATGGAACGTGTTACATATGGAATGTTAGATTTAAATTATATGGAAAGGGTAATAATCTGTCCTGAAATAAGTGTGAAAAGTATGACTGAAGGAAAATTATTTTCTGCTTGCAACTGTAGTAATTTATACTATAAATATTGTGCACATTTCTGGCCCTTAAAGGATTAATACAAACTTAAATAAAATTCTGATAAGCATTGAAATTCAGTCCTGGAGCCAATTATGTAGTGTTAACACAGCTGTTATTTTACAGTATGCATCATTTAGGATCATTAACAAACTCAGGACCAGGCTTATGACAGTTTGCTCAAATCTCCCATCACCCTCTTTTTTGTTTGTTTTTATCTTGCTCTCTGTCTAGTTATAAATAGATGTGATTTAACCATTCTGGGTTTAGCTCGGTGACCTGACCCTTGCAAAGCATAAGAAGTAATTATGTATACTAAAAAAAAAAAAAAAAGTTTTGTTTTGAAAACAGAAAAAAACAGAATGTGTCGGCAGATAAGAACAATTTGGCCCATCTAGTCTTCCCAATTTCTGCCTAAAAACAAATTCTGAAGTCTCTGGCCTTATTTTATATCTATGATAGCCTTGTGCCTATCCCACACATGCGTAAAAGCCTTCACTGTGTTTATCTCTACCACTTCCGCTGGAAAGCTATTCCATACATCCACTACCCTCTCAATAAAGTAATGCTTCCTGATATTACTTTTAAACCTTTGCTCCAATAGTTGTGGTAGTATTTCTTGTTTTAAATATACTCTCTTCCTTTACTGTGTTGATTCCCTTTATGTATTTAAATGTTTCTATCATATCCCCCCTGTCACGTCTATAAGCTATACAAGCTATACATGTTAAGATGCTTTAACCTTTCCTGGTAAGTTTTATCCTTCAACCCATGAACCAGTTTAGTAGCTCTTCTCTGAACTCTCTCCAAAGTATCAATATCCTTTTGGAGATACGGTCTCCAGTACTGCGTACAATACTCCAATGGAGGACTCACCAGTGCTCTGTAGAATGGCATGAGCACTTCCCTCTATCTACTGCTAATACCTCTCCCTATACAACCAAGCATTCTGCTAATACCTCTCCCTATACAACCAAGCATTCTGCTAATACCTCTCCCTATACAACCAAGCATTCTGCTAATACCTCTCCCTATATAACCAAGACAAATAATAAAATGACAAGATAAATTAACATTGTAGAAATTTTACCAATATTAAAAGAACAATAATCATAAATGCTCCAATTTTCCCAAAGTCTTTTCCATTTCCACTAAAAATAAAAATAATTTACTCAACCTTTATACCTTAATTATCTGTATGCAACTCAATAATGAGGTTAATGAAACTATTGCTCTGTAATGTAGCAGTCAATAAGCATGATTCCATTACCCATTGTCTGCTTAATATCTGCCAGTATGAAGCTTCTGTTACCATAATGCCAGTAAGTGACATGTCTCCTGTTAAACTGTGTTACAATGCGTTATAATTGCTGCCTTGCATGCCTATATCCGCATGCCTATAATCAAGGTTAAAACACTGTGTAAAACTAATGGAAGGCAAGCAGGGCCACCTCACATTGGTCGAAACCAGTTAATACAATTACACCAGTGTATACTGCTTTTACATTTAAAGAGAGTACACATGTAATCAAAACTATTAAATATGGGCCCATAGACATGATAACCTGTACCTTAATGGATTATTCAATGACACCAATGTCATCATGTGGTAAATTAACCTAAAAATGAATGTAACTAGCTGATTCGATACCTGGTATACATGCATTTTGGTGAGAATGTAGGTCATAGGGCAGATGGTATTTGGGTTTAGGTTTTTTTTTTTGGGGGGGGGGGGGGCTTCTGCTACCCATGTGAGATAACATGCTTCTTTATATGCCCATATGAATTACATTGCTATGGAATGTAAGGAAGTGTGTGGTCTCGCTGAGGTTTATCTTCTGATCAATGAACTTCTACTTAGGGCTCTCAAAATAAAATGTCCATTTTCTGCGCAATTATTATTCTGTAGGTATACCACATAGCCCGTAGTATGCTTTATCACCCTCTGTAGTACATTGTTCTCACAGCAAGGGTTCGACATAGAAATATGATTGTGTCACTGTTACCCAATGTGTCAATGTCTTCTTATATGGAGTAACTGATCTGCCTGACGGGCTCCGCCTAACCTTAAATTAAAAAAAAAAAAAAAAATGCTGTTATTTCTAATTGAAATTTTGCATTAAATGTAGATATTTTTAATAGAAATGTTTTAATGAAACAATACAAATAAAGTACCTCTTGTATAGGTCTATCAGGGGGCAGACAGGTTTAGCATCTTGGGTCAGTTAAATGAAGATCTGACGTATATGACCCAAGATGTCTGCCCCCTGCTATAGCTACACAGAGCAAACATATTTTATTTGTATTATTTCAACAACATTTTTTTTTTTTTTAAATGCCTATATTTCGTGCAATGTTTCAATTAAACAATAGTTAATGTGTTTGCTGAATGACGTCCCTTAAGTCTATGGAAATGATAGCATGGGCTCCATTTTTGTTAAAGAAAAGATTATTATAGCCTTATCTCTTATAGCAGTGTTCTCCACCACTGATTTAAGTATTTGTACTAACTGGTCATGATTTTGAAAACTTGGCTTGCGCAGGGGTGCACTCGAATTTGGCGGGCTCCTATGTAAAGCACTGATGTATTGCCCAAGTCTAAAAACAGAGCATTTGTTCCATAAATGTATGACTCTTTTTGTGTACTGTATATTTGTGGCTTTCTGGAGTGCAAACAACTAAACAAAGGTCTGTCTTATGTCTCTGAGTACCTTACTTTACCATAGCTTTTGACAGCCATTTTGAATTTGCAGCCTGGCCTACGCTATCACCTTTGATATATATATATATATATATATATATAGATATATATAGATTGTCACGGGAGTTCATGGGTTTCCCCTATAGGGCCACTCTCCTTATAGGGAGGAACGTTTTCCTTGTTACAGAATACAAACTCTAAATCTACACCATTTGTCTTGTTTTGTGCTTTGTGGAATCATACTATTTGCTTTGTCATTTTATATTTTTTTTTTGTTCCTGTTTGGTCAGTGTTCCCAGTGCTCAGTTCCTGGGTCAGGTGGTAAATGGAGTTGGGAAATATGGGACTCTGTATCCAGTGTCTTTACTAATGTCACTGTACATGGTGTGTGTCAATATGACACTTCCAGCTGTCTCTCCTATCTGTACTGCCATAATATCCCTCAGCCAGACCTTCTCACTCACATGTGGAATGTGTCGGGTGAGGGGTGGACAGACCCCCTCCTGGCACAAACAGGATATTAATGATTTAGACCACCAAGGAAGGTCACTTATTACTAACTCAGAAATAAGGAGAGGCAAGGGTCATTCTTACCAAATAACCCCACTAGAACTATGTTTTCCAGCGGCTGGGTATATGAATGCATTTATATATTTTTATTTACTTATTACTATTATTTAGTATGAACATTTCCTTTATTTGGAGAAATAGAGACTCCCTTATTTTAGTTTAAAAAAAGATTGTGTTACTGTTAAAATTGCAGTTTACCCAGTAATAATATATCATCTTCCTTATTTTTATTATACACAACCACACACATATATATAATAATAA
This sequence comes from Pelodytes ibericus, assembly GCA_036172795.1. Lineage (NCBI taxonomy): Eukaryota > Metazoa > Chordata > Amphibia > Anura > Pelodytidae > Pelodytes > Pelodytes ibericus. Next base: position 206,724,062 of record CM069861.1, read on the forward strand.
TGCTATGATTGTGGTCATTCTGATTACCAGTATTAACAATATTGTTTCTTTAATATTTGTTTTCTGCGTTTTATTATTATTTTTTAAAGTATTTTTTTAATTCATAATTGTTAGAATTTTTTTTAGCCCCCTATTTTTTTTAATATACTACAAAAAATGGAGAAGTGATGTGCCATTGTTAGTGCTAGTTGTGCACACAGTAACTTATGGTAAATCATGGAGATTATTAAGGTAAGATGAGATGACTGCCAGACACTAAACAGACTAGCCCTATTAGGGAGTTGAGAATGCTGTGCACCTCTGTCTGTAGCAGCTGGCTTTTCTATATTTGTCCGTAAGGCCCGTGATAACTATTGCACAATCAGCTGGCTGATCTGTTTTATAACAGTAACACCATTTCGTGGATGTCTCTCTACACCATTGGCTTACATTCATCCAGGCTGGCTTATAAAGTCATTAAACAACCTCCAGGGGCAGAAGCAAAGGCCTTTCAGAGTTTGTACTTACGGCCTGATTCTGAGCTATCTAGCAAATCTATCTATTATCTATCTATCTATCTATCTATCTATCTATCTATCTATCTATCTATCTATCTATCTATCTATCTCTCTATCTCTATATCTATCTATCTCTCTATCAATCTACATCTATCTATCCATTATCTATCTATCTATCTATCTATCTATCTATCTATCTATCTATCTATCTATCTACATATATCTATGTATCTACATCTATCTATCTATCCATTATCTATCTATCTATCCATTATCTATCTATCTATCTATCTATCTATCTATCTATCTATCTATCTATCTATCTATCTAAAATAGTACAAGTGAAATATAATATAGAAAACAATGGAGTAAAAAAAAATAGGTGATGTAAAGAAAAAAACAATGGTCCAAATGGAAGACTGAATCAAATGGAATTTGGAAATCAAATAGCTATTTATTTAGCTATCATCTGTCTATCTATCTATATATATATATATATATCAATTTATGTATATATGTATCATATATCTACTCTCTCTCTCTCTCTCTCTCTCTGTCTCTCTCTGTCTGTCTCTCTCTCTCTCTCTCTCTCTCTTTCTCAAACTTTATTTATCTGTTTATATATATATATATATTGCTAAATATGTATCATCTATCTATCTATATCTATCTATGACTACCTATGCCTATCTATAATAGGCCCAGATTAATGATATAATTCAATAGTTCAGTGATCAGTACCACTGATTATCTGAACTGCATTGAAAAATGGATATTGTATGTTTGCAGAAAGTCAATGTGTCAGGCAGTGTCACACAATATAGTGTCATTACATTTGTATGATGATATAGATTCTTTAAACACTTTGAACCACCAATACTGCATTTATGCAGAGTTCGAGAAATATTCACCTTTAGTCTGTAGAAGCAACCCCTGCCATTGGTGGGTGGGCACACCAATCACGCTGCACTCAACCAATAGCTGGGGAAGATATAAGCCCTAGGATTACATTCAAAAGGCATTATAATCAGGCAGAAGGGATCTTCTGCCTGATTAAACCATTCATAGAGCACTAAGTCCCTCTTTAAAATATATTTCCTAATCCGGTCATTTGTATGAGTAATGATATCAGGCACATCAGACACAACATGGATGCTTTATGGAACCTTCTTTGCAAAGATACGAAGAGGAAATAGAAAACCATAGCACCATTTGGGTTTAAGAATATATTGTACATTATACCGATGAATGGTTTTTGCTGGTACTGTACATAAACCACTAGGTTGTAAAATGTGATTAAATTATATTAATTCATTGGGGTTCATTCTTATATTTCAGGCTGATGGGACAACACTGTTGGACTTCAAGGCAGACGAAGATGACCCCAAGTCGTAGGGCTTTGCAGGCTGCTATGGCTGGTCAAACGGAACCAAGTCCGTCTTCCCTGGAGGTTTGGTCCCCTTCAACCAGCTATGGCAGTGCTGAACCCCATCATCGGTGTCACCGAAGACCCCACCCAGCTGCCTACTCGCCTTGTGTTCTGTAGACATGTCACATCATGGCATAGTTAGTGTTCATCATCTCAGTAATCAGTGTTCCATTAAAATGCAGAACCTTTCGGCATTTGTGCAGTAAACCATGCTAAGGGTGCAACTAATGGTGTGTGAAGCATAATTTGGAATATCACAAATAATGAGTTTTACAAAAAAATGAACCCTTTACATATGTCTGTATCTCTGTTGACATCTATCTCCTTCTCTAGCTTCCTATCTAATGTATCAAAGTGTATTTATTGATCATTATCTGTTTATCAATATGTACCTATTTATCAGTATGTATCAACACACGTATATCTATCGTTAACCATCTATCATTTTATTTATCTATATATATATCTCTCTAAAGAGTAGAAAAATCCAATTTATCGAGGAAAAACATGTACTGACGTTTCAGTCCTCCCAAGACTGTATCAAGACGTCCAACATAGTCAAACATCGGTAATATATAGTGCAAACCATCATGGGCGTGCGCAGGCTTTTGTTTCATGGCAAAATCTCCTTCCCACCTTTCAGCACATCATGAGAACTTTACAGTACAATAGCTAGGGTGGTAAAGATTACCCACAACCACCTTCAATGGGAGAATTTTTCTGACTTGGCTAATTTGGCCTTCTGTTTGTCATTCCCATCTCATAATAATATTCAGCCAGCCATATTGCTAGCTCAACTTCATGGGAATTGTAGTTATAGACTGGACATGTTCTGGCATACAGTACACTACACACTAACTGTATTGTTGTTGACTGCAGCTCCCATGATATACAGTCAAAAGCATGATAGGAAATGTAGTCCACAAGCAATACATAAAGATTGTCTAAAAACTGTGCATTATTACATGTCCCCTGCTTCAAATCACTAACACTATCTGACCATATATATGTATATATATCCCTATGTAGCTATCAATATACCATGTCCATTTATATCAATATGTATCCATCTATCAATAACTATCTATCAATAGGTATCTATCTGTATCTTTATATCTATGTATCAATATTTATATATCAATATATATGTATCTATTTATATATCGATATGTAATTAACTATTTAGCAATATGTATATATCTATGTATCAATATCTATGTGTATTTAGCTATATATCAATATCTATCTGCCTATCTATATCAATATATCAGTATTTATATATATATATATATAGAGAGAGAGAGAGATAGAGAGAGAGAGCGAGAGAGAGAGAGAGAGAGAGAGAGAGAGAGGCAAACATATATATATATATTGATAAATATATATAGATAGATAGATAAATAGATAGATAGATAGATAGATAGATACTTTGCAATATTTTTATTTATGTATGGTGTCATTTATTTTTCATTATATCTGCTCTGTGTGTATTGATTTGTTTCTTATTAATAAATATCAACCTAGTTCTCAACTACTTATCTTCTTGATATCAAATGTATTTTTGTCTGTCTGTCTGTCTGTCTGTCTGTCTCTCTCTCTCATACTTAGTTTATCCTATGTTCTACAATTATTTGGTTAAGTGTTATAATGTATACAAATAAAATAAATAAATTTTTTCAAGCAAACCCTGTCTCATCCTGTCTATCAGCTAAAAGTTACACAATGAAATGTTTATAAACATATCAAAGAAATTTTAAATAGGAACATATAAAGTACAACTTGATAAAACCCGATGTTATTACAAAATATCAACCTCATTTATATATATATATTTATCCTACTTGTATACCTCTTAAATGATATGATATGTAATACATGTAAAGACTAAATGATAAGAGATACATTTTACTTTAATAAGGAAAAAATATGAATATATATAATATACTATATAGATATAATAAGAATGTGAAAACGACTTTAGCAAACCTGATGTAATTATAAAACATTGATATATTCATTCATTTACCTTTTCTTTGCTGTATCCTTCCCCTTTTTCATATTTGAAATTGTCAATAAACAATCAATTATAAAAAAATAAAAAATGGGGACATATATTGATTTTGTAAAGGCCACACTATGAAGGTGTCTTTTGAGCAAGTTATAGTACAGACGAATGGCAAAAGGATTTATAAAGTATAAAAATGCATTTGGTAAAACACACATGAGATAAAGAGGGTCCTATTCATTTCTTGCTGTTCCAGTGTCTGTAAAGTGTGAATCTAACGTTTTCTTTTCATTATTATTAATAAACATGGTGCCCAGTTTAATTCTGGATGTACTAAGCTCGGGAGTCAAGTCTAGATTAGTTGACCAATGAATGATGGGATCCTAGAAACACATTCAGCACACAGATAATTTACAACTAGGGTAATAAATAAAACTGGACTCAGGAACTGCCCTTCACCAACATCCCAAGTGCCCTTCGGGAACGTTTCATCTGCAGACACTTCCTCCGTGTGTTGAGTCCAATGGAAAGCAGAGATTCCTTAGTCCCTGGCACTCCGCGGTGTTCCATTGATGATGTGATCTTTGTGTGGAAGGGTTTAGAAGTTGAATTTATCAACAAAGGTACAAATAAATAGCTGTCCCTTGTGTGAGGATAAAACAGGTAGGTATTTTTGACAGTATAAGCCAGTTTATCCTCTGACCGGCAGCTGCCAGGCTTCGATGGGAGGCTTCGATGTGAAGAAGGCTGCCCAGTCTGGTCGGTGACTGGGAGCATGCTGCTCCTGCAATATGGCTGTGCCCTCTTGTGGTCAGAGCTGATACAGTATGATACAGGTACCTTGTTATAGGAAGTGATCATTCAGTTACACGCTGGCTGGTGCATCACACTGTAAGGGGTAAGGTGATAATACAGTATGATACAGGTACCTTGTTATAGGAAGTGATCATTCAGTTACACGCTGGCTGGTGCATCATATTGTAAGGGGTAAGATGATAATACAGTATGATACAGATACCTTGTTATGGGAAGTGATCATTCAGTTACACGCTGGCTGGTGCATCACACTGTAAGGGGTAAGGTGATAATACAGTATGATACAGGTACCTTGTTATAGGAAGTGATCATTCAGTTACACGCTGGCTGGTGCATCACACTGTAAGGGGTAAGGTGATAATACAGTATGATACAGGTACCTTGTTATAGGAAGTGATCATTCAGTTACACGCTGGCTGGTGCATCACACTGTAAGGGGTAAGGTGATAATACAGTATGATACAGGTACCTTGTTATAGGAAGTGATCATTCAGTTACACGCTGGCTGGTGCATCACACTGTAAGGTGTAAGATGATAATACAGTATGATACAGGTACCTTGTTATAGGAAGTGATCATTCAGTTACATGCTGGCTGGTGCATCATATTGTAAGGGGTAAGATGATAATACAGTATGATACAGGTACCTTGTTATAGGAAGTGATCATTCAGTTACACGCTGGCTGGTGCATCACACTGTATGGGGTAAGGTGATAATACAGTATGATACAGGTACCTTTTTATAGGAAGTGATCATTCAGTTACACGCTGGCTGGTGCATCACACTGTATGGGGTAAGGTGATAATACAGTATGATACAGGTACCTTGTTATAGGAAGTGATCATTCAGTTACATGCTGGCTTGTGCATCACATTGTAATGGGTGAGATGATAATACAGTATGATACAGATACCTTGTTATGGGAAGTGATCATTCAGTTACACGCTGGCTGGTGCATCACACTGTAAGGTGTAAGATGATAATACAGTATGATACAGGTACCTTGTTATAGGAAGTAATCATTCAGTTACATGCTGGCTGGTGCATCACACTGTATGGGGTAAGGTGATAATACAGTATGATACAGGTACCTTGTTATAGGAAGTGATCATTCAGTTACACGCTGGCTGGTGCATCACACTGTAAGGTGTAAGATGATAATACAGTATGATACAGGTACCTTGTTATAGGAAGTAATCATTCAGTTACATGCTGGCTGGTGCATCACACTGTAAGGGGTAAGGTGATAATACAGTATGATGCAGGTATCTTGTTATAGGAAGTGATCATTCAGTTACACGCTGGCTGGTGCATCACACTGTATGGGGTAAGGTGATAATACAGTATGATGCAGGTATCTTGTTATGGGAAGTGATCATTCAGTTACACGCTGGCTGGTGCATCACATTGTAATGTGTGAGATGATCATACAGTATGATACAGGTACCTTGTTATGGGAAGTGATCATTCAGTTACACGCTGGCTGGTGCATCACATTGTAATGGGTGAGATGATAATACAGTATGATACAGATACCTTGTTATGGGAAGTGATAATTCAGTTACACGCTGGCTGGTGCATCACATTGTAATGGGTGAGATGATAATACAGTATGATACAGATACCTTGTTATGGGAAGTGATCATTTGTGTCACATTTTATGTGAGAGAGAATGGGGTGTGGCTTTATATAGTGTATGAAGTTACCATGGTTCATGCTAAACCAACAGGAAGACTGTATTTCCCATGACTCTCAGTATGTTAAGTATCATGGGAAAGAGAATACTGAACATCTAGAGGGCCAAAGCTTAGTTATCATATGATTATGGAGCTGGTGTGCAACGTAATGCTTTTCATCCTTCATTCCTTCAAGGAAGCAAGGGTTAAACAACTGTTTAGTCATCTTTTAAAGAAAAATTTCAAATTTAGTTTGACAAAAAAAATCAAAATAACTTACCTTGGTATAGAAATAACACCTAAAATTAAAAAAAAAAAAAAAAGTATAATGTGTACAGTTTGGCTTTATTGAAAGAAACCAGCTATATATTAAAAGGATGGAAGAATATATTACCATCTGTGGCGGCGTATATTACGCCCAAGTGGCTCTGTGCGTTCAGACATCTACCATTGCCGATACCAGAAAGTTGACTGTGAATTATTAAGTCTAGTTCGCTGAGATTTGTGAAAAGCCAGAAGATTAAAAGGGGTGTTTTGGTATTGCCGATAATTAAGGATATATAATATTTCCAATATTATTGGACATGTTTATAGGATGCAGATTCCTGAAGTAGAAAATGAGTATCGGTAACAACAAATGGTGCATAATATTGAGGCCGGCTCGATTGCGAAGACTAAATGCTCTCTGAAAATTGTAATATCAACTAGCTATGTTAATAAGTAATGTGCTAGAAATATGGAATCAGATTGGAATGTTTGGACTTTGATAAAAAAAAACATTATGGATACTTTCAATATTAAAAAAAAATGGTGGAGTCCAATATCCAAGGCTTAAACCTCAGAAAAATGAAAGAGGCTGGTATTAGAACCTTAGATGATATGATGAGTGGCACATGTATTGAAACCATTCCAAGGGTTGAAACAGGAATTTGGGATGACAGACTTTTTTTTCTTCCTTATTTAGTGGTTAAGATTTTGTTGGTGTTCGTTTTAATATCTATATTTCGTGTCCAAATAGTTGATCAAGTTATGTCAAAAGCCTATATTCTCGTTTGTATGAAGGAGGTAGATTCGAGATCTTGGTCCAGAGACAGAAGGGCCAATATCCTGGATATTGAAATGACAGGGTAACATTCGATAGGAGGCCTGATATTGCTCTGCTCTATTTGAAATGGCACATTTTTGTAAAGTCTTGTCATCCACCAAGTTTATAATTACATGGAACTGCGGCAGTGGCTTGTATCAGTGTAAGATGGAACTGCTAAGTGTTAAAGCCAGAAATAATGGAGGTAAACTCGAGGGCAGTGTGAATATGGCTGATAGTTTGAGATAGTAATGATGCACGATCTGTGGTATAAATTCTGTGTTTTAATGGAAAATAATAATAATAATAATAATAATATTATTTATACAAAAAAAAAGAATAATAAAAAAATGAGTCATAATATATGTATACACACAAATCCAAAAGGAATGCACTCACCTAAACTAGCATATATTATACAGGGTGCTGCTGAGACCAAATATTTATACAAAATCCAAAGATCAGCGCACTCACCTCAAAGCAGGTAGGAGTAAAACTCTTAAAGCTATAGGTTTCAATAAAGCTACTTATAAACACCTGTCTTACTAAGATAACAAAATTGGAGATTTAGTCACATATATGGCCATATCATGCTAAGCCCACCACTACGTCAAAGTACTCCAATATTGGTGGGTCCTAACACTAAATACTGTTGTTTATGGGGCTTAATCTCTTTATATGTATTACTTACCAGGGACCAAAAGGCCTTCCTATTGTATAATACAGTGACAGTCCTGCAATTTATAGGGCTGGACAGTACTTAATGGAGCACCTGTGATGGGGAGGGGTGCTAAACCAGAGGCCTGGTCATAGTCTCTTTATATGTATTGCTCACAAGGGACCAAAAGTCCTTCCTATTGTATAATACAGAGACACGCCTTTTGGTCCCATAAAGAAACAAATAATAATAATTAAACACAATAACCAGGAAACGAACATGAAAACACCATACTATTAATAATAAAATAGCAAGAATGAACTCTGAAAGCTTAATAAATAGTGCTAGTAACACATAAATAAACACAACATTTTTGACCCAATATGCACTGATAATTGGCACCAAAATGGGGCCTCTAAATTGGAGATAGATTCGGGGCACGTTGGTTGCTCATCAGACCAGAATGTCATGCTACCCAGGTAGCGTCAATGTGCCTCCGAATACATGCACAATTCGGACATCTTAGCGGATTCTACACCGACACCAAAACCAGAAGCAGCTGAAACGTGCACAAAATGCACCAAACCAAAGTGTGAGCTTCTATCCTCCCCATAGACCTCTCTAAGAGGTAAATGGAACTTTTGCTGAATATTTTGCAGTACTGCTCATGCTGTTGGGTGATTATTTCTACATCTCTATCATCCTTATATTGTATTTAAACAACGGGACAGCCTGTTTTTTATTTTTTTATTATTAGTTATATTATTGTGTTTTAACACCTTCCCGACAATGGACGTGCCTGGCATGTCCTGCGGTGAATCAAGCGGTTTTCGTGATCAACCACTTTAACGGTGCTGGTCTATTGCCTCGACATCAAGGCAATAGCCAGCACCGAAATTTATTTTCTTGGGCACCCACGATCGCCCCACGGAGCGATCGTGGGATCCATCTTGACGGAGCAGCATGCTCTATCAATATGGCTATGCCCTCTGGAGGTCTGAGCTTCGGAAGTGAAAGTAACTTCACTTCCGTCGCTCTGAATATGCTACTTGACTGCCCCTATTGGTAGTTAAGTAGCATAGCAATGTAAAAAAATAAAAATAAATATTTACTTAAATAAAAACTGTTATATACTTAGATTAGCCTATAGGGTTAAAATTAAATAATTTTGTAACATAAGCGATAGGGTTAAATTAAATTAAAATTAAAATATATTAAGGGATGGCATAAGGGTTAGAGTTGAGGTTAAATTTAGTGTTAAGGTTAAATTTTGGGTTCGGGTTGGGGTCAAGAGATCAATATAGAAAAAAAACAAAAATCACTATTTTTGGTTTTTGCCCCATAACTCGAGACAACATTTAGAAACTATTTAGACGGGGTCTTTTTTAATGATTGTATTTGTGTAAATTATATTTTAGGTGAAAGTTAGAAAAAGTTTTTTTTTTTTAATTTTTCATCATATTTTATGATTTTTTTGTAGTAAATTATAAGATATGATGAACATAATGGTATCTAATGAAATCCCTTCTTATGACGATAAAAACAACATATCATTTGTGTGGGTACAGTATGTAAGGAAGAAGAAAATTGCAGCTAAACACAAACATCCCAGAAATGTCAAAACAGCCATTGTCACCAAGGGAAAGTAAAGGTGAAAATGTCTTGTCACTAAGGGGTTAATGCTATATTATTAAATATTTTTGTTGATATATTATTTGTTGTGGTGACTATATCCTTCTTTATATTTTAATACATTAACATACATGCATACATGTGTACACACACAGACAGACATTCATATAGATACATACATACATGCCTCTCGTTACATGTGTCTCAGGCTGCTGTGGTATTTTAACTCTGGCTTCTGACCCTCTCCTTATATTACATCCCCATTATGCCAGACTCCAGGGTTGGAACATACACAGCCACAGAACAAGTTTGATAAACTTTAAGAACTTTTAATTTAAATTGCCGGTGATGACATCTGATGTGCCGCAGGAAGCTCGGATTGACCTGCTTCCCCGCAATAATTCACGCGATTTCTTCATGTTCAGGGATGGTCTCCAAACTTTATGCATGGGATAGGCACAAAGCTATCCTAGATATAAGGTAAGGCCAGGGACTAATGACAGTATTACTTTACTGAGAGGGTAGTGGATGTATGGAATAGTCTTCCAGTAGAAGTGGTAGAGGTTAATACAGTGAAGGAGTTTAAGCATGCGTGGGGTAGGTACAAGGCTATCCTAGATATAAGATAAGGCCAGGGACTAATGAAAGTATTACTTTACTGAGAGGGTAGTGGATGTATAGAATAGTCTTCCAGTAGAAGTGGTAGAGGTTAATACAGTGAAGGAGTTTAAGCATGCATGGGATAGGCATAAGGCTATCCTAGATATAAGATAAGGCCAGGGACTAATGAAAGTATTACTTTACTGAGAGGGTAGTGGATACATGGAATAGTTTTCCAGTAGAAGTGGTAGAGGTTAATACAGTGAAAAATGTGGTTTGTGGCATTTTCCCCATTTCATGAAGAACGTTCAGATTCAAATCCTAGACAAGTTTAACACATCATTCTTTATGAATATGCACCTGAGCTGTCTGTCATCCCACGGGCCCAGGTCTTGTACTTGCACCAGATTTCTTATATTTTTACATCCCAAGATGGTAAAACACTGGTAAATGGTCTACATGCCAGCCTGGAAACACACATATCAACTAATTAGCATGAAAAGCACATAGAGTCGAAATAATGTATCAGTGACTATATGGAGTATCTGGTGTATCACCAAACTGTATGAATTATGTACAAATACACATAAAAACTCTGGCCCGTCTACTTTAACAAACATTTATTCAGAGACAAAACAACAGCAACATACAAATAATGCCAAACAGTATAAATAACTAGAAAAACAACAATAACATCTAAACCTTATAAGTAATAATCCTCAGATCTCACCCACACTTCACCAGGATAAAACCTAACCCGTGTCCGCGCACATGCACAGCCAGGAAAGACGAGAGAGTAGTGAGAGATAGGGGGAGTGGTGGTCTCTTCCTAACTTGTAAAGGTATTGAATTACCTAATTACCATGTCAAAGGGTAAAGCTTATCCCCCTGTAAGAAAGGTTTACATGAGCTTGGTCACATGACCCCTGGTCACCATTAGTTTGATGACAGAATGTCACCACAGAGTATATAATACAAAGAACTGATATGGTTTCATTTAAAATAACATAGTGTGAGATAAAGATATGTATCTGAATAATCCAGATATAAACGAGATGCTGAGGGGTTTCTACCAGTGGGAAAGGAGCAGACAGGGCAAAATGGGGAAACAATAAATAAGATAGTGTAATATATAAGAACAGTATGAATATACAGATAAATCAGTACAACGAGAGGGGAGCCAGTGATTCTCACAAGCTGGTTTTTTTTTACAGATGTTTCAAAATTGCATTCCTATGGTGTAATACATGTTATTGTTTGTACTACACTATTGGTGCTCCTGTTATTTCCTGGACAGAATCTCTGGAATAAAGCTATGTGTAAAGATAGCGCTGAGGACTCCATTATGACACTGTTGTTTTGATTTATTACACTAACGAGTTGTTTCTTTTTTGCAGTGTTTCTGCTTCACCATTTTGATATTTACGGAAAAACAAGAGGACGGAGGTCTCACCGATTCTGTGTAAATATCTCAGAGATAATGGATTGTGAAATGACAGACTGTAAATGATAATTCTCTGCTACTCACCGAGATGACCTTGACGTTCCTGCTCTGTAATTTTAAGATGTGAATACTTGATCATTTTGATTATTTCTTGATGAGAGTCTTGGTGAGAGGAAAAGATGATCTTCCACAAAATGACCTTATGGTGTTATAAGTGAAGAAATAACCATAAAGGTTAGTATTCTTAAAAATGGTATTAGTACATGAATGGTCAGATTCTAATATATGTGGTTTGTTTTTACCATAATGTATGTAACACATATAATGACATATATGTATAAACAATGTGGTCTCGTTATACAAGGACCTTGTAATGCTATAAATATTTGACATTTCATGGTATATTAACCTTTTAATGATATGGGAGAAGGGAGGCTGGTGGTCTTACTGTTATGTCGGGGTCTCTTACCAGACGGGAGTGGAGTCCAGATGCAGACGACAATAGGCACTTATGTACAAATAAAGACACCAAACACCGTTATTGAGGATGGGAACAACAACTTGGTTGGTGAGTTGGTGCACGAAGGCGGTAGTATCCAAAGTACAGGAGGGTAAAGCAGGAATCAAGGTCAGGCAATCCAGGGTCATGGGCTGGCAGCTGAGGGTCGAAGTCAGGAATAGGCAAGGGTCAGGACAGGCGGCTCAAAATCGCAGTCAAGAAGGGAAGCAAAAGTTCGGCAACAGGAATCAGAAAACTCAGCAAGGCCCAAACAGTAGTAAGTAACATTTAACTAACTGACAGCTCCAAATACCAGAAACAATGATACTCAGGTAAGGCGTTGGTTATATAGGGTGTAGGTAATGAGCTTGTCATTACAAGGGAGGTGTTTCCTGGGGGTGAAGACTTGCGCCCTCCATCTTGGATCCTCCAGGTGGCGAATGCATCATGGAGATGCATCTAGATGTTACTGTAGTTGGTTTGTTTCTACCATGGTGTGCTTACCAGACATTGTGAATATATAAAGATATGCACAGCACTGACAATAACATGTACTAAATTGAAATTCACCAATGTACAAGGTGTAAGGGATGGCAGTAAAATAGAGGGAACACAGGGCAATACACCATGGCGATTAGACTCCAAAATATGAGTTTATTTACTCAAGTTGGAGGTAAGGAAGGAACATCATGACACACCGGTTCACTAATCTCTGAATATATGGTTTAGGTCCCAATCCAGACTGATATCCATGGGTTGGAGGATTATTAACTTGAAGATCCATGTTGATGCCCATCCAACAAACTGTCTAGGTGAAGAGAATCCTAATACTAAAGCAGATAAACTTATCTGAGTATGAACCATTATCACAAGTGACCCAACAGAACCAGTGTTGATGAAGATGGCCATTTGAGGGAACAAAGTTACCCTTAAATGAACAAGATCCAAGGGGCTACCTACAATCCAAGCACTAGTCGCTACAGTGAAGGATGATAGTCAAGTCTGTAGAGAAGTAAAGAAGTGACCAATAACCACTCCTTTCAGGAGTCACTTGAAGAAAGGAACAGAGGTGGGTCAAGTATGGCAGATGGACTACATAAGTATTTTACCCTAAGGAAGAGAAGGTCAAAATACTGCCCCACTGCAGTAGACATCGATACTGGAATTACAAGCGTATTACCATGTAAAAGTGCCAACCCAGCATCTACACTTCAAATGATACAAACCCTTGTGACAGTTTATGGGATGCCCGAAGAGATCCAGACTGACAAAGTAACTTATTTAACTGGTCAGTTTGTGCCACAATGGTAAGAAGATTCTGTTATTAAATGGATACTCCATACCCCCTATCATTCTCAAGCCTTGGAGTTGATTGAAAAGTGCCATGGGCTTTTAAAAGTATAAATTCACCAACTATCCCCATGATGCATGCCTAAGGGGGGGGGGGGGGGGGTAGGGTCATTACACAGGCAGTAATGATTTTGAACAATAGGCCTGTAGGACAGTTTACGCCAACATGATAGACTGACTAGGCAGGTTGATACACCAACCATAAACCTACGCCTAACATTCACCGACCTGCTTCCGCACGGATAGGGAAGAACAGGTAATTAAAAGAAACTGTAGCTACTATAGAGGTAAAGGTAGGAGGTGAGTGGCAAGCATTCACTCTCCCGATAGCCAGTACAGTACCTGCATAAACATGTACATGCAGAAGCCACAGTACCCTTGACCAAAGAAATACAAAGGATTAATGGGTAACCCCGGGCACAGTGGAAATGTGTGATCTAGTGTGGACGATACCAATAATAAAAGTGCCAACAAATATACCTGTAACCTGGGAAAAGGATGATACAATCCAATTGGGGTTGAAGGTTTGAGTATTACCCCAGTCTAATATTGTGTAGGTCCCCTTTTTCTGCCAAAACTGCTCTGACCCATCGAGGCATGGACTCCACTAGACCTCTGAAGGTGTGCTGTGGTATCTGGCACCAAGACACTAGCAGCAGATCCTTTAAGTCCTGTAAGTTGCAAAGTGGGGCCTCCATGGATCGGACTTGTTTGTCCAGCACATCCCACAAATGTTCAATTGGATTGAGTACTGGGGAATTTGGAGGCCAAGTCAACACCTTGAACTCTTTGTTGTGATCCTCAAACCATTCGTGAACCATTTTTGCTTTGTGGCAGGGTGCATTATCCTGAAGAAAAAGGTCAAAGACTTCAGGGTATACCATTTCTGTGAAAGGATGTACATGGTCTGTAACAATACTTAGGTAGGTGGTATGTGTCAAAGTAACATCCACATGCAGTGGTGTATCTTGATTTTGTGCTGCCCTAGGCAGACAAAATCCGGGCACCCCCCTACCCAAGCTGCACACCCACGTTACACACCTAAGACATGCCCCATCATTCAGACTCACATCAAGCTCACACTCCTATCACACTCAGTCACACACTCCTACTCCCATCACACTCAGTCACACACTCCTACTCCCATCACGCACACTCTGACTCCCATCACACTCAGTCACACACACTGTCTCCCATCACACACACTCTGACTCCCATCACACTCAGTCACACACACTGTCTCCCATCACACACTGACTCCCATCACACTCAGTCACACACACTGTCTCCCATCACACACACTGACTCCCATCACACTCAGTCACACACACTGTCTCCTATCACACACACTCTGACTTCCATCACACTCAGTCACACACAGTCTCCCATCACACACACTCTGACTCCCATCACACTCAGTCACACACACTGTCTCCCATCACACACACTGTCTCCTATCACACACACTCTGACTCCCATCACACTCAGTCTCACACACACACACACACACTCTCCCATCAGCACTTACCTTTCCCTGGCAGGCAGCATGGTCCCTCCATGCTGCCTGTTCGGCTTCCCGGCGATTGTGCCGACAGGTCACGTGATCGGCGCGCGTCTGACGTCAGCGCGCCGGTCATGTGACTGTCGGCACTTCCGTGTCGGCACACTGCACGGGGAGCCGAACAGGCAGCACGGAGGTTTCTCTGTGCTGCCTGTTCGGCTCCCGGTGCAGCCTGCCGGCAGAGGGAAGGTGAGGGGGATCTTCTGATCCACTGTCACCTCCGTCTCTGCCTGCAGGCGCGGTGGTTTTTTTTTTTCTTTTCTAGTGCTGGGGGGCGCCCCCCAAAATTTGCCGCCATAGGCATCCGCCTAGGATGCCTCGCGGTAAATACAGCACTGTCCACATGAATGGCAGGACCCAATATGTTGTTTATTTGGGCATTGTTCACGGACTCTCATCAGTCAAGATACATGACTACGTTTTTTCTTATTTATTTATGAAATCTTATTATAAGCCTCCTCTCTTTTCATTTTAACATATTTTTTATTACAAACTAACAACCCCCCCCCCCCCCCCCCGCCATTGCTTGATAGGCGTGGATACATTAATCAATCTGTTTCTTTGCAAAAAACACTCCCACTACCTTCTTAATATATTTAAACCTGCCTTAGGTGGCCACCCGACCACACGTCCGTTTCCATCTTTTTTTTTAATCTCCATTTCTCCTTTTATTATAAACCAATAGAGGATACGTTTTAAAAACATGTCTATGAAACTAGGTCTATAGATCCACCGCTTCTCTAAGCTCAAATTTTTGAAGTACAGATTAGGGAAACCCTCAATAAACATTTGCAGAGCCCCCCCTAGTCTCTTAGTCCACCGCTGACATGGATTATGGTTCTTAGTCAATTATCATCCTGGAACATACACTAATTCAAGTTATATAACATTTTTATCTCCAACTAATTCAAAACAAACAAAAAAAATTCAAACCGCACAGGTCATTTAATCCTTTTTTAGATCAGCACAGGTCATATATATATTTTTTTATAGATCAACACCGGTCATATATTCCTTTTCTAGATCAACACCGGTCATATATTCCTTTTCTAGATCAGCACCGGTCATATATTCCTTTTCTAGATTAACACCGGTCATATATTCCTTTTCTAGATCAGCACCGGTCATATATTCCTTTTCTAGATCAACACCGGTCATATATTCCTTTTCTAGATTAACACCGGTCATATATTCCTTTTCTAGATCAGCACCGGTCATATATTCCTTTTCTAGATCAGCACCGGTCATATATTTCCTTTTCTAGATCAGCACCGGTCATATATTTCCTTTTCTAGATTGCCCTTTTATAATTTTAGGAGATGTATTTCTTATACTTGTTTTAATTGCGAGGCAAAGCACAGACGTGAGTCATGACAGGATGACAGGGTGTCTGATCATTCCGTCATGAGAGGACAAGTCAACCTTGACCCCAGGCGGAGGCCGGAAGGTGAATTTCTGCATTAGTCTCGTGAAGAACAGGAACAGTTCCATTTTAGCTAAATTCTCCCCAGCGCAAGCTCTCCGACCTGGAACAAAAAACAAATCAGTAAGTCTATGCCACTGATAATATTTCTCTAAATACATGGTTACACGGTAGATTAGACTGAAAAAAAAAGAGCAGCCATCAAATTGAATCCTTTTTCCTATACCTTGTTCAATAAGACTTTAATATGGTTAATTCGTCACTTATGGGCTGCATTAAGTCATGTATATTCTTTTGTGACATGTACACTGTGTATGCCTCACATGTTTGGAAGCAGAAAAAAAGAGTGTGCCCTCCACTCTCCAAAAGGTAATTAATCCAAAAAAGTGCGTTATTAATTCCATAGACAAACAGGATCAAAAGTAGACATCCACGCACTATAACTCGGGTAAGGGAAGACCACCTTCTTCTTCTTCTTCTGGTCTTCCCTTACCCGAGTTATAGTGCGTGGATGGCTACTTTTGATCCTGTTTGTCTATGGAATTAATAACTCACTTTTTTGGATTAATTACCTTTTGGAGAGTGGAGGGCACAATCTTTTTTTCTGCTTCTAATTATTACGTCTGATCAACGTGAGGAGCACCCGCCCTCGGGGTAAATTGATTGGGAGTGGAGCCAGCTTGTGTTTATCTTTTGGAATTACATATGTTTGGAGCCTGAGCCGCTCACACCTCTTTCATTGTGTCCTAGCACAATTGAGAGCCCCCATTTATCTTTAAGAAAAAACACTGATTAGCTAATAAGTGTCTGAAAAAAAAAAATTTCAACACCAGTGTAGTCAGTGGGAGACCCTCAGCTGGCAAGTAAGCAGCCATTAAACAGGGAGCAAACCCATTTTTTTTTTATTTCAACCCCTGGCATGCATTGTATGTAAACAGATTGTGAACCATTAAAAAGATAGTCGGGTGGGAGTGCCTGAAAGTATTGGAATATTGGGAAAAAAATCTTCCAGTTGACAAGAGATTACAGGAGTTAATTGGAACAAAAGAGCAGAAATAGTATTATTTATCATTTTCCCAGAGTTAACATCAAAGTATATAGGAAGACTGGTGGGACATATACTGCTGGTGGTGAAACAAGGCATTGCTAGAAATTGGAGAACACAAAACCTCCCGGATATAAAGGAAATCATAGCTACAGTGGATTTGAATAGTTATTACGAACAATTATACTATTCCTTGACAAACACCATGAAAGATTATAATAAAATCTGGGGTATCTGGAAAGGGAGTAGGGGAGGCGGGGGGGGGGGGGGGGAGGAATCTAGATGGTTTTTTTTGTATTTTAGAAACATAGAAACATATAATGTGTCAGCAGATAAGAACCATTCAGTCCATCTAGTCTGCCCAATTTTCTAAATACTTTTATTAAGCCCCAGTTCCCGGTCTTATAGCTAGGATAGCCTTGTGTCTATCCCACGCATGCTTAAACTACTTCACTGTGTTTACCTCCACCACTTCTGCTGGAAGACTATTCCATACATCCACTACCCTCTCAGTAAAGTAATACTTCCTGATTACTTTTAAATCGTTGCCCCTCAAATTTAAGACTATGTCCTCTAGTTGTGGTAATTCTGTTGTTTTTGTATAAGTTAGTGTTGTAATTTGTTAGGAAAATGGACTATTGTTATATGTTATTTTTTTGTATTTAATTATTTATTTCTTTGTTTGTTTGTTTTCTTCTTTTTGTTCTTGCAGGGGGGGGGATCTAGATGGATTTTTTGTGTATTTTGTTGTTTTGGTATAAGTTAGGATGGTAATTTTTTAGGAAAATGACTATTGTTACATGTTATTATTTTGTATTTAATTATTTATTTCTTTGTTTGTTTTTTCTTCTTTCTTTTTTTTATTGTTCACTCTGTCTGGATACTTCACTCTGGAAACTAGAGTGAATGTTTAATGTGATTTATAAAGAAAATGTTTATTAAAGAGATAGATTAAAAAAAAAAAAGTCTGTGTTTCCTTTTGCAAAGACAAGGGGCCTTCCATGTCCCAGAGTATCTCTCCATGGCAGCAAAGTTGAAATAATCCGACCATCGCTCTCTGTCATTGCTCTGTGTGTGCACATTGGTAGTGCGGCACAAAGCCAATGATTGGGTAGGATATAATCATCTCCTCCCCTCCGGAGGTGTGTTGAGTGTCACAAATGTTCTACACCATCTCTGTGACATGACAGCTTGGGAGTCACTGTCTGACTTCCAAATCCATTAGTTATGTATATTGTTATGTATTAGTATGTATATGTTTAAAGGACAACTTTTGGGAAAAAAATGGTCTACTTTATTTGTATTGTTTCATTAAAACATTTCTGTATGAAAATGCCTACACTTGATCCAATACTTCAATTAAACATATCTCAATTTTTAACAGCAGTTGTCCTTCAATCTCCTCTAACATAACACAAATGAAAACTTTTTCTGAATAGAGTTCCTGGTAAAACTTTTTTTCTAAAACAGGTAAAAAAATGTATTAATTTGATCCCTCTTCCTTGCATTTTTAAGTCATCCGATTTCTATTGATATTGGGTTGCACAGAGACCGCTATAGCTACTGTACTTCATCTTATAATATTTATTATAACATTCATTATATATCTCGCATTCTTGTACTTTTGTACTTCCACTGAACTGTTCAGTGGAAGTACAAATCACACCAGTCGTTATATCGTAAACATGCAATAGTGACATGAGTCTTCTTTATCTTAAAATATGTATATTTGGAAAAATAACATTTCTTAGGTAACCATACCAATTGAAAAAGGCAAGAAAGCTTCGTTTTTCACAAAATTTCCTCTTGAATCTAAAAAATGTTCTGGATAAAACTCGTTTGGTTTCTCAAAACAAGCCTGGTCTCGCAGGACTGATCCCAGATGTGGGATGATCTGGGTCCCCTAAAATATAAAGAAAATGACATAGTAAATATTTTACATTTAAACAAGTTCCATGTTGTTTGATAAAAAAATAAGGACATAGATTACTGTATCGTTTTAAAGAATTATAATCCAGCCAAAAAGACCACATTACTAAAACTATAAAAAAAAAAACACACTAAGCTTTCAAGTTTCAGGAACGATAATATTTATGGATAACTCTAGAAAGATGGGTAGAGAGTTCAGTAGGCTAATGTGTCATCTGTAGAAAGAGTTTAACCATCAGGGATGCAGGTTGAAATCTTGGGTCACTTTAGTCCTTCAAGAGAACCATGAAGATTAGTTATATCTATTATTCAACTGGTTTATTTTCCATGCGGAGAAAAATGCAATACAATAAATTTATTTTTCTGGGATACAGATATCGGGTTCCTGTGTTTTCTTTGGGTTTAATGCGATCAACCCACACCAACTTTCCTGCCCCCCTCCCCCAGGCTAGGTGTACATTGCTACATGGTAATTCAGTTAACAAGTGTTAAGTGTCTTAATGTCATTATGTAGGTCATCTATTGTCATTTTGTAAAGCGAGGTCCTGCCATTTCCTTATGTTCTCCTTTGAAATGTGTCAGTCAGACTTTCTCCCTGTTTTATATCCCAATGTCCTACTGTTACCAATGTGTTATGTTATGTCTGTACCAGGTCTGGTTAATTAATTGGATTCATTGTTACCCTAACTGTTTGTACCAGATTTAGTCTGTTAATTAAAATATGATATGTTTAATAACTGTACCTGTTTGTCTGGTGGAACTGTAATTTAATTACCTGTTTTAAATTTGTCTCTCTATTGTTTGAGGCTTACCATGTTATAATTAGTTAAAGTTGCCTGTGTGTCTTTCATGTCCCTTATGTGTACGTTTATTATCATGTGCTTGTCTGTGTATATAAGTCTGTGTATTACACAGTACAGATGTTTATTATTTTTCATCTCTGCACTACATTTTAACTAGCCTTTTGAGTTCCTTCAGATACTGGTGGATTCCAGGGCTAATAATCACTATCCTCAGCTCTTGTAAGAGCAGAGTGTCCTTAAGTAGCAGAGACTGACTGAGGTACCCAGTTGGAGCACCAGAGGTGGTTCCATCACAGTCCACACCTACCGGTTTAAGAAACTAAAAGCTATAAATAATTGCCACACAGCAGAGATGAACCAAGTAAGGAGTTTCTACCCCAAGTTCAACACAACAAAGACTGTACACCAGCCCGGAAGAGCCCTGGGCTTCGGTTCATAAATCACAAAAATGAGGTATTTTTTATCAAATATGTGTCAGACTTTATTCAGCATGCAGACTGTATTTAGAAACATAGAAACAAAGAATGTGTCGGCAGATAAGAACCATCCAGCCCATCTAGTCTGACCAATGTTCTAAGTACTTTTATTAGTTCCCAGTTCACTATCTCATATCTAGGATAGCCTTGACTCTATCCCACACATGCTTAAAATCCTTGACTGTGTTTACCTTTACCACTTCCGCTGGAAGGCTATTCCATTACATCAACTACCCTCTCAGTAAAGTAATACTTCCTGATATTACTTTTAAATCACTGCCCCTCTAATTTAAGACTATGTCCTCTAGTTGTGGTAGTTTTTCTTCCTTTAAATATACTCTCTTCCTTTACTGTGTTGATTCCATTTATTTATTTAAATGTTTCTATCATATCCCCCCTGTTACGTCTTTCCTCCAAGCTGTACATGTTAAGATTCTTTAACCTTTCCTGGTAAGTTTTATCCTTCAACCCATTAACCAGTTTAGTAGCCCTTCTCTGAACTCTCTCCAAAGTATCAATATCCTTATGGAGATAAGGTCTCCAGTACTGCATACAATACTCCAAGTGAGGTCTCACCAGCGCTCTGTACAGTACTCCAAGTGAGGTCTCACCAGTGCTCTGTACAATACTCCAAGTGAGGTCTCACCAGTGCTCTGTACAATACTCCAAGTGAGGTCTCACCAGTGCTCTGTACAGTACTCCAAGTGAGGTCTCAACAGTGCTCTGTACAATACTCCAAGTGAGGTCTCACCAGTGCTCTGTACAATACTTCTAGTGAGGTCTCACCAGTGCTCTGTACAATACTCCAAGTGAGGTCTCACCAGTGCTCTGTACAGTACTCCAAGTGAGGTCTCACCAGTGCTCTGTACAATACTCCAAGGGAGGTCTCACCAGTGCTCTGTACAATGGCATGAGCACTTCCCTCTTTCTAATGCTAATACCTCTCACTATGCAACCAAGCATTCTGCTAATACCTCTCCCTATACAACCAAGCATTCTGCTAATACCTCTCCATATGCAACCAAGCATTCTGCTAATACCTCTCCTTATACAACCAAGCATTCTGCTAGCATTTCTGGCTGCACTATTGCATTGCCTATCTACCTTTAAGTCCTCTGAAATTATTACTCCTAAATCATTTTCCTCAGATGTTGAGGTTAGGACTGTACCAAATAGTCTATATTCTGCTTTTGGGTTTTTACACCCAAGGTGCATAATCTTGCACTTGTCCACATTAAATGTCAGTTGCCACAAACTGAAATATGACATGCCTGACATTTCAGGCATAACACAACTTTGAAACAAATGCAAATGAAATGCTACTCCACTCTGGAGTCTGACTAACATAAAAGTTCCCTTTCTATTCTACTGAACAGCTAAGCAGGCCCCAGTAGTTCAAGAGCCAAAATAAAGACTTGCAGAATACCTTTGCTTGCTTTACAGTTTGACGGACGGTCTCTTTGCCTCTCAGGCTCACAGCTTCTGTCTCTCAGCCCAAGCTCTTCACACAGGTCAGAGAATGATTGCCCTCTGCATGGTGTTTATGCAGCACACTAATTAATACTCTAAGAGCAACCTGAAATAAACTCCCTATATTCAGGGAACTCTGAAAGTGCCATTCTGGGGCTAATATAGCAGTGTTCACTCTGCCACTATATATATATATATATTCTCAGCATACATATATATTGTACATATAGTCACTGTAAAAACATTCAAAAGAGATACTGATAATAAAACGTGAGAATAAATATAATAATAAAATGAACTGTTCACCTTGGGAATAAAATAGCCTCTAAATGTGACATCTTGTGTAGTGGCGCGTGGAACGTTGGTGGGTACAATGTTGCCAAACCTCTGGATTTCATGTATGACGGAGTCCGTATAGGGCATCTCCTTCCTGTGCTCTATTTGAGGCTGGGCTGATCCAATCACTTTGTCTATTTCATCCTGGACATATTCTGTCAAAGATAAAAATTTGAAATAATTTACGTGGAGATAGCACCCTCGCCTATATGTCTAGTATTAAAGTATTATGGGAGATGTAAGCGATCAACAGCTAGAGGGCCGTGGTTTGAAATACCTGCTACAGCATCAGCCTATAAAGGCTATTATTTGCTTTTCAAATTGGATACTAGACATGTGCATTCGTTTTCGGACAAATGCATTTTCGTCCGAAAATAGCATTTTCGTCCATTCGTCCGAAAAACGAAAAACGAAAATGCTAAGCTAACGAAAGCCGAATGAACGAATGGTTGATAAACGAAAATCATTCGTTCATTCGTACATTCGTAGTACTATTGGCATTCTATAAGCCGAAATAGAGTCGGTTTATAGAATACAATAACTATAATAATAATAATATAATTATTATAATAATAATATAATTTATGAATGGAGACTCTGTCTCCGTGTAGTGAAATGCCGACAGCCTATAAACCGAACGTTCGGTTTATAGGCTGTCGGCTTATGGAATACATGTAATCCTATGGCTATTTTATAAACCGAAAGTTCGGTTTATAGAATAGCAATAAGATTACATGTATTCCATAAGCCGAAAGTCTATAAAACGAACGTTCGGTTTATAGACTTTCGACTTATAAAAAACATGTAGTACTATTGCCTTTCTATGAACCGAACGAGAGCCCCATTCATAAGAATTTCTTATGAATGGGGCTCTCGTTCGGTTTATAGAAAGCCAATAGTATTACACGTATTCTATAAAACGAACAAATAAAACTAAACGAAACAAAAATAATGAACGAATTCGTCTGAAACGAATGCAGTAATGAATGAAATTCGTTTTAGACTAAATAAATAACATTTTCGTCCGAATGGACGAAAACGAAACGAAAATTTTAGTTTTGCACATGTCTATTGGATACTTATTTAAGTGCTAAACGCGTCAGCCTGGGAAAGAGATCAGGGAGGCAAACTAACCCCTTTGCTTGTTTTAACTTGAGCAGCTTTCTAAAGTAGTAAAAGCATCATTTAAGAAGCAGTTTCCATGTGTGCAAAGGGATATACAAAAATGCATTTACTTTGTATCTCTGGGTATTTCATCATTAACACAAGACCCCAACGCAGGGTCGTGCTTGTGGTTTCCATCCCAGCGCCAAACAAATCGTTAACAAGCGTTACCAAATTGTTGTCATGGAAGAACGATCCGGGACTATGCTTTTCCTAAAACATGGAGACATATAAATAAGGCCATGAAGGATAATACTCCCATAAAACATCCATTTCACCTTATTGACATAAGGAGCACTACAAGTCTATTATTGATGGAGGTGTTACGCACTGTCCGCTGCACATGGGCATCATTGCAGTGGAATCACACCACATGTCCCAATCAGTGCAATTAAACAAAGCCAAAACAGTTTTGAATGAGTTGGTCTCAGTCCCTGCGCACAGGTTTTCTGCAGCACTGGGGAAGGCTAAAAAGAAACCAAAACATTTACAGTGTACAGGTGAAACATTTCTAGATGGATCAAAATGAATGTGTCTTTTTAGAAGTAAGTATTGCCATGTCTATAAAAAAAAAACAGATGTACTAAATGAATATGTTTTAAATGGCAGATTTAATATGCACTTATCATGTATTTGTTTTCCAGAATGGAGTGGTCTTTTAGCAAGGGTCTAGGATTCTTCTTCGCCGCATCTTCATCGCATTCTAACTGCCGCGCTGAACTGTCTACAATGATGAATAACCCCCACTAATAAATGATTCCTCCCCCAAAGTGCCCCCCCAAACCCCCAATACTAAAATTAACCCCCGAACCATAATACTAACCCCCTAAACCCTAATACTAACCCCCGAACCCTAATACTAATCCCCTAAACCCTAATACTAACCCCGAACCCTAATACTAATCCCCTAAACCCTAATACTAACCCCGAACCCTAATACTAATCCCCTAAACCCTAATACTAACCACAACCCTAATACTAAAATTAACCCCCTAAACCCAAATACTAACCCCCGAACCCTAATACTAACCCCCTAAACCCTAATACTAACCCCCTAAACCCTAATACTAACCCCCGAACCCAAATACTAACCCCCTAAACCCTAATACTAACCCCGAACCCTAATACTAAAATTAACCCCCTAAACCCAAATACTAACCCCCGAACCCTAATACTAACCCCCTAAACCCTAATACTAACCCCCTAAACCCTAATTCTAACCACCTCTACTAAAAGAAGCTAAAATAGATACAATACTAAAATAAACTCACCTTTAGTGATGAAATGTCCGACGATGAAATCTCCCGCAACGAGCTGTCTTGTGGTGAAGAGACGGCGGTGAAGCGGTAAAGCGGATGCAGCCGCGATGAAGTGTCCCATCCCCTTTTAGTAAAACCATCAAACTTACGGCATACCAGTGGATTTATATCAGTATTCACATAAGAAAATGTTACACTACCTCCTGTTGCTTGGCAAGGAAGGCATCAACGAAGCTCCTTTGGTCATTTACATCCAGTTTCTCCTTAGATTTTATGAAGGTTTCCTTAAAAAAGTTCAGCACCCCTTTGACATTTTGAACAACTTTTTTATGACTTCCAGGTAACCAGCGCACCACTGATGGAAAAATCTGGTATAGCTAATAGAAACCAATAGATTAATCTGGTTATAGCTTAACACATTAATGTAACATTGTAATTAAAGTGGAACAGCGATAGCCTTCTGTCAGTCTGGAGGCATCTTGAAAGTCAGTGGAGTCCACCTCCTCCCATTTGTTCTCAATGCTCCCTATGTGAGGCTCTCTCACAACGGTTTCTCAAAACATCTGATCGCACAACTTTCCATCTTCCTCTCACTAATCCCCTCGCTATTGACCTCTGCACTTTGTGTCTGCTCCTTCTTCACCTAATCATCTTTCTCCATCTCGGCACCCACCACTCTTCCACCCTCTTTTAACCTCTAGCGTTCACTTTCCTCCTTCCATGTTTGCTCCCACTAAGAATAGTCTTCTATTCTGGCTCCTCTTTTGTTTGCTCCTCTCCTAAATGTTTGCATCTCTCACCCGGTTGCCTCTAGTTTTTCATCTTGCCCTCATTTTATCTATCTTTGTAATCCTTTCTAACTTGAAATTAATCCTTTACACCCACTCCTCTACCTCTTGGTACCTTATTCTATCCTTTAATCTGCACACTAACTTGTGTACTCTTTACTTCTGGCCTCAAGCTACTAGAAGGAGTAGGAATATAAACTGCTGCTTAGAAGGGGCCTCTATGGGCCATTTCTACTCATGTTGTAAAGATGTTGGTTACAATTGTATTAAAGGTCTATTAACATGTACCTTTTGTATGTATTGGAAGCCATGTACTCACAGATCTTGTCCCAGCACCCATATTGAACACATGATTTAGCCCAGCACCCAGAAATTAGCCAAGCATTCAGATGGCACTCACCGATTTTGCCCCTACAACCCAGCCTGCACTCATAGGACTCGCCCCAGCAACACAGACTGCACTCACAGGACTTTCCCCAACAGACAGGATTTATATCAGCACCCAGACTGACTTGCCCAAACAGCCAGATTGTACCCATGACTTACCCACTCACTAGACACAACACAGCAGCCCACAATGCACTCACAGAACCTGCCCCAGATTACACTCACAGGACATGTCCCAGTGACCATACTGAACTCACAGAACTTTTCCCTGCACCCAGAACTTGTCTTCCTCAATGACTTACCCCAGCTGCCAGACTGCACACAATGACACTTTGACACCACACTGCACTTAATGACTTGCACCAGCACCCATATTGCACTCACAGGGCTTGCCCCAGTACCCATGAATTACCCCAGCACCCACATAGAACTCAAGGACTTAACTCAGAACCTGCATTGCAGTTGATTACTTACCCTAGCACCCACAAAAAACTCAGTGACTTACCACAACACCCACATTGAACTCACTTACTTACCCCAGCACCCACTTTGCTCTCAAGGACTTACAACAGCACCAGATTGCACGCACAGGACTTCACCAGGATGTGCTGTGGATGCAGCATGTTAAAAGGTCATGTACCCCTGACACTCTAAGCACCAGGAATTGGTCAAATGTCTCAAATGCCAGGTCACATGCCCCGACACTGTGATGCACGCGAGAGGCAGGCAGCCTAAGAGGACCTTCACAGTGCACAGACATCAGCTACATACCTTCATCTTGCACATACTAACTGCTGCACACCTGTTGTGTGTTTGAAACTCTCTAAAATGTAGCTTTTTTTTCCCCTCCCAGACTCCGGCCAAATGCTGAGAGCTGAGTGGGAGAGTCAGTGGAAGCTGCAAACCTGACAATTGTGAGTACATTAAACATACTTAAAATACATACATTATTATAATTATTTAACTTTAATGTGCAAGAAAAGCGTGGGCTACTTTCATGTTGAAGTGGTCCTTAAAGTAACAAGCCAAAATCAAACATATCTCACGCATTTCACCCTGGAGACAGTCTTCAACTAACATTAATCTTGATTAAGTCTTAAGGGTGAAATGCGTGAGATCTATGTTTCTATGAGCACTACAATGTTTTTAATGGTTTTTCATTTTATCACCAAGCTAACCTACATTCTATTTACTACTGGAGGAGGTGGGCCCTTTCATTGTTCTAAAGTTTTCGTCGGTACCCAGATATTGTATTGAATCATCTTTACCTTAAAGATTTACATTTTTTTAAATGTAAGTAGTGTTTTTGTGTATATGTATATAATGTGTGTGTGAGTATACAAACATATAACACATACATTGCAATGTCTACCTTACATTTTTTTTTTTTTCGTTTTCTATATTATATATATTTTTAGTTCTAATGTGAGTATATAGTGAATGACTTACCAAAAGCATCGGACTGCTGGAAACCTTTATGTTTTCATCAATTAAGCTCATGAGCTTTAGAAGTGTGGGATTATTATAGTCAAATCGATGACCCAGTAGAACAGATACAATTATATTGGCAACGGCTGCCTTTAATATGGTTCCATTCTCAAATGGCTCTCCTTCAATTAAAAACAAAATACAGTATATAAAAAAAATATGAATTAAATGACTGTAATAAAATTAGGAAAACATGAGGAAGTCGAACACCTGAAATTCTGTTACAAATTACACCAAATTTCCAAATTGACATGACTGGTAAACGTATTGTAAACCAGATTTTAATTTGAATTCAGCCGGGTGATTATTTTTAATGATTTTTTTTTTTTTTATGCTTTTAAGATCAATCTTCCCGCTTTTATC
This sequence comes from Pelodytes ibericus, assembly GCA_036172795.1. NCBI lineage: Eukaryota > Metazoa > Chordata > Amphibia > Anura > Pelodytidae > Pelodytes > Pelodytes ibericus. The sequence goes on from CM069861.1 coordinate 206,752,245, forward strand.
TAGAGAATTAAAACGCCTGAAATGTGGTTATTGAAACTCAGAACGTGTTCGGCTGTGATTGGGGCATATTGGATAGCCAAAAAGCTATGATTTTTAGGGCAAAAGTGTCCCGATCTTAATGTCCCCAATGCTTGGGTTTCCGAATGGCGATTTGGACCCGAATTGAATAATATTGAGAAGCCAAATTTCGGGGATTTGTTAAATTGTCTGACTGGATTCCAATTTGGGACTAATTGGAGTATACTGAGTAGACATTAATGTATACATAGTTACATCAATTTCAACCCTTTTTACTTCCATTTTCCGTGTTCCTCGTTTACCGCTGTTGATCCAAAAGAAGGCAAATAGAAAAAAGTTATCCGTATATATTATCTGTCTTCATGTTTTATTCTCTACATTCAATGTATAAGCAATGTTTAGGTTGACCGAGTATCTTCAACGAATGACTATAATAGTGAATCGCTATATGGGTCTAGTACTCTTCCTCGCCGCGGCTTCATCGCTGACAGTTCAGAGCGGCAGTTAGAACGCGGAACTGTCAGCAATGGAGAATAATGCGGCCGTTTGATCAGTTCAGCGCTGAACTGTCAGCTCCTACAAATGTACAAGTAAAAAGAAAATACCCCCCCTAATAAATGATTCCCCCCCAAAGTGCCCCCCCAAACCCCAGTACTAAAATTAACCCACGAACCCTAATACTAACCCCCGACCCCTAATACTAACCTCTGAACCCTAATACTAACCCCCTAAACCCTAATACTAACCTACGAACCCTAATACTAACCCCCCTAAACCCTAATACTAACCCCCTAAACCCTAATACTAAAATTAACCCCGAACCCTAAAAACTAATTATAACCCCCTAAACCCTAATTATAACCCCCTAAACCCTATTATAACCACCCTTAACCCCATTAGTAAACTAAACTTACCTTTAGCCATGAAATGTCCTGCGATTACAGCTCCAGCGGTGAAGTGACGTCGGTGAAGCAGCTGCGCCGATGCAGCCGCGATGAAGTGTCCCATCCCCTCGCTATATAGGGACAGTTTCTCCTAGTTTATTTTCTGTCGATGTGCATGTAACAGTTTGCAGTTTTGCACTTTATTTGCCATGATAAGACTGATAATACAGATATTTTTCTCTACTGCAATTTAAAAAAACAAACAAACCTTTAAAGGATTCGAACATGTTCACCAGTAAATCACTTTCTTCCCTTATTTTGTCTTCGATCAGTTTCTTTCCCATTCCGAAATCTCGTAGGGTTGAAATAGTGAATCTTCTCATCACTTTCCAGTTTTCACCATTAGCAGTAACTAAACCTGAATAAAAAAAAGAGTTCAGTTTTTTATTAACATGTTCCTCTATCCCCGGGAAAGGATAAAGGGTTCTTAGTACCCGAAGCCAACTATTTTTATTCCCTGCACCTACAGTCCTTTTCCTGAGAGCCTCTTTGAGTGGACATTGACATAAGTCACAATGTTCCTTAGCTGTACCTGTTAACTCCAACTAACACATAAATTATACTTGTACATTTAATTTCTTTTTTTTCAATGACTAGTTACTTTTTTGTTCTTAAAGAGGGATTAAACCCTTAAAAAAAGCCATACAATAGGCTCCCCAAAAAGCTTTGCTTTTATCCTGGTCTTAACGCTTGAACAAATTCCGTATGTACAAAATCTTCAGTCTGTTCTGTGATACTTCGTATACTACAGTGCTGACATCTTGTGTCTGTCTCACTGGCTGCCATCTCCTGGTCTACTACAGCGTCATACTATTACTTACTAGTTGTTTACATGAACATTCAGATATGAATGAATACGACTCACATTAGTATGAGCATTTTAATCCACATTCTCAATTACACGTATTTTTCTTCCCTCCCATCTTACAAGACTGACACACAGACACACAGACTAGAGAGACTGATGTTCACCGTACCATCTCAGTGAAGCAGCAACTTCATGAAATTATTTCTCCCAAGTCTTTGATTATTCGAAAAAGATTATGGGATATCTATATAATGGTATTTTGCCGAAGCACAATTCAAAAATGATATAAAAAAGGGGAAAATGGCTTTTCATATAGAAAAAAAAAACAACTATTAGAGCTTGCTCACTATTTAAAGTGTAAGTACCAGAGGATCTCATCTAAAGTGTTCTTTACTCAAATGAATGGCCACTTACACTTTAAGATAAATAATATGTCTTGATTTCCCTGGGAAGTACCAATGAAGACCCTGCCGATATTATTGACAAGGTCATTTACGCTGCAGTCTAGAAACAACACATGAACCTCAAGGTAGCCTAAAAATGATGAGATATATAATTTGCAGACTTAGCATTTACAGTGTAGTTTACTGTGCGAAAAGTACGGGAGTACAGACCGACTGCAGAAGCAATGCTTCATTATGCAGCATACAATATCAAGTTCCCACTGCTATATGTGCCATATACATCCTAGTGACTTATTCCTCCAAATCACTTTCCACTAAGCTATTTGTGCCCTGCATAATCTTTACAGGGAAAGATCCTCCCTAATCACTTTACACAGAGCCAAGTTAGTGCCCTTAATTACTTTCCATGGTACCATGTCAGTGGGGTCTAGGACACTTCAGCGCCGCAGCTTCATCGCTGACAGTTCAGCGCGGCAGTTAGAACGCTGAACTGTCAGCAATGAAGAATAATGCGTCCGTTTCATCGCGGACGCGGCTATGTAAGAACTGACAGTTCAGCGCTGAACTGTCAGCTCTTAAAAACGTACAAGTTAAAATAAAATACCCCCCAATAAACGAATCCTCCCCAAAGTGCCCCCCAAACCCTAATACTAAAATTAACCCCCAAACCCTAATACTAAAATTAACCCCCGAACCCTAATACTAAAATTAACCCCCAATCCCCAATACTAAAATGAACCCCTGAACCCTAATACTAACCCCCTAAACCCTAATACTAAACTAACCCCCGAAAATTAATACTAACCCCCTAAATCCTAATACTAACCCTCTAAACCACAATAATAAAATTCTAATTCTAACACTCTAACACTTTAATTCTAACATTAAAACTCACCTTTAGTGATGAAATGTCCTGCGATGAAATATCCCTTGAAGAGCTGTCACGTGGTGAACAGGCGGCGGTGAAGTGTCCCATCCCCTGTCAGTGTCCCAGTCACTTTCCACAGTACAATGTCTATGCACCCAATCACTTTCCAAAGTACAATGTCTATGCACCCAATCACTTTCCAAAGTACAATGTCTATGCACCCAATCACTTTCCAAAGTACAATGTCTATGCACCCAATCACTTTCCAAAGTACAATGTCTATGCACCCAATCACTTTCCAAAGTACCATGTCTTTGCCCAAATCTTTCTACAGTACCATGTCTATGCCCCAATCAATTTCCATAGTACCAAGTCTGTTCCCAAATTACTTTCCATAACACCATGTCTGTGCCCCAGTCACTTTCCATAGTGCCATTCTGTGCCTCAGTCACTTTCCATAGTACCATGTCTGTGGCCCAATCACTTTCCACAGTACTATGTCTGTGCCCCAGTCACTTTCCATAATACCATGTCTGTGGCCCAATCACTTTCCACAGTACTATGTCTGTGGCTCAATCACTTTCCATAATATCATGTCTGTGGCCCAATCACTTTCCATAATATCATGTCTGTGTCCCAATCACTTTCCACAGTACTATGTCTGTGGCTCAATCACTTTCCATAATATCATGTCTGTGTCCCAATCACTTTCCACAGTACTATGTCTGTGGCCCAATAACTTTCCATAGTACCATGTCTGTGTGTGCAGGATGAGAGTTTATTTCCTGCTAAAATGGTAATACGTGAGTTCACATTTCATGTACTCTTGAACCCTTGACATAACCCCACCCCCCACACATACAGATTATTAGTCAATATTGACTTTGTCTGAGACGACCACATTCTACCAGCTTACCATATCCTTTGTTTTCTTTGAATAATGAAAAAAATGGTCTCCCTGAAAATGCATCATCATAGTTGACAAGCGCATCTTTTACTGTCTCATAGCCACACAGGACAACAAACCTTGTGGCGCCCATCTGGATGCTAAACACTGGACCATAGGTCTTAGACAGCTGCAAAACAAAATTAAAAAACAGAAATAGGGTATGACTTTGATTGATCTTTTTTTATACTCTGTTCGGCCACAATTCTACTTCTGTACATGAATCAGTTGAAACATGCCTAATTCTTTATACATGGGTTGAGAGGGAGTGCATCCTGGAAGTTCAGGACTGTTGCGTAATCTGCTTTATAGATAGGCACACACAGTGGGGACATAAGCCCCAATGAGTCTGTAGCCCCCAGACAAGGTCGGTGAGGGGCAATCATGACAGGGTGCTGAGGGGATATGTCAGCCTATAGTGGGAATTAGTGGGAGGAGTTGGGAGCGTATAAAAGATAGGAACAGGAAGTTTGGGGGCCATTTTAGGAAAAGTTTTTCCCCCATACCTGTTGTCCCACCCACCCTCCCTAATTTTTTCTGGTTAATGAGCCTTTATTTATTTAGTTATTTACATGTCACAGCGTTGGCGGAAGCTTGCAGGGTATCCAGGAGGGTTAATGGAAGATTTGGATTGGGGAGAGTCAAACGGGACTCTGGTGGGAGGTTCGAGGGGAAAGTGGTACCTCGAACCTCGGGTATTGGGGGCATTGGGATATGCCCAGAACATGGACTTCGGCAGCCACCTGGATACTCATGCAAGCTTGGTTGGTTTTCCTGTATTTGGAATGTTTAATGTTTATGTTTAGTCATTGTATTAATTATGGATATATATATGTGGAATGTGTATATATATGTAAATATGATTGTAAATGCAATGGCTATTTAAATAAAGTGCTGTGGCAGTTGTTTTACCCCACAGTCTGGTTTTAAGTTTAGTTATTTCTAGGCAAATACATATCCTCAATGATAGAAGCTACCATGTCATGTGATGTCGAGATTCTGGCCAATCCAGCCACACACAGGAATTCAGATGGTCACCATAGCAGAAAAGCTCATAAATGAACAAAGCTTGGAAGCCAACTAGTCTTTATTCGGTCCATCCTAGCAATACCAATAGTATAGCGCGGTACAACTTTAAAACACACTGGGTGAAAAGCTTTACCGTACCATGTCTCCAAAGTGTTCCACTTTAAGTGTGACAATCCTGGTTTAAAACAGCAAAGACTGAATACTGTGCATTCCTTAGGGGTTTTTGCCTTCTTTTGGATCAAAAGCAGTAATGATAGGTAGAAGGGTTGAACTTGATGGACTTGTGTCTTTTTTCAACCTAAATTACTATGTTACTATGTTACTATGACATGCCTCCTCCCAAGTCCCACCCACGGCCACTGGCATCACGCATTGCTGAAACAAAAGGTTGGATGTTGTGTCTCACTAAGCATTTGATTCCAAGCTCTGTGTATGAATGTTTTTTTTCTGGTATGTTGACCATCTGTATTATTTTTTGTATCTTGAGAAGAATACCATCTATAGGCCCAGGACGGGCACACTTGTCCTATTGCTGTACTGTTAGACATTTTGGATGAAGCGAGCTAGGCCGACATTCTAATTTTTGGCCGTTTGGCATGACCGAAAAATGTCTGCCTTTTGTGCATGATAATAATATCTACAGATTCACAATCGAAGATACAGGAATTTTCCTCCAACCGTGAACGTATCACAGTGAAACCGAAAGTAAAAGCATTGGTCTGATTAAGGGGCATAGTTCTGGCTTTCTATAGCGACATTGCATTAAACCATCTAATTCCACCGGCGACATATCATTTATAAATAATGAATGAAAACATGTCGATTGTTCTACTTGTACAATAGCCCCATCAATCCAATTTAACACAAGTCGGAAAAGTAAAAACAGATTACCTTTTGAAAAAAATCACATGACTTGTCACTATTCATATGCAGAAAGTGTCCGATTAATGCCAAAATGCTGGGCTCAGGAGGTGAATTATGGTTACTGTTCCCTTTCCGGTTATAAAGCACATTCAGCAAAAATAGAATTAAAACGAGCAACGCAAGTATGGAGAATAGGTCAAGGCCGAACATGTCTGCTGGAGTATCTGGGAAAACAACAAAAAAAAAATTCACTGAATATTTTATGCAGTCATTATATGCCATAGTTGCCAGAAGTCCTGGAATTGGCCAGTAAATTGCGCTATGTACTGGTAACAATTCATTTAAACAGTGTATGTCTGGTAGACCCGGATAATTGAGCTCCAGACAAACTCAGTTATGTGCAGTTTGTGAATGTTTTACAGAGCTCCACAGCCATACGTGTTGTGTGCAGTGTGTGAGTGTATCACAGAGCTTTAAAGCAATACAACTCACAGTAATGTGCAGTGTGTGAATGTATCACAGACTCCCCAGCAATAAAACTCACAGTAATGTGCAGTGTGTGAATGTATCACAGACTCCACAGCAATATAACTCACAGTAATGTGCAGTGTGTGAGTGTATCACAGACTCCACAGCAATAAAACTCACAGTAATGTGCAGTGTGTGAGTGTATCACAGACTCCACAGCAATATAACTCACAGTAATGTGCAGCGTGTGAGTGTATCACAGAGCTTCGCACAATACAAACTCACTGTAATGTACAACGTGTGTGTCTAAATCACAGAGCACCATTGCAATACAACTTGCAGTAATATGCAGTGTGTGTGTGAGTGTATCTCAGACTCCACAGCAATAAACTCACATGAATTTGCAGTGTCTATATTACAGGCTCCACAGCAATAAAACTCACAGGAATGTGCAGTGTGAATCTCTATCTCATTCATCCAGGGGCGTATCATGCCACTGAGTGACAGGCGTGCTGCCAGCCCGGAGCCCATCTGTCACTCGGAGGCACGGTGTATCTCGTGTTTTTCCGGGGGTTTGTGTGCTGAGAACAGCCAGCACACAAACCCCCGGAAATACACGAGTTGCATCCGAAAAGGCGGCGCTGCTACGAATTCAGCAAAAGAGTCACTCATTCTGTCGCCAATTCGACAAGCGTGAAAAATCTATGAACATTTGTAGAATTGGCAACAGAGTTGTAGAATTAAAATGACTCTGTTGCCGAATTTGCCGCTGCCGTCTGTCTCCCCGACGCATTTCCGGGGTTTGGGTGCTCTCTGGTTGGAGCACACAAACCCCAGAAATACACAGTGTGGGTGCTCCGTACTAGTTGTGCGGCGCACACCTATCACATATGGAGCATCTGCCACTGCTTAGATCCACAGCAATAAAATTCACAGGAATGTTCAGAGTCTGTGTCTCTATCACAGTGCTCCACAGCAATAAAATTCACAGCAATTTGCAGTGCCTGTGTCTATATTACAGGCCCAACAGCAATAAAATTCACAGGAATGTGCAGTGTCTGTGTCTATATTACAGGCTCCACAGCAATAAAATTCACTGTAATGTGCAGAGTCTGTGTCTATATCACAGAGCTTCACAGCAATAACTTTCACAGGAATGGGCAGAGTCTGTATCTATATCACAGCGTTCCACAGCAATACAACTCACAGAAAAGTACAATGTGTGTGAGGGTATCACAGAGTCCAACGGTAACATGTGCAAGAAGTTAATGCTCACTATTAAACTGCTTAGAGAGGAAAGAGACTGCATGATATGACACGTGTGCATAATAACACTTTAACAGTCAGCCTGTTCATTCTCACTGCTATTCAGCTCCATCCAAAATACTATTCATCCCAAACTCAACATTACATATACTGTTTTCCTGAGTTTCAGGGCTTTTGACCTGCTTTAGCATCTTGTTAAGACACGTTTCTTATTTATGCTAGTGTGGTGATCTTATACACAACTATCAATAGCAATATGTGTATGTATTTGTATGTGTAAATACATATACGTTCGTAGGGATGTGCATAGAACTGTAAACAACATGGAGTCTGACAGTCTGGTCACCTGACCAGTGTAACTATGGAAAAGCTGTACCAACAAGAGCCTGCATCTAAAGAGATACACGGGACCGAGATTTCAGAACTCTCCTGCAGTTTGAACAATGGACACCACATAAGATGAAACTGCTGAAGCCAGTCTTTCCACCTGAGCTCTCCTGGCACTGTAACATTTAAGGATCAGGTTTCATTAATTTTACTTTTCTTTTTTTACATGAATAGAGTTAACTAATCTTGTTTCTATTGATAGATTGAGTATGTTAGCATTGTTTATTTGTATAACCTATAGTAGATATTGTTGTAGAGTTATCCTTAAACATTGTTATGCTTTAACCTATTCAAGTCCGTGGATATTCTGTTATTTGGTTATTGAATATAACTCTCTAATACTATCTTGTGGTTAAATATAATCGTTGTTTGTTATATTTAACCATTTACAAATTTGTTATTGAAGTAATGCTCATATGACTCCAATTGTTATGTGTAACTGTGGGAACCAAACTGTAACGTGTTAAACAGACACCAATTGATACCATATCTGGTATTAGTTTTGATAGCAAGCATTTAATAATCCTCACTTTTCCAATTCACATCTTACAATGGGGGTCCACTTGTAACGCCAACCAGGGTCAATACCCACCCCTACCTAATCTCTTCTATAGATCTGGTGCATACATCTAACACTGATGTGTGGAGCTGGATAGGGACTTTGAGCATCTTGGACTTATTTTCTGCTTTTTTTTTTCTGCTACTTGGACTTGTATTTATTGCTGGGTTCTGCTGGATTCCAGTAGCTCTCCACAGAAGGGGTTTGTGGAGAGGGGATGGGACACTTCATCGCGGCTGCTTCCGCGCAGCCGCTTCACCGCCGACTCTACAGCACAAGACAGATCGTCGCTGGAGATTTCATCGCGGGACATTTCATCGCTAAAGGTAAGTATTTTACCGATTTTAGTTTGTTTAGAATTAGGGTTTAGGGGGTTAGAATTAGGTTTAGTGTTAGGGGTTAATTTTACTATTAGGGGTCAGGGGTTAGTATTAGGGTTAGTATTAGGGTTTAGGGGGTTAATTTTAGTATAAGCGGTCGGGGGTTAGTATTAGGGTTAGTATTAGGGTTAGTATTAGGGTTTAGGGGGTTAATTTTAGTATTGGGGTTCATTTTAGTGTTAGTATTGGGGTTTAGTGTTTAGTGTTACTATTGGGGGGGTAATCATTTATTAGGGGGGTTCTTTTAGTTTTACTTTTAGATTTGTAAGAGCTGACAGTTCAGCGCTGAACTGTCAGCTCTTAAATAGCTGCAGCCGCGGTGAAACGGCCGCGTTATACTTCATTGCTGACAGTTCAGCGTTCTAACTGCCGCGCTGAACTGTCAGCGATGAAGATGCGGCGAAGAAGTGTCCTAGACCCTGTGGAGGAACCTGGACAGCACATAGCACTATAATTTGTGTTCTTTTTTGTGTTATGTTTTTTTTGCTTCACTGTTAAAGGAACATTAAACATGTCCCGGGACATTTAAGTCTAAGACAGTCAAGACACTTAATAGATACACGAGGGTTTACTAACTGCTGTGTCTCACATGCGAGACACAGCAGTTCCTGGTTGCACGCGAACAGCCAAATCAGAGCGGGGACTCGTCTTGAATGCGGGGGTCTCTCACTGCTAGCTCAGAGAGAGACCCTTGTTTCCTTGTTTTTTGTTAAGGTCCCCCCTGCTGATCCCATTCAAAAAAGTGCGTCTCTTTCTGCCCTTGCAGAGAGAGCCGGTCGCCGACCAGATGGCGGCCTACTTCCTATGGAAACATGGCAGCTGTCGGTCAGAGGAGAAACTGACGTGTACTATCACAAGTACTATCAAAAGTACCTGCCAGTTTATCCTCATACTAGGGACAATGGACTTTTGACTTGTGTTTCTATATTAGAAGCACAAGTGAACAAAAAACGTTTAGTGTCCCTTTAACGTCCCCCCGCTGACAGAGGAGAGTCTCGGGTAACATTTGGATAACTCCTGTAGATTTTAACACTTTCTTTTTTTTTTACCTTCTCTCCAGTTACTTCCTCTAAAGAAATTAGCAGCCTGGAGACTGTTTGTACGAGATGGATGACTGGGGGAGTGAAACACAATACAAACACTTCCCTGGGCGTGGAAAGACATTACCAGACTGTCACTCCCTCTCCTGTCAGTCCTACTAAGATGGCTGTAATTGTCTTATTCATACACAAGTGAATGTCAGACTAGCAGAGCTGGAACATTTCTACGATTCATCTATACCCTTAAGTTTGTTATTCCCTTGTCAATTCCCTCTCTCATGAATAAAGCCCTAAAGGTTGTTTTTTTATTTAACTTTTTTAACATGTTGATGTGCAGTGTGTAGAAGTCATATCCATCCCTCCCAAGCATCTCTATTTGTGTGGGAAACACAATGTCCATTTAAAGGTGAAGATGTTAAACACACAAAAAAGGGTTGTGTTCCTTTAAACATATGTTTAGGCTTCTTTGATGAGATATTATTTTATAAGGCAACCAGCAATTTATCATAATTGTCAGCAGTTCTGGATGTGCTTGGGGGTCCTTGCCGCTGCACCCACATGACTTTCTATGCATTCATATTGCACCCACAGAACTTATCCCTGCATCCATATTGCACTGAAAGGACCTTCCACTGCACCCATATTGCATCTACATGACCTGCCACTGCACCCATATTGCACCTACATGACTTGCCATTGCAACCATGTTGCACACACACTTGCCAATACACTCATATTGCACCCAAAGGACTTGTCATTAGGTACTGGATTTGTCATTGCACTGATATGACTTGCCACTGCAATCCTATGATGACAAAGAATGTCCATCTGCTAGAACTGGTTAATGTATTATCTTTAAACATTCCACAAAATGCCTACTTATCCAAGACCTACAATTACATATATTATATTGTGAAAAGCTGCAAACAAAAATTCACAGCCTTAAATAGACATATATTTTGTGGGTGGGAAGAAGTAACTTATTAACGTATTTTTTCATTGTCGAACCTTCCCTTCACATACAGGTATTTCCACTGTCCACTTACTGGAGCATAAATAAGCAAAGTATCTGACATACTGATTAATACAGTGACTGCTATGTAAAAACATTTGCACATGGAAATAGGGCAATATATTGCTGATATCAATTATCTATTGCACTAACGCTTCACAGATGTCAGGGTTAATCCTAAATGTTCCGTTTTTCGCGTAGCTCGATTGCTTCAGAGTATTTAATGCATATACCATATTTGCTTGAATGTAAGACAAGGTTTTTTTTTCAGAGCGAATGCTCTGAAAAAGACCCCTAGTCTTATATTCGAGGTCGTCGTATAGTCTGACCTCAAATCGACCGGCATTCCCGGCTGCCCCCACTAGCCACCAGGGAGCGATAGACAGGTGAGGAGGAGGGAGTGGTGGAGAGAGAGACGTGGGCAGAGAGAGACAAGGGGAGAGAGACGGGGAAGGAGAGAGACAAAGGGAGGGAGGGTGGCAGAGAGAGACAAGGGGAGGGGGCAAAGAGAGACAAGGGGAGGGAGGGGGCAGAGAGAGACAAGGGTGGCAGAGAGAGACCAGGGGAGGGGGGGAGAGAGAGAGACAATTGGGGGAGACAAGGTGAGAGGGAGGGGGAAGAGAGAGAGAAAAAGGAGGGAGGAAGGTAGCTAGAGAAAGAAAAGTTTGGGGGGAGGGAGAGACAACGTGGGTGGGAGGGGGAGAGAAATTACACTGGGGGGAGAGACAGAGACAACGCTGGGTGGAAGGGGGGGAGAGAGAGACAAAGCTGGGGAGAGGGGGAGAGAGAGGCAGCATTGGAACATAAAAAGAAATAAAAACAAGAAATGCATTTTTTTAATATCATAATTTTTATTAAATATTTAAAAACTATTTACATGTGAATATATACAAGTTAAACTTTTTTCCTATAGGGTAGTCTTATATTCAGGCTTTCCACAATCCAATTAATTAATCATGGTAGGTCCTATGAGATCTCCACCCTGATTAATTAATTGGATTGTGTCTGTGCGTACATCCATCCTACATACTGTCGGGCTGCACTCTGCATGCTCTTTCTGCAGCATGTGGAACAAATATGTGTCCCTGGCAACATGGCCGATGTGGGCAACTATGTGAGTGACTACCTTAACATACTTTTATCAATCACAGTCGATAGGGGACAAAGCTTTGGGAAAACTAATAGTTAAGACTGGGCTCATTCACAATGACAGTAGTGACAGGTCTTTTTCATACCAGTCTGATCTACTTTGTAGATATTTTAAAGCTGATTAATTTGACACTAGTTCCATGTGAGGGCCCTCGAGCCCACTGCACAATTTGTTAACAACATCTTACTAATAGTGTTGAGCGAACCCGAACCTCACTGTTCGGATTCTTACCGAACTTTACGGTTTCTGGACCCCGGACCCGAACACAGACATTTCACTGTATGTTCGTGTTGGAGTTCGGGGTTCGGCGATTACATTGTATGTAATGCTATTGGCTTTCTATAAACCGAAATAGATTCCCCATTCATATGAAATTCTTATGAATGGGGACTCTATTTAGGTTTCTGGAAAGCCAATAGTATTACATGTATTCCATAAGCCGAAAGTTTACAACATTCGGTTTATAGACTTTCGGTTTATAGAATAGCAATAGCATTACATGTATTCTTTAAACCGAAAGTCTATAAACCGAATGTCTTTCGGTTTATAGACTTTTGGCTTATGGAATACATGTAATACTATTGGCTTTCTATAAACCGAACTAGAGACCCCATTCATAAGAATTTCTTGACTTCAATGGGGTTCGGGTTCGGGGTCAAGTTCGGGGTCAAGTTCGACCCCGAACCCGGACTTTTTTACGAAGTTCCGCCGAACCCGAACATCCAGGTGCTCAACTAACAGTTTTCTTAACCACTTAATGATAAACTAACTTTTTAATATGGCACCGCTCAGGACATAGGCTGGTTGTAGACTTCTGCAGTGTTTGTGTTTAGCTGTAATTTTCCTCTTTCTAGTTTACTGTAACCACACAAATTATATTATTTTTTTGGGATATGAAGGGCTTTCTTTAGATTTAATGATATCATATAATTTACCATGACAATATAATACAATTTGATTAAAAATGTAAAAACAAAACAAAAAATAGCTTTAAATAGCTCATACAAATGACATCTACGAAATTTACAGATTAACTATTTCCGCAGCTAAATTGCTACTGTAATCGGGCTATTTAAACCAAGTTGGTTTAAAACCATTCCCCTTGCACTGTTATGGTAATTTGTGACATTAGGTTTACTCCAAAGCTCACCCCTTTCATTTTCTTCCTCCATTATATTTACTTTAAAATCGTGTTGGGGGTTCAGGCACATCCAGCCTGAAAAGATATTAGCTATCTGTCTATATTACAGTTCAATGCAGTTTAAGAGGAGCGGCTTGTGTTAAAAGTTGAAAAACCTGTCAAACATCAACAGAACTAAATAAAACGTTCAGCATTCACCTAATGCCCAGTAAAGAAATATGTTAAAAGAAAAACAAACCTTTACAGTACAGCAGACTATTGGGGAACAGAGGACACATAAACGGGAAACAAAGTATCCAATTAGAATAATTATTACAGGTAAAGAGACAACAGGTTGGTATTAGTTTTCTGACACTGTGTATTTACTGTTTAATATGTACATGTTTGGTTTTTTGGAACCTTACCAAGCTAATATGTATAATAGCAGAGGTGTAACTAGAAACCAACAGGCTCTAGTGCAAAAGAAGCCCCAGGGGCCACCCGAATCCATCATGCAACTGCACCCCAGAAATGCCACTTATATGCCTCCCAACTGTTCCGCTTAGTGCCTGGCCTTATCTTATATCTATGGTAGCTGTATGCCTATCCCATGCATGCTTAAACTTCTTCACTGTGTTTACCTCTACCACTTCTTCTGGAAGGTTATGCCATGCATCCACAACCCTCTTGGTAAAGTAATACTAAGTTTCTGACCTCCACTGTATTAACCTCTACCATTTCTGCTGGAAGGCTATTCCATGCATCCACTACTCTCTCAGAAAGAAATACTTCCATTAATCCCTGGCCTCATTTTATATCTAGAATAGCCTTATGCTTATACTCCTTCACTGTATTATACTCTACCACTTCTGCTGAAAGGCTATCCCATGCATCCACTACCCTCTCAGTAAAGTAATATTTTCATTAGTCCCTGGCCTTATCTTATATCAAGGATAGCCATATGCTTATCCCATGCATGCTTAAACTCCTTCACTGTATTAACCTCTACTACTTCTACTGGAAGACTATTCCATACATCCACTTCCCTCTCAGTAAAGTAATACTTTCATTAGTCCCTGACCTTATCTTATATCTAGGATAGCCTTATAACTATCCCATGCATGCTTAAACTCCTTCACTGTATTAACCTCTACCACTTCTACTTGAAGACTATTCCATACATCCACTACCCTCTCAGTAAAGTAATATTTTCATTAGTCCCTGGCCTTATCTTATATCAAGGATAGCCATATGCTTATCCCATGCATGCTTAAACTCCTTCACTGTATTAACCTCTACCACTTCTACTGGAAGACTATTCCATGCATCCACTACCCTCTCAGTAAAGTAATACTTTCATTAGTCCCTGGCCTTATCTTATATCAAGGATAGCCATATGCTTATCCCATGCATGCTTAAACTCCTTCACTGTATTAACCTCTACCACTTCTACTGGAAGACTATTCCATGCATCCACTACCCTCTCAGTAAAGTAATACTTTCATTAGTCCCTGGCCTTATCTTATATCTAGGATAGCCTTATACCTATCCCATGCATGCTTAAACTCCTTCACTGTATTAACCTCTACCACTTCTGCTGGAAGACTATTCCATGCATCCACTACCCTCTCAGTAAAGTAATACTTTCATTAGTCCCTGGCCTTATCTTATATCTAGGATAGCCTTATACCTATCCCATGCATGCTTAAACTCCTTCACTGTATTAACCTCTACCACTTCTACTGGAAGACTATTCCATGCATCCACTACCCTCTCAGTAAAGTAATACTTTCATTAGTCCCTGGCCTTATCTTATATCAAGGATAGCCATATGCTTATCCCACGCATTCTTAAACTCCTTCACTGTATTAACCTCTACCACTTCTACTGGAAGACTATTCCATGCATCCACTACCCTCTCAGTAAAGTAATACTTTCATTAGTCCCTGGCCTTATCTTATATCTAGGATAGCCTTATACCTATCCCATGCATGCTTAAACTCCTTCACTGTATTAACCTCTACCACTTCTACTGGAAGACTATTCCATGCATCCACTACCCTCTCAGTAAAGTAATACTTTCATTAGCCCCTGGCCTTATCTTATATCAAGGATAGCCTTATACCTATCCCATGCAAGCTTAAACTCCTTCACTGTATTAACCTCTACCACTTCTACTGGAAGACTATTCCATGCATCCACTACCCTCTCAGTAAAGTAATACTTTCATTAGTCCCTGACCTTATCTTATATCTAGGATAGCCTTATACCTATCCCATACATGCTTAAACTCCTTCACAGTATTAACCTCTACCACTTCTACTGGAAGACTATTCCATACATCCACTACCCTCTCAGTAAAGTAATACTTTCATTAGTCCCTGGCCTTATCTTATATCTAGGATAGCCTTATACCTATCCCATGCATGCTTAAACTCCTTCACTGTATTAACCTCTACCACTTCTACTGGAAGACTATTCCATACATCCACTACCCTCTCAGTAAAGTAATACTTTCATTAGTCCCTGGCCTTATCTTATATCTAGGATAGCCTTATACCTATCCCATACATGCTTAAACTCCTTCACAGTATTAACCTCTACCACTTCTACTGGAAGACTATTCCATACATCCACTACCCTCTCAGTAAAGTAATACTTTCATTAGTCCTGGCCTTATCTTATATCTAGGATAGCCGTATACCTATCCCACGCATGCTTAAACTCCTTCACTGTATTAACCTCTACCACTTCTACTGGAAGACTATTCCATGCATCCACTACCCTCTCAGTAAAGTAATACTTTCATTAGTCCCTGACCTTATCTTATATCTAGGATAGCCTTATACCTATCCCATACATGCTTAAACTCCTTCACAGTATTAACCTCTACCACTTCTACTGGAAGACTATTCCATACATCCACTACCCTCTCAGTAAAGTAATACTTTCATTAGTCCCTGGCCTTATCTTATATCTAGGATAGCCTTATACCTATCCCATGCATGCTTAAACTCCTTCACTGTATTAACCTCTACCACTTCTACTGGAAGACTATTCCATACATCCACTACCCTCTCAGTAAAGTAATACTTTCATTAGTCCCTGGCCTTATCTTATATCTAGGATAGCCTTATACCTATCCCATGCAAGCTTAAACTCCTTCACTGTATTAACCTCTACCACTTCTACTGGAAGACTATTCCATACATCCACTACCCTCTCAGTAAAGTAATACTTTCATTAGTCCTGGCCTTATCTTATATCTAGGATAGCCGTATACCTATCCCATGCATGCTTAAACTCCTTCACTGTATTAACCTCTACCACTTCTACTGGAAGACTATTCCATACATCCACTACCCTCTCAGTAAAGTAATACTTCTATTAGTCCGTGGCCTTATCTTATATCTAGGATAGCCTTATACCTATCCCATGCATGCTTAAACTCCTTCACTGTATTAACCTCTACCACTTCTACTGGAAGACTATTCCATACATACACTACCCTCTCAGTAAAGTAATACTTTCATTAGTCCCTGGCCTTATCTTATATCTAGGATAGCCTTATACCTATCCCACACATGCTTAAACTCCTTCACAGTATTAACCTCTACCACTTCTACTGGAAGACTATTCCATACATCCACTACCCTCTCAGTAAAGTAATACTTTCATTAGTCCCTGGTCTTATCTTATATCTAGGATAGCCTTATACCTATCCCACACATGCTTAAACTCCTTCACTGTATTAACCTCTACCACTTCTACTGGAAGACTATTCCATACATCCACTACCCTCTCAGTAATGTAATACTTTCATTAGTCCCTGGCCTTATCTTATATCTAGGATAGCCTTATACCTATCCCATGCATGCTTAAACTCCTTCACAGTATTAACCTCTACCACTTCTACTGGAAGACTATTCCATACATCCACTACCCTCTCAGTAAAGTAATACTTTCATTAGTCCCTGACTTATCTTATATCTAGGATAGCCTTATACCTATCACACACATGCTTACACTCCTTCATATATTAACCTCTCATCCACCACCCTCTCAGTAAATATTACTTTTCTGACCACAAAAAAACATTAAAATATTTCCAGCCTTTCCAAAAGCTTGAGGTGGACCCCAAATATATGTATATAACTATCTGCATGTATACTTATATGAACTTTTTAATTTTATATTTAACTATTTTCATAAGCAATGATAACATTATTGAAAAAAAAAGTTAACTTCTTATTTTTATTACGTTCCTCTGCACCCACATTGCACCTAAAGGTCTTAACACAGCACTATACAGTACCCACAGCACTTGTCTTATACTCATATTGCACCCACACGATTTGACATGCCGCAGTGTAAATTTGGCCACCAGAAAAGCCAGTTTTCCCATTATGCCACAATTAGCCTTCCCATTAATATGCCCTACCTGCATGTAGGAGCTACACTACGCCATCCTAAGTTACATGGCGCAAACGACTATGACGGCAGTTTAGCAGTTCACCGTGCCATCGCAGTGGGCGGTGCTACAGATCTCACTGCAGGGACATGTAGACAGATCCCACTGGTGAGATGATCAGTCTGACAGGTAAATGTAAGCGATCCTTCAAAGCTCTGGCACGCCTCTAAGATGTCGCACATTATCACTTTCCTTTGGCATGGCCCTCTAGAAGGGAACCAGGAAAACAGCATTGCATTTCAAGTGCTCTTATCCTTTAGAACAAAAGTGCCATCAAGCATCAATAGGTTAACCTATTTTTTACTTTGGCTTCCCCAGCGTGTTCCAAGTACTCACAAATACATAAGATATTTTGATTGGTGTTACTATTGAAGGACATCTAAACTTGTTTCAACCCTTGCATCATAGCGGAAGAAAGGGTTAAAAAAAAATAAAAAGGTCCAGTTTTGTCAAGTAATACCAATGTGTTTCTTTTACAGATACATGCAGGTTCACTCTGAGCTCTGCCTCTCAGCTGAGGCAGAATTAGCCAATCAGCGCTGAGAGAGACCTCTTTTTTTAAATGCCAGGACAAAATAAAAGGGTCACTAAGCTTTATTGCTTCTAATACAGAAACACAAGTGAAAAGTTACCTGTCCCTAGTGTGAGGATAAACTGGCTTGTACGTTTGATGGTAAATGCCAGTTTATTCTCTGACTGGCAACTTGGTCTGGTTGGCAACTCTGCAGACCCCAAGCAGGATGAGCCCCCACTCTGATTGGCTTACACTGTCAGTTCGCCAGCCTCCAGACCTGCTGTATCTCAGCTGTGAGAGAGTAAACACACAAGTATCTATTAAGATGCATGTCAGGATTACTTCGGACCGGCAGGAATATCGATGATAGCCACAGTCTGATAAGGCCAGTCAGAGGAGGTACTTATTCTTGTCTTTTTTTTTTTTATTGCAAAAATATAAAAATTACATGTCTTCAACAAATATACAGATTTAAGTGCACTTACCAAAACTATACTTATTTCACTTCTACCTAGTGCAAAAAACACGATAGTGCAACTTCCCAAAAAATTAATGAATGAATTAATTAATTCATTCATTCATTCATTCTATCCCATTCACTCACCCCTGGTTCTGACACTTCTCTCCATTATTCTTTAAAGCTGTATATTGTGCTATTTATCCATGGTGACACAGACAAATAGCACTGTAGCCTTTGTCTTTTAAATGTGTTAATTGTCAACCTGCAAATGTTAGTCGTGAGCAAATTGAAGTTATTTTACAAATATTTCTTATTTATTATTTTTTCCTTTACTCATTTTTCAAGGGCCACCTTAAGGATGAGCAAAAACCTTTTTGAATTTCATGTTTATCACTTGTGCTTTGGGATTTATCATTAACGTTTTACTGCACAAATTGTTAACACTTGGGAAGATTCATTTAACAAATATGACAGCTTGGCAGTGAGTAGAGAACCTGTTAACATAACAATGTTGCTTTCGCAATGAACTCTGACTATGTCACCATGTGACATGTTTTTTTCACAAGATACATTGTTTAGGTGTTTGAGATGCAAAGATGTGTGGGTGTGCTACGGCTCCTGTTTGGGCCATGACTTTGAGGACAGCATAGCATGGCCATATGAGCGAAGGGGTTAATGAAAGAATACAGAAAAATGTACATTTTTGCAGCTACGTATAGTTTATCAGAGGCAAACATGATGTCTTGGTTCAGAAGATAACCACATGTCCAAAGATACGAGGCATGTATGTTGTAGAGGGGATAGCACATATTATCCTAGGAACATAACCACCCCTTTAAATACAGGAAAATAAAAGAGTTAGGACTGTATAAGCCAAACCACCACTTCTTAAATCTTTATATAAAATACAGCCTAGCAAAACACCTGAAAATCCTTGCCAATCCCCCAATTTTTATACTTCAACTTTTTGATGCAACCGGCATCTATAACCAACTTGTGGTACCCCCCCCCCCTCGTCCAGGGGGGTCTCTTACCCCGCAATACCTTCTACCTCTCCTCTATGCTTACCACTAGCCGATCCAATAGCTCAGTGGGCACGTCCCATATCGGTGATGTATCACCTTCGAGGTTAGGGGAGGGCTGAGCCCAAACTTCGTTCATCTGAACATGACTCCACCTTTTATATAAACCCTGACTGGCAAGGACACGTCCCCCCGCGTGCTGCAACAAGACAGAAACATTAGAATCATGACATCAAATACAATACATAGGGATGGGAGGGTGGGAATTTTTATCCAAGTGTCAGTTACAGATTTTGGGGGAAAAGGCTGCAGGGGAAGAGAAAACAAACAATTTATAAACAAAATTCCAAAAACCCCACCCCCTATTGCAGTCTATCGTATCACACTTCCCCACACACATACATGCCCCTAAAGCTACAGCTGCGCCTAGCTACCATGGTTCTGAACTGAAAGGTGGTACCAGATGGAGATGTTTTGTTTGTTTGTTTTGTATTAGATCTTTATTATGCATTGTCTATTTTTTTTTTATATTATATTTTTTTAGGGGACCTATGTCATCCCATTTCTGGGATCTGTACTGCAGGACAAGGATTATTTCGAGAAACCAGAAGATTTTATTCCTGAAAAAAGCGTTCTTACCCCTTGCGACTGTTGGGGTCAAGCAAGCAAATAGGAATATCACTCTAAATCTGTGAGATGAGGCATGTAGATGAAGTAAACCTGACCTATTCATAAAATAGTATTGGGGAATCACTCGCCCCATTGTTATATATATTATTGATATCCAATAACATATTTCAATTGCTACTGTCAGCTAATGACAATTCTCATAATTGCCCAAGATCCTTAATCAACGCTGAATGCAAAATTCATTGCCACCCCAAATATATGTCATATAAGAGATGCTTATACCATTTGGAGCAGCGGGGGTTGTCTAAACCCAAATCAATGTAATAATGTGGACAAAAAAAAGTGGGTTAGTGACCATTTATTGGGTATAGATGTATAAATCAACACCAATAGGTGGCAGTAGATAGCTTGTGTAAAGCTAATTCAAAGATAATACACTGCGCCTATATGTGATAGAGTGAGCAGCACAAAAATCAGCTAGTGTTTCACTCCTAGCAATAACGCGCAATAAGTGTCTTGAAGAAGCCTCTTTGGAGAGGCCAAAAGTATTGTGCAGGAGGAGGAGGATTACTCATCACTGACACCAGTTTTGCACTGAGACTCTTCTCAAGGATTTTCTGGACATTGCTATTTTTACTGTAATATTTTATTATGTTTTATATTATGTGAATACATTTTGGTACTTATATTCCTGCCTCCTCTTCCCCTTATGAGCTACTATCTGGAGCTATCAAGAACAGAGGATATTCTTTTAACCCACTTTGGGTCTCCACAAGCTTTATTGCAGAGTACTGCTCATGCATATGTGAGTGTACACTTCAAATATTTTGGTGTGCCTATGTTTATTGTCATTATATATGACACTATTTTTTTCATATATGTTTCCCTTTATATAATACCTACGAGAGACATCTCATCTATTATCGTGAGTGTGCAAAGTGTTTGATTTAGTGCACTTAATCACCTTTTTTTCTGATTTATAACTTGTGTAAAGCGTCTCTTAATGAGCACTAGCAGTCTCCAGTGCAAACTGTTCACGGTTCACCGTGAGTGTGACTTTAGTAGTTTGTAATAACCACGGTTCATAGCTGATTAGAGTGAAAATAGACAGATGGGAAGGTCTCTAAAACAGAAACAAAAAAACAAGAACATACATAAATAAAATGGATTAACCACTTTGTGACGCATGGAGCTTGCACGGCGGTATTTAGATAAATGTAGCCAGTGCTCGCTTTGAGCACCGGCTACATTTCCCCTGTCTGACTGAGGCCACTCAAAGTGGCCTCATCTGACAGGTGGGATGCCGCTACAAGTGCCTGCAGCAGGATCCAAAAACAGCTCATCGCGGGGAGCTAACAAAGTACGTTCTATGCCGTCCTAACAACTTTTAGGCACTTAAAATCAGGATGGCATATTACGTCCTAACATCACGAAGGGGTTAATGATTGTTTTGGCTACCACCCCTCTGCATATTCTTATTTTCTTACTTTCACCACAGCAGCTGGATCATTTATTGACTACGAAGCATTGGAAGCTTATCAGCACCAGCCACTTAAACCGTGCACACATTTGGGTGCAGAGTGTCATCTGATGTGCAATTTCCTAATAGTCTACTTTCCCCCTAATCACCTAAGAACTGTTTCATTACACACACTATCTCCTGCCCTCTAGTGGTGTAAAAAATAAAGGGACACTACCCCTTACATAAGATGTAAAACAAACACATATATAAGACATATGCCACTGTTGTTTATCTTCTATGTTTGAAATAATTGCATATAAAAGTAATCCATTTTTTGAATTTTACCCAGGATGCAACATTCTCCAAAATCTTCCAGCAAGTCTCATTTTACAACTGTGGGTAGAGCCTGCATGATGATGTCATAAGTTACTCCCTTGCTCTCTTACTGGCTCCTGTATATCGTAGTGGGCAGGACTAGGTGACTTTGTACAACACAAAAAGAGGAGATTGAGCTGATCAAACAGGATTAAAACTCTGCCCCCTTGTGATGCCACAGTTACATTACACTCCCATTCAATGCAAGTCTATGATCAGAATTCTGACTAATAGACTGCATTCTGTATCCCCAGCCCCAAAGTGAGATACTAGTGCTGTAAACAGTGGTGTATCTTGATTTTGTGCTGCCCTAGGCAGACAAAATCCGGGCACCCCCCTACCCAAGCTGCACACCCACGTTACACACCTAAGACATGCCCCATCATTCAGACTCACATCAAGCTCATACTCCCATCACACTCAGTCACACACTCCTACTCCCATCACACTCCTACTCCCATCACACTCAGTCACACACTCCTACTCCCGTCACACACTCCTACTCCCATCACACTCAGTCACACACTCCTACTCCAATCACACTCAGTCACACACTCCGACTCCCATCACACTCAGTCACACACTCTGTCTCCCATCACACACACTCTGACTCCCATCACACTCAGTCACACACACTGTCTCCCATCACACACACTCTGACTCCCATCACACTCAGTCACACACTCTGTCTCCCATCACACACACTCTGACTCCCATCACACTCAGTCACACACACTGTCTCCCATCACACACACTCTGACTAGCATCACACTCAGCCACACACACTGTCTCCCATCACACACACACTCTGACTAGCATCACACTCAGCCACACACACTGTCTCCCATCACACACACTCTGACTCCCATCACACTCAGTCACAAACACTGTCTCCTATCACACACACTCTGACTCCCATCACACTCAGTCACACACACTGTCTCCCATCACACACACTCTGACTCCCATCACACTCAGTCACACACACACTGTCTCCCATCACACACTCTGACTAGCATCACACTCAGCCACACACACTGTCTCCCATCACACACACACTCTGACTAGCATCACACTCAGCCACACACACTGTCTCCCATCACACACACTCTGACTTCCATCACACTCAGTCACACACAGTCTCCCATCACACACACTCTGACTCCCATCACACTCAGTCACACACAGTCTCCCATCACACACACTCTGACTCCCATCACACTCAGTCACACACAGTCTCCCATCACACACACTCTGACTCCCATCACACTCAGTCACACACACTGTCTCCCATCACACACACTCTGACTCCCATCACACTCAGTCACACACACTGTCTCCCATCACACACACTGACTCCCATCACACTCAGTCACACACACTGTCTCCCATCACACACACTCTGACTCCCATCACACTCAGTCACACACACTGTCTCCCATCACACACTCTGACTCCCATCACACTCAGTCACACACACACACACACACAGTCTCCCATCAGCACTTACCTTTCCCTGGCAGGCAGGCAGCATGGTCCCTCCATGCTGCCTGTTCGGCTTCCCGGCGATTGTGCCGACAGGTCACGTGACCGGGCGCGCGTATGACGTCAGCGCGCCCGTCACGTGACTGTCGGCACTTCCGTGTCGGCACACTGCACGGGGAGCCGAACAGGCAGCACGGAGGTTTCTCTGTGCTGCCTGTTCGGCTCCCCGTGCAGCCTGGCAGGCAGAGCGATGGTGAGGGGGGATCTTCTGATCCCCTCTCACCTCCGTCTCTGCCTGCAAGCGCGGTCTTTTTTATTTTTTTTGAAAGGGACGGATTTTTTTTAATATTATTTATTTATTTATTTAATTTTTTTAATTTTTTTTTTTTTTTTCAGTGCTGGTGTGCGCTGCAGCCCCCCAAAATTTGCCGCCCTAGGCATCCGCCCTAGGCACCTCGCGGTAAATACAGCACTGGCTGTAAAGCCACTGGGGGGTGGCACAAAAAAACACTGTATTTCACAAAATGGCGGCGCTCAGTCACACTTATTTAGTAAAATATTTAATAAAAGAAACTCACGTAAGAAAAACAAAAGACCTATATGAAATCAACAATGCAAAATAAAAAAATAAACCCTTTTCATTTTTTTGGTGGGAGTGTCCCTTTAAGTGTTTTTAAAGTATTTAAGTGACTTCATCATGATATATCCAATTCATTAGTAATTACAACCTGTCACTAACTATTTTTAGTTTTTTTCACATTTATTTGTTCACATTATTATTTTGGTGCTATTGCACTGATTTGAGTTTAGCCCAACCCCCTGTTCTTATGGGTGCACTGAATAAAAATGTAAGCCGTTGGTCTTAATCTTGTTGCAGTTATAAACTTATTATGGCTTACTTCTGATATCATGTTTAATTACAACATTCTCTGCAGTAGGTAGGAAGGTAAGGACAGCTTACAAAGTCTCAGTTGCATCTCACTGTTAAAATATAAATTACAATATAACTTTATTTGTTC
The DNA here is from genome assembly GCA_036172795.1 of Pelodytes ibericus. NCBI lineage: Eukaryota > Metazoa > Chordata > Amphibia > Anura > Pelodytidae > Pelodytes > Pelodytes ibericus. The sequence goes on from CM069861.1 coordinate 206,776,946, forward strand.
CAAGTCGGTAAAAAAAAGCAGGCAACGCAATAGAGCATGGACATAAACATCTGATGCGTTTCGCTCTTCAAGAGTATGGCTACTAAGGTCCAATCCAGTAACGTTTCCATTAGCTTCTGGTGTGCAGAGGTGAAATTCTGATACAGACTTCAATAACTTGGAGGGCTTGGTACCAAATTATATATATATAAAAAATTACATCTTGTGAGGTTGTATTAAAATTAAGAAAATATTGTAGTGTATTATAATGTTTTGCTACAAACAATGGTGTTATACAATATTAGGAGACACTGTATCCGTAACATAGGAGACCACGGTTTATTTTCCTGTTCCAATATGTACTGGGGAAAGTTTAGCCAAAATGGAACTGTTCCTGTTCTTCACAAGACTAATTTGACAAATTCACCTTCCAGGATCCTCCTGGGGTGGAATCCGACCTCACTCCAAACCTTGGGGCGACCTTGAGTGCTATAATGAGGGAAATGTGTGCTTTGCCCTTGTAACTAGAGCAATTGTTGGTTAATATTCTTGATTATACACAGACTGACCGCTAAATAAGGTAGGTTTTTCCATAAGATACTCATATTTTGCCTGCTTTTGAGAAAAGTATCATTAACATTTTATAAAAGTGAGACAGCGCTAATAGTAAATACAAACACAGTATGGCAAAATGAACTGCAAGGACAATATGATATATAAAAAAATATACAAAATTTATTGCAACAGAATATATATATATATATAAATAAACATAAAAAGACACAATATGACAATCCAGAGTCACAAAATGGATGAGTGATCACATGGATAGAAAAAACACTGGGAATAAGTAACAATAGACAGAATAAAAAAGCCCTCTATGGCTACAACAATAGTACATAAATGGTATAATACATAAAAACTAATAATGACAAAAATCCCTTACCCACTGGGTCTGTTCGCCTGGCCAGGTCTATTGAACAGTTTAGGATATGCACTAAGAAAAACAGCTACACCCCACAGGACGCGTTTCGAATTTTCTTCATCAGCTGGTGGGCGATAGTGCAATCATTAACATTTACATGTAAGCCCCACCCACAAGTCTATGTAATAAATAGTTTTGCTTTTTTTTTTGTTAGGCAATGGTGAGCCTTGTAGTTTTTGTGCTTAAAGGAACTGTATCACCTAAATGTTGTATTTACTGTGAATGTAGAGACTATAAAAATGAATGATCTAAACACTGTTTTAGCAGAATGGCAAGCCAATACTTAAAATAGGAGAAAAATGTATTTTAAATGTGTCTGTGGAGTCTTCTGCTTATGTCATCACATGTGGCACGGTATGCAAATGAACTGCTTTTCATTGGGAAGTGTGTAATTTGCATATATAGCCACAGGTGATGTCATAAACAGGAGACTCAACAGACACATTTAACACACATGTTCTCCCAATTTAGACATTTGCTTGCATTGCTAACAGAATATATAGATCATTTTCAATCATTTTTATTTTCTTCATTCACAGTATAAGCGATGTTTAGGTGATACAGTCCCTTTAAGAGCTAAGAAAATAACATTACATTTAAATACGTTTTAAATTACAGATATTACATGTAACTGCAATGTGGTTTATTGTATTGATTTATTGATTGATTGGTTGATAAAGCAGTTAGTGTGATAGTTGATTGAAGGGGCGGAGTCACTGGATAATTATATTAACCACTGCATTAAACTCGAAATTCCCCTGTGCATGTTACTGAGTGTCATGCCAGTTCAACCCCTTAGTGACAAGACATTTTCACTTTGACTTTCCCTTGGTGACAATGGTTTTGACATTTCTGGGGTGTTTGTGTTTAGCTGCAATTTTCTTTTTTCTCACATACTGTAGCCACACAAATTATATGTTGTTTTTATCGTCATAAGAAGGGCTTTCATTAGATACCATCATGTTCATCATATCTTATAACTTACTACAAAACAATTATAAAATATGATGAAAATTAAAAAAAAAACACTTTTTCTAACTTTGACCTAAAATATAATTTGCACAAATACAATCATTAAAAAAGACCCCATCTAAATAGTTTCTAAATGTTGTCCCGATGACAGAAATATGCATGTTTCCATATTTTTCGGTATTTTTTTGCGAGTTATGGGGCAAAAAACAAAAATAGTGTTTTTTGGTTTTTCCTATATTGAACTTTTCACCCCAACCCGAACCCAAAATTTAACCCTAACACTAAATTTAACCCCAACTCTAACCCTTATGCTATACCTTAATATATTTTAATGTAATTTTAACCCTATAGGCTAATCTAACTATTTAACCAGTTTTATACTTATTAAATATTTATTTTAATTTTCTTACATTGCTATGCTGCTTGGCTACCACAAGGGGCAGTCAACCAGCATATTCAGAGGGCATGCTGCTCCGTCAATATGGCTCCCACGATCGCTCCGTGGGGCGATCGTGGGTGCCCCAGAAAAGAAATTTTGGTGCTGGCTATTGCCTTGACATCGAGGCAATAGACCAGCACCATTAAAGTGGTTTCCGCGATCGTTGATCGCGAAAACCGCTTGATTCACAGCAGGATGTGCCAGGCATGTCCATTGTCGGGGACAGAGTTCCCAGCAGGGTGTGCCTGACATGTCCATTGTCGTGAAGGGGTTAAACTACTTTCTGTTCTAATTGACTTACACACACAGGATGGAGGGAATGACCAGGTATATAGAAACCTATATACCATCTTAAAACTCGTTTGGCAATTTAATTTAAAAAAAAAAATGTTTTATTAGGGGCAGAGGTAGCTGGCAAAGAGAAAAGAGCTCCCTACAAACTTTAATAAAACAGCAATTTCATATGGAGACCCCCCTCAAAAGGCGGTAAACCTCAGCTCCCTACCGATGTCTTTTCTATGAGACATTGGAAAATCAGTGATAATGAGGGGTTTTACTGCCTACCGACCACTGAACACAGAACAATGTTGGCAGGAGTGGAGGGACAGGGCTTGAAGCTGGGTAACCGCATTTCCCCCCGGTGGATTGGGATCCCTGGTTCATGCGGCTACATTTCAGGACCCTGTAGGGGCAGCTGTTGTTTTCAGGTTACATGGCTAGGATAAAATAAAGTAAGAGACAGCCAAGCAAAGCGATAGCGGAAAAGAAATCAAGGAAGAATAGAGGAGAAATACAGAGTGCAGGGCTGCAGGACAGACATAAGTATGATAAAGCAAAAGTCACACTAAGGATAAACAATGCAAGGAACAGGGTTGCAGACAAAGGACACATACAGAACTTAAAGGGACAGGCACAGATATAAGAGACTATATACAGAGGACAGGGCAAAGGAATAAGTGAACAAGGGATGGAGTGAGGAGCCGGAATCCTCAGGTGCTTCAGGGAAAGAGGCTCAGGACATACAAACATAAATACAGGAACTAGCCTATCACTAAAGATGATACAATGGTGGGGTATTTGTTAAATTATGGCAATACAATGAAGCATGCTAACTAAGTCAAGGTACACCACAATAGTCAAGTCCCTATCTAAGACAATCAAAATATGAACAGAGCGCATACACATGGAAAACAGAAAAATACCTGTAGACAACAAGTAAATTAGGACTTAAAGCAAACTAAAGCAATGGATGTAGCACACTTTTATAGAGGAACAAAGTAACGAGACAGAAAGAATCCAGGAACACCCGGAACTGAACAGACAAATGAAAACCAGAAATGGATCAGAGCAGAGAACAAAGAAGCATTAAATCTGGGTACAATAGCGAGGTATAACTTAGACAGGGAACAAGCCTGAAACGGAAATAGAACCGGGCTGAAAACTGACAAAGGATCACATTTAAAGGGTCACAGGACAGGACATCCAACTTAAAGGACTCAGTCTTCATTCCACTTAAGAGAGACAGGACAGGTCATCCCACTTAATGGACTCAGGACATGGGCAGAAGCCACTCTGGGCCCAACTGGGCAGGTGCCACCCTGGGGGCCAATCTAGGTAGACGCCGTTTGACAATGGGGCCAGGTTAGCCAGGTGCCGCTCTGGGGCCAGGCTAGACAGGTGCCACTAAGGACAGGGACTTGGGAAATGCCACCAATGTGGCCTGAAACTAGGACAGTATAGAAAGAGTCACCATGGGGCCGGAACAGGGAAATGTCACCATATGGTTAGAACTGAGATATCGGAAATAAAGAACACATAAGGAGAACAGAACAAAGAACCCCGGAACAAGAATAACAAAGAAGCAGAACAAAACAGCAAACCCAGAAAGGAAACCAGAGAAACTGTATACAAACTGGATAATCAATGATCCTGCATGAGGGATGGAACCGGAGAGCGGGATAGATCCTGTAACTGAGCCTCACACATCAGACCCAACATTTGCCTGTGCCCTGCTCCTGAATCACCCAGAGAAAGATATCTTGGATCTCTCCTACCTAGGTACAACTGTATATGTAGAAGTTCTATACAGCTCATTCTATACATGAGGATGGGCTGATGATTGCAACCTCTGCATTAGAAACCTACTATTTTTGTCATCCGCCACATAATCTTTCAATGTTGTCTCTTCCTAATAGGACACAACCTCTGTGTGTCTTCCTCAACAAATTATACTCTTAACAGATTTGGGACTATAAACTTTATGTGAAACCTTCTCCGTACATACTTTTGCTAACTCCCCCCCCCCGCCCCCCAAGGGAACCATGGCAACAAAATTTGGTTGCACATGCCCCTTTTTGTGTCATCCTGCTGGTACTCCTACTCTAGGCATGCCCTTTCCCCACTATCTCCTTTTCTCCTTTGCTGTTCTCCTCTTCTTGTCTATCTCCCCATCTGTTCTCATAAATCACTTTTCTTTTCCTATCTTCAGACTAGCCAGTACTTGGTTATGAGACCTTATGCTTCTAATATGCCTTATTTGTTGTGCAAGCCTTGTATGTTCATTAATATGACAATAGTATGCCTCATAAGATTCTCCCATTTTCGTTATATATTTTTATGTGAATTACTCGGCCAATGTAATTTCCCAATAGTCCATTAGAGGGCCATGTTAGTTTAACAATATATATATTTAGCTATGATCAGACACGTGAAGGATAGATTTTTTTTTTTTATGTCTGAGGCCTTCCCTAGTTTAAATTAAAAATATGTTTACTCTTTTATTACAAGATTGAGATCAATAATAATTTTGAATCCCATAGGCTCATAATCTGCTATATGATATGAGTTACAATATAAAACGATTCAGTAAATTTGAGGTTATACTGTCAGTGCTGTAATTCATATGATATTAATTAACTGTTAATAATTCATTGACAAGTTTTCTGCTGAATAAATTATTCAGACACTCCTATTGGGAGTTTCTGAGCATTTTGCACTTTATTTTGGAAGTGTGATTAGTTTTGTATTAGAACGTGTGTGTGAAACAGACAGCGGTTCTAATAACGTTTGTGATTGATATAGCAAAGAACAATAATATTAATTCCAACAAAAAGTGACAGTGCTCCAAAAAGTGAAAATATGTGACTAGGTAAATATCCAAGCCGTGCTGCCCGTGGCTGTACTTTAAAACAGAGATAGTACACACTTTATGAATGTGACACTCACATTCCAACTCAGGTGTATAAAGTTAGGTGCTGTTCCTGATTCTTCTTCCTTGGCTCTTGTTTCCTAGTAGTCTCCAAGTACCGGTAATATGAAGATATCAGTATTTACACATAACAATTTTAATAAAGGAATAAAAAAATCTTACATATAAGTTTAGTGATGTCCACAAAGATCCTGACTTGCAGGGAATAGAAGTCTCTGACTCCAATAAGCAGTTGCCTGGTGACGCGTTTCGCCCGTCGCTTGGGCTTCCTCAGAACCTGGCAACCTCTGTTTTAAAGTACAGCCACGGGCTGCACGGCTTGGATATTTACCTAGTCACATTTTTTTGGAGCACTTTAGCGCACTGTCACTTTTTGTGGTGATTTTATTGTGTTGTATTGGGCACTGAGGGGTAGGTGCTTGACAGTTTGCCGCGTGTGGAGATTTGAGACAAGCGCCACTGAACCTCACCCCTTTACTCAATAACAATAATTATAATAAAAATAATAAAAAAATAACAAAAAGATAAATGCACCAAATTTCAAGTACACATACTTTTTAATGGTCGAATTTAAAAATGTATATTACAAAACTATTTGTATGTAAGAAAACACATTTATTGTACATAATGATGATTATTATCATGGTATAAAGACTAGTGACCCTGTCACCATATGAATAAATATTAATTTATATGCCCCCCAAAAAACAAGTTGAGGGTGTGGAGGGCGTTTGGGAGTAAATAGACCTGCCAATTCAAATCCTCAGGTTATCTTAATTGGTGCCCCAACAAGCAAGAACCTGTTCTGCCTTGAAGGAAATTAAGCTTAAATTATTATAAAACCTGTTCACAAATTTATCAGGACATTTTCTTTTTTTTTATGTTCAGACCGGCTCTAGCTACGAGGCACAGCACAGATTTCTTTCATCAAAGGGCTCACTATACCCCCAATGTATGGGGTGAGATCAGCCTCCACCCCGGGACGAGGCTGGAAGGTGAAGCTCTGCATCAATCTTGTGAAGAACATAAACAGCTCCATTTTAGCCAAATTCTCCCCGGCACAACTTCTCCGACCTGGGAACATAAAACAATATATGTATATTATATGCACCATTCAAAAAAAAAAAAAATTGTGTTCATATTTTCAAAGAAATATCTTCAAACTAATGTTAAATAAGGTTATAATATGAGTTCCTCATAATCATATTTATATTAATACACCCTAGTTCAACTTTATATTTTATTTTTTTATTTCAAACATTTTTGAAAACATATATTATACAAAAATTATAATTCATTTTATGAATAGAATCCTACACATTTCCACTTAACCAGTTTCAATCACATGTATTCATTCATGGCATATCTATGTGATGATTTAAAAAAAAAAAATGTTGTCAAGGGGACAAAGTTAATAAATAATTTTCCATTGTTATTCAAGTTCTTGACATGATGACCCTGTTTGCACAATTTCTTCTTAATCGATTTGTTGTATTACACCACTCTAATCTGGTCAGGTGAGTTCCATTTCCTTTCTATCATCAAAACAGCTTTACAGATATAAAATAACCAAAGATCTCTGAGTGTCTGAAATAGAGCTTTTTCTGACAAATGCTTTCACATAAGATTTGGGAGTGAGGTTGTCTGATTTGTTAGGGTCAGAATAATGTAATCTGCAAGGAGTGATGGTTTAAATTCATCATCCCTCACCTTTAATTGTTCTATTTTCTTTCCTTCTCTTATTTTTTGTGCTAGCGGTTCTCGGGACAATGCATATGACATGAGTGCCAGAGGGCACCCTGGTCTAGTACTACCATATAAGACAACCCTGATTATATGACAAACCCTCCAAACTTTAGATATGAATTTAGGAAAAAAAGAAAAGGTCTGAATATAAGACTAAAAAAAAGTTTGACTTGTAAATATTCACATGTAAAGTGTTTTTTTTTTTTCATGTTTAATAAAATTATGATAGGAAAAATTGCATTTCTTGTTTTTAATTTGACCCTCAGACTTGGTCAATGCATTCCCCATACAGCCAGTGCAGCCCCTACAGAGCCTTCTGCCCCCACACTTATCCAATGCATCCCCCACACAGCCACATGCCCTTCAGACTTAGCCAATATTGCCCCCACGCAGCCATCTTTCCCCCAGACCTAGCCAATACTGCCCCCACACAACATGCTGTCCCTTCCCACCCCACCCTTAACAAATGCTCCCCCCCCTCCCTTTACCATTGCTGCCCCTACCCTTTACCAAAGCTGTCCCCTCCTACCCCAACCCTTAACCAATGCTGACCCCTCCCTTTACCAATGCTGCCCCCCTGGCCTCCACAATTTTCCAATGCTATACTTTTATGTTTTTATTGGATTTTTGTGAGTGATCACCTGCAATTCAGGCAATAATAATAATAATTCTAATAATAATAATAACACACTACTGCTGTGTTGTTATTGTTTGTCTACATGTTTTGTCTTTTTAGTATAGATTCTATGACACATTTGAGTAATTGTGTACTGATCATTTTATTAAATACTTTGTGTTTGTGTCTCTAGAAATCCCTTACACTCCAGCCTAAGACAAAAACCAAACCTCCCATGCCTCAAAAATTAGGATCACTCTTTATTAGAATGTAAGACATATATACTAAGCAGAAATAAGTTGAATTTTCAAATTGCTCAAACTCTTAGTTTAATATTTCTATTATAAGTTGTAGAGTGCTGGACTTGTTTGATTCTATCATATATTAAAAATAAGCATACATGGATACAAAAGTATATACAAAGGGTTGCTATTAATAAAACACAACAATATAAATGTTGCTTTCTTAAACATACCGGCTGCAAAAGGTAAGAAAGCTTCATTTTTCACAAAATTTCCTTTTGAATCCAGAAAATGCTGAGGATAAAATTCGTCGGGTTTCTCAAAATATTCCTTATCCTGCAGCACAGATCCCAGAAGTGGGATGACGTGGGTGCCCTAAAAAAAGAAAACCAATTGCAGAAGATAAACAATGTGAACATGAAATGTTTTTTATACATTTCTAGCAAAAGTATATATTTTTAAATCAGTTCCATGTTGTAAAAGTAGTCATCAGGATGTGTGTATCCACAGTTCGAATGCCTGAGCAGGTGGTATTAACTCCTGTGTAAGGGAAACCACCCAACATAATGGACAATGTTAAAAACCTTCTGTTGGTCAGGTTCAGGACCATCAGAGGTCCAAGAGATGTGAAGTTAGATGTTGGGGAGCCTGTATAGTAATGAAGAAAGCGGAGATCGGCAACCTGAATCGTAAGCACAAAAAGATACTGTAAGGAATGCGTGGCCGTCTGAAGAAGCAGAATCTCCGAGACCCAAATGGAGGGGTTTTGGAGTTTTCTGTGAAGCTACTAAGACCATTATGATTCGTAGTCAATGAGTGGCAACCGATATCACATGATACGTTACGAAAGGCAACTCCATTTACTTATGCATAGTAGAAATATGACAAACATGATTAATTATCTACCTTGGGAAGGAAATATCCTCTAAACGTGATATCTCGAGTAGTGGCGCGTGGAACGCCTCTTGAGACAATGTTACTGAACCTCTGAACTTCATGTATGACGGCGTCAGTATAGGGCATTTCCTGTCTGTGTTCTGGTTTGGGCCGGGCAGATCCGATCACTCTGTCTATTTCATTTTGGACGTTTTCTGACGATGATAAACATGGAGAATGAATACATTAGGTGACCTTGTACTCCTCAGGAACGCCTTATTCAAAAATGTGTGATTCAGTGGAGAGCAACACTCTCAACATACGTAAACACATAATGTAATTGCATCATCCTAGTCTGAGGTCAGTGGTTAGTAGACCCCAACTTAGAAGAGCATAGTATCATTCAGAATGTTGGTGTCATTATAGAGCACTTATTGGGCTATATTAAATGAGCTGAGTTCTTTAATTGCAGGTAATTAAATGCCATAGACTGCAATTAAAAAAACAGTGACAAATGATAACTCATTGTATTGAGCCCACTGTACGTAACTTTCTTCATATGAAGACTGACCACATTTTATGATTGCCATTCCGGCCCACAGTATGTCCACACACTGGCATGTATATAGGCATGTAAAAAGGGCACAACCAAGAGAGGACCACAAGTTTCGACAGTGAAACACACGAGAGGCTGGGCCTCTCTCCGTTGTGTTTTTATTTGTCTTTCAATAAATCTATCTTTTTTTTTTTTTTTTTTAATTTAGTCCATCTGATCTACTCTACATTGAGGGAAGGAGATGAGGTTATGTACTCATTGCTTTTTGTTTCGGAGACCTACTTCTCTCAGAGTTCTCATTCCAGAACTTTGCATTGTTACCGGATTGATGCTGCCAGGGACTCGGACATAAAGTCCCATTGTGCGACTGTCCCCGGCAATCTGGCATATGAGGTTTTGTGGCTAAATCATAAACATGCTAATAATTTTTGTAAGGGAAAATAGATATGTGCCACATATTGTAATATTGGTCAACAAACCACTGCTAAGTTTTCTATTTTAGTTATTCTGAAATCTGGTTTTTGTTCAAACAAACAATATTCCAATGAACAATATAATTCATGTGCAAAGGAAGGTAGTAATCAGCATAATGACATCACCTGTGATATGCAAACTACACATTTGATGTAGGTGATCACACAGGTGATGTCATAAGCAGGACACTCCACAGACACATCTAAAACACATTTTTTCTCCTAATTTAGGCAATATATAAAATAAGGCAGATAACGTCCTAAGGGCAGCAGATCTTTAAAGGTTCCCTAATCCATGCATTGAGCATGACCTGACCAGATCACTACTTCATTAATAAATCGTATGAAGCATTTGTTCCATGTGCAAATATAAAGGGAAGCTTTTCTTACTTTGTATCTCTGGGTATTTCATCATTAATAGAAGACCCCATCGCAGAGTGGTAGAGGTTGTGTCGGTTCCAGCAGAGAACAGATTGCACACAAGGTTAACTAAATTATCATTGTTGAAAAATAGTCCAGGACTGGGCTTTTCCTGAAATACACACCGTATCAATAGTAAGTACTTCATTCATTTGTTGCAGAAGAGATTTATTAAGTAGGTAAATTGTAATGGTAGTCCAGAGTAGAACCTCTATATTTTAAAACAAAAAAATAGTACTAATTATCAGAATAAAACATCAAGGGCAGACATGACAAGTAGTATAATAGTTGGAGACAGAAATACCTCAAACATTTTGAGTCTTTGACAATTTCTACTATTAATGCCTCAGACAGGGTGCTGCCATCAGTGTTTCTTAATCTGGCCATTTTCAGGTCAGTGACCATAAAAAAAAATCCAACTGTATACTGATCGATGCAGCAGACCAAGAAACACCTGTTTGTTTTTTTGGTTTTTTTTTTTGGGGGGGGGGGGGCTCAGACCTTCCTTGCACTATATACACTCTTTTTGGAGCAAACTCTTTTGTGTGCTTCAAGGGAAGCATAAAACTGTCCTATAAAATTCCCCATGGGTTTTTATTTACTCTATCATCTTCCCTCGCCCCTTGGTCTCTACATTTGTCTTATCCTAGGGTAGGTGCAATACAGTCAATTACTTTACTTTCTAGAAGTCGGTAAGTTGAGCCCAATCCCTAAGATTCGAGAAGGAAAAAGGATGAAAGGAGAAACAAACATGCAAGGAAGAGAGAGAAAACCACAGAAGAAAAACAAAGAGCAGAGAAAGAAAAGACGAGAAAGGTGAAAGAGATGGAGAGCTCGGCTGGGGCTGTGTGGCAACACCACATGCAATCCTTTCAACTCATTGTGACTTATTTGGATTCCAGATATTCCTGATATTTTCATAATTTTCAAAGGAGCCTGTTCTTTCGTTGTGTAACTTTTCCATTGTTAAGTTCCTTTCAATCAATTGTTTTATTTCTGACTGAGAGGGAATTTGTTTTCCACTTTCTGGCAATGAACGTAGCAGGTCTGCTATAAGGACCTGCCCTATAATATTTTTTTTGTTTTGTGATAACCCTTGTATACAGCTTTTGTATCAAAATGATCAGTTATTTTTTCTTCTTTTTGGTGTTAATATTAACAACTGTTTTTTTTAACTAAAGGACTTCTTGTAGATATAGATACCATAAGTACAGTATCTTTGACACATATATACTAGAATATCAGTCAACGCACTATATTTTATCAATAGCATCTGTGTATTAATTCAAAATTGAGACTTATAGAAAACAAACATATACTAGGATACATATTAATATTATTATTATTATTGTTAACACTGGGAAATATAACACTACCTCCCGCTGCTTGACAAGAAAGGCGTCAATAATATTGCGTTGATCGTTTTCATTCAGCTGATCCTTGAATTTTATAAATTCTTCTTGAAAAAAGCCTTTCAATTCCAGGTTATTTTTAAAAACTCCTTTGTGGCTTCCGGGAAACCAACGCATCAGAGAAGGATACGTGTTGAATAGCTAATGTAAAAGAAATAGACACATGGCTTGTTATTACTCAATATAATTAACATATTAATCAAGTAAAAAAAAAAAGAAAAGGTATATTATTACACATTTCAGAAATTCCCAAATTCAATTTGTCTTGACAACAAATGCAATTTTAAAGTTTAAAACATTCTTTCCTGACTTAATGTTGAAAAGATACTTAAGTACATCAAAAGAAGGCAAACAAATCCCTAATTAAGTGATTTGTAATTTTGCCACATGGAGGAATATTCTTTCTTGCTTCCAAAAATGAGATTTATCTTTGGATCAACACTATATTGATGTTTTAAAGCCCTGGACATGTCTACAAAATGCTTATTTGAGAATTAGACTTAAACCGTTTCTGATTACCTATTGAAATAGTAAGTCTCAGCCTCCCATATCATAGAGAGAATGAACAAACCAGTGTAACTGAAAAGAAAATAGAGATAGGGCTATCACAACACATTATCCAGATTTTTTTTTTGAAGCTATTGAGTTTGGGGGAAAAAAAGTGAGTCTTTTATATACAAAAAAAATGTGATGTTTAGACACAAAAAAAGATTTGTTTAATCTAAAAAAAAAGAAGGAAATTTATTAAAAAAGAATATACACTGAATGGGAAAATTAATTGTACAACATTAAATTAAACCAAAATGTAAAAACTAGGTGCTTACCAAAACCATGGGACCGGTGTAAATCCTTAATGTTTCGCTAATTAACGCCATCAACTTTAGAAAAATGGGATTGCTGTACTCAAAGCGTTTTCCTAGTAGCATTGACACAATTATATTGGATACTGCAGCATGTATGAATGTTACATTTTCAAATGGCTTTCCTTTAATAATAAAAAAAAAAGAACAACCAGATTATTAATGCAAATTGATACAAATCTGGATAATATTGATCTCCAAATTATTTTAATATGAGGGGGGCTCATTCCAATCAAGTATACTGTTACCCAGAGTTTGTTAATTCAAAAATAAATTGGGAATACTTTATCAAGAGTGTAGACAGAGAATTACAGGATAGTAAGTCTGACACTGATAACAAGGGGAATATTTCATGATGCCAGAATACATTTCACAATCCTAAAATTAATCGGAAGGGATTTGGTGTAACATATTTGATTAAAACAAAACCTAGGTAACACTGTTTTTTTCAAGAGTAAATTGTGATTTAATAAAGCTGTTCAAAATGGGTAAATAGAGGTGCCAAACATAGCATGTAATTAGAGAGTGATTAAACAAATCATTAGCAATTTTTGGGTCAGATTAAAATGACTTTTGAATGATGCTCCTAGTGAGCATAGTTCAAATAAATTCCAGTTCCTTTTGGAAGTCTCACTGAGAATTGTTAGGGAGGAGACAGTAGTCGACTTATGCATGCGCCCACCAATGATGCAGAGAGCTTGTAGCTTGGCCATCGTTCACTGAGGCCTGGCAGTACTAATCTATGAAATTTCGAGTTTTCAGTTCATAAGAGACTATGAATTAAAAACTTTTTTAACAGTGATTCACTTAAATGGCAATTTTAGAGTCAAAAATACCCTTCTGCCTGACTAAAATGTATTTAGCGTGTCAATGCATTTACAAGATGGATTCTACAATTCAATAAGGTAATTCACTAGAGTTTCTACGCAGTCAGTATTTTACTGGCAGGCAGTAAAAAAATTGCCTTGTGTCCAATTGTACGACCATGGAGGCAATAGCATGGCCGGCATTTTTTTTAGAAGAAAAGGTGGCAACCATGTAATGCACTAAAAGGTGTGCAATGATGACAGATAATTGAAAGGCTTGACTTGTTTGGCATAGTGATATGTACTAACACATTTAAGATGTGTTTTATTCATAACTGCTTCCATATTTGAAACTAGCATTTTATTTGCCCCTTTTGGGGTTAGACTAGTTATTAGTTTGAGTTCCCTGGACCGATGAAGAATGTGTGTTGAACCGTGAGGATCCAGACCTTAAATCAATATTATCTTAATAGCTGATAGCATTATCTGGTGCAGCATTAGTGAATTAATGCAGTTTAACTGGAACAGCTGTTTAGCTTAATTTGTTAAATGATTTGTGTAATCTACAACAGACAAAGGCAATATAAGTTACCTTTGAAGGACTTAAACACTTCCACAAGTGAATCACTTTCTTCACTAATCTTGTCCTCTATAAGTTTCTTTCCCATCCCAAAATCCCGTAGCGCAGAAAGAGTAAATCTTCTCATCACTTTCCAGTTTTCGCCATGTGCAAAAATGAGACCTGAATAGGAAGAGGTGAGTTCTTATGAAATAAGCATGGCTTTCTTCTGTCTTTTTCTGAGTGCTTACCATTTTCCTTATTCCTTCCAACGTCATGTATTTACATCTCCCACACTGTGACCCATTTCTTTAATTTCCATTCATGTTTATTGTATAATTATCTGAATCAGAACACAATACTACCTTTTTTATATAAATCATCGGTAAAAATTAATCTAAACTATGCAATGCAATTTCGAGCAGCAGACCCAAAAGAAGGACGTAATGGAACAGGAATGGTTTCAGTGTATGGCTATGAGAAATATTAAAATAGTAGTAAAACATATTTTGAAGAGGAAGTTTCATCCAAAGTATATTTATAGAATAATGAGAAGCAAAAAAAAGCAGCCTGTTCGCAATTAACACCTGTGTAGCATTTAATTAAAGTTGACGTGACCTATTCCTCAATAGTTGCTCAATAATTCTTTCCACATGCCTTGTTAGACAAAATGGGAACAGAGAAAAGCATGGGGAGCATTGGGGATCAGAGAAAGACATGAGAAGCATGGGACTAAAAAGAAAGACATGGGGGGACAGAGAACGAGATGGCAGGGAGAAAGGAGGACATGGGGGACAGATAAAGAAATGGGGGGACAAGGACAAACATGGGGATCATGGGGAACAGAGAAAGATATGGGTGACAGAAAAAAAACATGTGGACAGAGAAACAGGGAACAGGGAAAGACACGTGGAGCATGGGGGACACACAAAAAGGCATGGGGCAGAGAAAGGCATGAAGAGAATGGGGAATGGGAGTCAAAGGTAGGATCCGCCCCGGGTGCCAAATATGTTAGGTACATCCATGCTCCCCACGCTTTAATAACATACCATGGCCTTTTGATGTTTCATGGATCACAGGCAAAATAGGCCTCTCTGAAAATTCTTCAGCATGGTCTATAAGAGCCTCTTTTACAGCCTTGTAGCCACACAGCACCACCACCTTTTCATATCCAATCTGAATGCTGAAAACTCGACCATACTTCTCGGACAGCTGTGAAGGAAAATATTAATTAAAAATGAACATATGATGTACATGAGTATTCCTGACACACACCTTAATGTTAGACAAAACTGGGTGAGAGACATTCGCCCGAAAAGAAGGAGAGAAAGAAATGACTATAAAAGTAAAAGCTCCTTAAGTCACCAACTAGAGCTGTTCCCATAGCTCTGGAGAGAGTGTAATGTAGTAGCAGGATATTGGTGTCAGCGCTTAAGAGAAAGTCACAGAAGTACACAATAATAAGCAGGTAAATTATACAAGGTGAGTAAATAATACAGATTCACAGTTTAATAAGACAATTGATATGTACAATGATTACATAAATTACAGTTTAAAAATGTTAAAAATAAAGGGCACCATAAAAATGGCAATAAGTGCATGACAAGGGCTCTCTGACGCATTTCACCATCACATATGTAATTGTTGCATATATCAATTGTCTCATTAACCCCTTAACGCATATGGACATATACAGAGGCGTCGCTAGGGGGGGGGCTACTGGGGCTGTAGCCCCGAATCTCCAGTGCATAGCCCCGAATGGAGACTCTGGGGCTAAAGCATACTTTAGCCCCGAGACTCCAGGGCTATCACTGTTTAAAAAAAAAAAATATATCTCCCCCGCAGAGCTTTCCCCCGTCTGGGACATAGTCCCAGAATCGGAGGTTTATGCTCGTGCGGGGGGTGAGGAGGAGAGGCGCTGCTGCTGGCCCCTCCTCCTGGAGGTGCGGCCCACAAGCAAGTGCCTGCCGTGACCGTACCTCCTGGCCATACTGACAGCGCGACGGGAGCAAGCTCCACCCCCGTCGCACTGTGAGTCTGGCTGCGCGCCGGATGTGACATCCGGCAGAAGAAAGTGAGTACCCCATCGTGAGTGCCCCGTCCTCCTCCCTGCAGGTATTTAGCAGGGAGGGGGACCAACGCTATAAGATTTTTTGTTTTTTAAATTTAAATATTAAAAATGTGTGTTAGTGTCTGTGTGTAAGTGTGACTGTGTGTGTGTGTGTCAGGATGTTTGCATAAGTGTATGAGGGTGTGTGTGTCAGGGTGTTTGCATAAGTGTATGAGGGTGTGTGTGTCAGGTTGTGTATGTGTAAGTGTGTGTGAGAAAGATATAGATAGAGAGACGGAGAGTGTGTGAGAGAGAGAGATGCTGTGTGAGAGAGAGAGATGCTGTGTGAGAGAGAGAGAGATGCTGTGTGAGAGAGAGAGATGGAGAGTGTGAGAGAGAGATACGGAGAGTGTGAGAGAGAGAGACGGAGAGTGTGTGAGAGAGAGACGGAGAGTGTGGAAGAGAGAGACAGAGAGTGTGGAAGAGAGAGACGGAGAGTGTGGGAGAGTGAGAGTGAGAGAGAAAGGGGGAGTGAGAGAGAGAGAGACTGAGAGTGTGAGCGAGAGAGAGATGGAGAGACTGAGAGTGTGAGAGAGAGAGACGGAGAGTGTGAGAGAGAGAGAGATGCTGTGTGAGATAGAGAGACGGAGAGTGTGTGAGAGAGATGCGGTGTGAGATAGAGAGACGGAGAGTGTGTGAGAGAGAGATGCTGTGTGAGAGAGAGACGGAGAGTGTGAGAGAGAGAGACGGAGAGTGTGAGAGAGAGAGACGGAGAGTGTGTGAGAGAGAGAGATGGAGAGTGTGTGAGAGAGAGAGAGACGGAGAGTGTGTGAGAGAGAGAGAGAGAGACGGAGAGTGTGTGAGAGAGAGAGAGAGAGACGGAGAGTGTGTGAGAGACGGAGAGTGTGAGAGAGAGAGACGGAGAGTGTGAGAGAGAGAGAGACGGAGAGTGTGTGAGAGAGAAAGAGATGGAGAGTGTGTGAGAGACGGAGAGAGTGTGAGAGAGAGAGAGATGGAGAGTGTGAGAGAGAGAGAGAGATGGAGAGTGTGAGAGAGAGAGAGGTGGTGTGTGTTAGAAAGAGAGTGAGAGAGACAGGGTGCGTGAGAGAGAGAGAGATGGGTGAGATTGTGTGCGACTGTGCTCATCTGGGCTCAAGCCCCTGATCATTTGTTGACCTAGCAACGCCCCTGGACGTATATATATATCCTGAAAAGCATGGTCCTTAAGGACCATGAGGACGTATATATACGTCCTCCGTTTACATGTAGTGTTGTGCTCCTTAGCGCTACACTACATGCCTGCAGCTACTCTCAGAGGCTGCTTCGGATCCGAAGCAGCCTCTGAGAGTGCTTTTAGACCCCCCCTCACCCCCCCCCCCCCCGCGCGCATACGATCACCGCGAATGTGATCGTATGCACGTTACACACATAGGCAGTGAAAGCTCATCACTGCCTATGTGTGTTAAAATGTTGCAATGATGCCTTAATAGAGGCATCATTCAACACATTCTGTGCCCCCATGGGCACCGCGATCACCGTGTGCTGTATCGGAGGAGCATGCTCCTCCAATACAGCGTGCCCAGAGGAGAGCGACGGAAGAGAAAAAAGAAAATCTCTTCCGTCACTCTGAAACCGCTACTTGACTGCCCCTACAGGCAGTTAGACGGTATTACAGTTAAAAATAGAAAATTAATTAAATAAATAATTAAATTAAATTAATAAATGGAAAAAGCTAACCCTAGATCTACTGTACCTAGATCTAGGGTTAGGGTCATAAATAGGGTCATAATTAGGGTTACAGGGGGATTCGGATGATTACAAGGGTTAGATTAAGGGGTGGGGGTAGATTTAGGGTTAGGGTAAATTTAGAGTTGGGGTAAATTTAGGGTTGGGGTTAAAAAGTCACTGTAGAAGAAAATGGTTAGAAAACAAAAACAAACACTAATATTGTTTATTGCCCTATTACTTGAAATAAAACATAGACAAACAAGGAAACATTGGTATTACTAAACTCAGGACAAATATTATAAATATATAGACGGGGTCTTTTTAACCATTTGTAATTGTGTAAAAAAAAAAATTAGGTCAAAGTTAGAAAAAGTGTTTTACATGGCATATTTTTATCATATTTTATATTTTTTTTAATAGTAAATGATATCATATGATGAAAATAATAGTATCAAATGAAAGCCCTGTCTGTCCTTTAAAAAATTATATATAATTTGTGTGCGTGGACTGAACACAAAGAAAGAAATTCACAGTTCAGTAAACGTATGACAAAAATAATGGAATTCTGGTCTTCAAGGCACATCAAATGCAACATAGCACTCGGTCAATAAGGCGTTAAACAGTACATCTGTATTATATACTCACCTTATATAATTTACCTAGTATTGTGTACTTCTGCTTATTTCTCTTAAGCGCTAACACCCCTACCCTGTTACTACATTACACACCTCCAGGGCCGGCCTTAGGGGTGTGCGACCTGTGCGAACGCACAGGGCGCAACACCCCAGGGGGCGCCCGCCCTCCAGCTCAAAAAAAAAAAAAAAAAAAGCCATTAGAGGCACTGGTTTGGGGAGATCAAAAGATCCCCCCTCCTCACCAGCCCTCTGCTGAATCCAGGGAGGGGGCCGATCTAACCGTCTGAGAGGTGTAGCTCCGCCCCCACCCTGTGAAGCAGAACAGCGTCTGCTCGGGGAGCCAAGGGCAGCAAGAGAAAGTGCTGCTCGCGCTCCCCATGCCTGCATTAAGCATGGGGAGCCGAGCAGCACTTTCTCTTGCTGCCCGTGGTTCCCCGTGAAGCAGACGCTGCTCTGCTTCACAGGGTGGGGGCTGAGCTACACCTATCAGACGGTTAGCTCCGCCCCCTTCCTTGATCCACATTTGCAGGCAAAGGGAGGGAGGGAGGGAGGGAGAAAGAGAAAGAACAAGTGGGGGGGGGAGAGAGAGACAGAACAGTGGGAGAGGGGGAGAGACACAGAACAGGGGGAAGGGGGAGAGAGACAGAACAGGGGGAGGGGAGAGAGAGACAGAACAGGGGGAGGGGGGAGACAGAACAGGGGGAGGGGGGAGGGGGGAGAGAGAGATACAGACCAGGGGGAGGGGGGAGAGACACAGAACAGGGGGAGGGGGGAGAGAGACAGAACAGGGGGAGGGGGGGGGAAAGAATATTGGGAGGGGGGAGAGAGAGACAGAACAGGGGGAAGGGGAGAGAGAGACAGAACAGGGGGAAGGGGGAGAGAGAGAGACAGAACAGGGGGAGGAGGAGAGACAGAACAGGGGGAGGGGGGAGAGAGAGAGACAGAACAAGGAGAGGGGGGAGAGAGAGACAGAACAGGGGGAGGGGGAAAGACAGAACAGGGGGAGGGGGAAAGACAGAACAGGGGGAGGGAGGAGAGAGAGACAGAACAGGGGGAGGGGGAAGAGAGAGACAGAACAGGGGGAGGGAGACAGAACTGGGCGAGGGGGGAGAGAGAGAGACAGAACAGGGGGAGGGGGAGAGAGAGACAGATCAGGGGAAGGGGGAAGAGAGAGAGGGGGAAGGGGGAGACGGGAAGGGGGGAGAGAGAGAGAACAGGGGGGGGGAGAAAGACAGAACAGGGGAGGGGGGAGAGAGACAGAACAGAGGAAGAAAGAGAGAACACAGGTATGGGGGAGTTAGAGAGAGACAGACATGGCAAGGAAAGGGACACATACATAGGGGGGTGAAAGAAACAGGGGGGGTGCCATGGGGGAATCCCGCACAGGGCGCCGGGACACTTAAGGCCGGCCCTGCACACCTCAATGTTGCCTTAGGGGTAACGACCAGTTGTTGCACCCATTGACCCGTGGTGTCATGAATGTCTGCCATGTGTTGAGCGTTCCTGTATCTAGTTCTAACCTTCAACACCCCTGGTCATGAATTTCAAATAGTTTTTTAATGGGAGAACTTTTTGCACTGGAGATTTGCTTCTTGTGCTCTTGTTTGAGTATCAAACTGCTCTGCCGGCATGGTGCATACTTTTCACTCCAAGGAGTGATCATATGTGTGTTGGATGTGCTTTTTCGCTGTTGCCTGATGCTTTCCCATGGGTCGCCGGAGGCAATTATTGATAGCCTCCTGTGCTCTTAAAAATGCATTAGTGGCCATTAAGGAGTTTAAAATAATTCTCTAGAAGGTTTTTTTCAGCGTAATTATTTATCTAAGCATTGATAGATAATACAATATTTTTATGCCAACTGGAATTTTAATACACATTTCCAATCGTTTTGCCTTCCTAATAAAGGCAGTTTGTCTTGTTCATCCCAGATCTAGTTGTTAAGTTCTACATTTTTACCTACATGGCAAAATATTTTCTCTTTCATAATTTGGGTTATTTGTTAAAGAAGAAAAAATCGAAGCTACCACAGACAAAAGTAGTAACCAACATTATATTCTGTCCTTCCTCAAGAAAGGTGTCCAGTATAACCACCAACCACAATTTTGTCAATGGAACCAGCAGAACAAAACCAGGGAGCAAAGTGTACCGCCATTATCTTTATTTATATTACCTCTTCATAAATTTTATGGGGTCTGTCGTTCTTCTTAAATAAAAGGTGCATGTTTCCAATTATTGGTAAAGGGTTGGGTCCAGGAGGGAAATTCTGATAAATGTTTCTTTTCCGGTCATTAAAAACATTCAGCAAAAATAGGATTACGACAAACGACACAAGTAGGCAGACTGGATCGAGGGCGAACATGTCTGATGCAAAACCTGGAGCTTGGACACATAAAAAAAAACAGAGGGACCCGAAATGTTAATAAGTGTTCAATACAGTGATCATAACTATTCCATTTAGTGGGGTTAAAAAAATAAAAATACGCAACTTGACAGTTATCATTGGAAATCAAAAATGGTAGATTCTTTTTACGACATAGATAGACACAGAATTATACGAAGAGGTAAACGCAACTTTTGAAAAAGTTACTACTGACCTGTAAGTCTTTTAGAAGGCTCTGGAGGTGAAATTCACTTATCGGGTTGACCTGAGTCTGGTATCTCCTCCAGGCTTATTTCTTTTATAGTAAGGTCCTACTCTGAGTCATAGCTTATTTAAGGCTCTTAATGACTGGTAAATTAATTATTTATCGTGGTTGATGTTTGACAGGGTCTGTGTGGCAACTTTCCACAGTGACATTCCAGGGGGAGTAAGTTTCGAGTGTAACTAAGCAAACCTTATGATACAGCCAACAATGTTATTAACTTCAGTACCCTTGCATCGAATGCACAGAAGTTCATTGGATTTTACCCAATCACCGACATCTGTGCTGGGTAAATAAACATCAAAGGGACTTCCCCATTGGCTGACTACGCTTGATGAATTTTACAAAGATGCCATAATTCCATGTAGCAAAAATGGCCTAAACCCCTTAGTATCATAGAAGAATAAGATCAAAGGGACCAAGGGGGGGATATTCCTCATGGTGCCATGTTAACCACTTCATGACAATTTCTTTTTTTTTTTTTTTTTTATATATATTTCTTTAATTTGATTTTCAAGTTAATTATATAAAACATATACATGTGCACAAACATAGACATACATAGACTACTGACATTTGCGTTAAGTTCCGTTTAGGGATGAGTTAGTACAAAAATATGAAGAGATTCAATCTTAATTCAACAGCATATCCCAATCATCATCCCTCATTTACTGGGGGAGAAAAAGAGAGAGAGAGAAAAAAAAAAGAACCAAGAACATGCATACACAATAAAAGAGAGAAGAGAAAAGGATAAAGAAAATGAAGAAGGGGGGAAAAAGAAGAAAAAAAAATAAAATATATAATATAAAAAATATATCTTTCCCTTTTCTTCTCCCCCTTCCCCCCCCAATTAAACCGGCGCTCGTCCCCTGTACCCCCTCCCCACCCCACCCCCAGGCAGAATCAAACAGAAATACTCCCAGGAAGATAAGCCTTGACTTCTCCCCACAAGTCCCAAATTTCCCTAGATGTTTTTCTCATATCTCTAGACTTGTAGAAGACCCCCTCGGCTGTAAGTTGCGATTCTATTTGTTTCTCCGCCTCCAGCCAAGAGGGTACTTCCTGGCTCTTCCAGCGTCGAGCCAAAAGAATTTTAACTGCCATTAAGATATTAATCAAGAGGATCTGTTTCGGGGATCTTCCGCGGCCCGTATTAAAATGGAATAGAAACACTTGTGGGGATAATGTAGTGTTGTGTTGTTGAATATAGTTTAGTACTTGACCGAGATTATTTATTATGTGTTTTAATCGGTCACAGGACCACCATATGTGGAACTGGGTACCTTCCTCCCTACCGCATCTCCAACATAAACGTGAATTATCGGGAGAGAACTTATTAAGTCTAGTAGGTACATAATGCCATCTATAGAGTGTCTTATAGTATAACTCCTGTAATTTTATCCCATGTATAGCTTTTCTAGTATTTTGGCACGCGTTATTCCATGTTTCCTCAGAGAATGATTCGCCCATATCTGACTCCCAATGATTAATTGAAGTAATTTTTTCCTGAGTGAATAATTTTCCAAGTAACAGTTGTAATTTAGATATGTTCTTGGTTTTATTCACACTATGAAGAAATTCATCTAAGGGGGTAACTTTTATCAGTGGGTTAGATGAGATGTAACTCCTTATTCTGAGGTAGGTTAGGTATTCATAGGACGGTAAGTTAGTTGCTTCCTGTAGCTCAATGAAGGTGGATATTTTATTGTTAGATAATATATCCGAGATCTCGACTAGACCCAGTGATAGCCATTTATTGATTTTCAAATTGCTAATCCCAGTTGTTAAAGCTCCCATTGGGGCCAGACTAGTAATACCCTGCTCGGGAGAAAATAATTTCTTGAATTTAAACATCCCTCTAGTCACGTCTAAAACTATAGGGTTTGTAATTTTGAGTTTATTAAAAGCCGTACGTGAACTCCAGAATAGAAAATATAGGTTTAATTTTGGCACTTCTGAAGTTTCAATCTGGAGCCAGGGTGTGTTATGTATTGATTTATGTTTCCATGCTAGAAAGTTGGTAAATTGACACACATTCTGGAGTCTGTAGAGATCTGGAAAGCCTAGCCCTCCCTTTTTTATGCTTCGTCTTAGGGTACTATTGGCTATTCTAGGTTTTTTAGAGTTATACACATAAGCAGAAAATATTGTGCTCAGTTGTTTCAGGAATGTTGTGGGAGCCCTTATCGGTATCGCTCTCATCAGAAAGAGTACCTTAGGAACCATATAAGCTTTAAGTATGTTTAAGCGACCCATCCATGTCATTTCTAGCCCTTTCCAGCTCAGTAAGAGAGTTTTGAGATCCTGGGTCAGTGTCTCATAATTATGATAGAGTGTTTGTCTGAGATCTTGAAAAATTTGGATGCCCAGATAGTTCATTATCTTGTTATTCCACTTAATGTCTCCAACCCTTGACAGCTCTTGCAGGTGTATCTGGGAGAGGCAGAATGTTAATGCCTGGGTTTTATTAAGATTTATTTTATAATTTGAGAGAGAGCTATATTTATCAATCACGGATAGTGCCTGTGGAATTGAAATTTCTGGTGATGTCAGAGTAAGTAATATATCATCCGCATATAGGGAGATTTTTTATTCTTTATATCCTACCTTCATTCCCCTAATGGACGTTGAGTTTCTGATCATAGCTGCCAAAGGTTCGATACTCAGGGCGTACAGAAGTGGCGCCAGTGGGCAGCCCTGTCTGGTGCCATTTTTTATATTGAAGTGGTCTGAGCTAAATGATGGTCCTGAGATCCTTGCACTCGGTGCCGAGTATAGGGACATTGTGTTGTTCATAAAGGGGCCAGAGATTCCAAATGCCGCAAGTGTTTCTGTCAGAAACACCCAGTCTACTCTGTCAAATGCCTTCTCGGCATCGAGGGCAAGGAACACCGTAAGTGCCGTACCCTGTTTAGCCCTGTGCAACAGATTCAAAACTCTTCTAGTGTTATCCTCTCCTGAGCGATTATGGATAAATCCCGTCTGATCTGGATGGATCAGATCTGGTATAGCCTTCCCCAGTCTATCCGCCAGAATCCCAGAGAACAGCTTGATGTCTAAGTTTATCAAAGATATCGGGCGGTAGTTGGGGATAAGAGAGGGGTCCTTGCCCGGCTTAAGAATTGGAAAAATAGTTGCTTCCAAGATCTCTGGATAGAAAGATCCCTTTTGAGTTGCCTCCCTAAAAACCCTGGCAAGTAAAGGTGAGATCTCTGGTTGGAGTGTTGAGTAGAACTTCGCTGATAGTCCATCTGGACCAGGGGCTTTCCCTTTTTTAATACATCGTATGGCTAGATTTAATTCGTCTTCTGATATTGGCTGATTGAGATCTGCTAATTTCTCGTCCGAGATCCTAGGAAGTCCCAATCCTTGTAGAAAGCTTCTGACATGGGATGGGGATCTACCAGTAGTTGGCAAATTATATAGTGAGCTATAATATTGCCCGAAGGCTGTGCCTATCTGTTTTGGTGTCAAACAGATTCTACCGTTGTAACAGATTTTTGCTATTCGTGTTTGATGGTTCCTAAATTTAATTCTATTTGTGAGAGCCTTCCCCGGTCTCCCTGTACTCAAGTACCAAGATGACTTTAAGCGGGACAGTATTTTATTATATTGTTCATCCAGTCTTGATTTAATAGTTTTTTGGATCTCACCAATAGATAACGCTATAGCAGGCGTGGGGTTATTCTTATTAGAAGTTTCAAGCTTGTGTAGTTCAATATATAGTTCTGGCATAGACTTACCATGTTTTTTATTAATAATTGAGCCCATCTTGATTAATATCCCTCTAATATAGCATTTAAATGCACACCATAACGTTTGATCTCCCACCTCCCCATTGTCATTATTTTTCAGAAAATCTTGGGCCTCATTACGTAGTTCTAATTTGTTGGCCTCTGATGCCAAAATTGCTTCATTAAGGCGCCAGTTTAGTCTGGACTTGTATTCAGCGTTGTTTTTAATGTTTAAAAATATGGGGGCATGGTCCGACCATGTTATATTGCCTATGCGGGTCTCTAGACATTTATCCAAGGATGATGATTTAGTAAGGAAAAAGTCGATCCTAGAGTACGAATGGTGTACTTTTGAATAAAAAGTGTAGTCCCTATCCTTCGGGTTGTAGACTCTCCAGGTATCATAAAGGTCATTTCTATGGAGAAATCTTGTGAATGATTCTGCGTTCTTTTTAGCCCTTGGATCTAGCCTAGTTCCTCTGGGGAGAGATTTGTCAAGATAAGCGTCAGGAATAGTATTTAAGTCTCCCGCAATGATGATCATTCCCTGTTGGATTTTGTCTACTCTATCCATAACGCCATCAAGGAATCCTATTGTCCCATCTGAAGGGGCATAAATATTGACCATCGTAAAGGGTATATCATTAATTCTGCATATTACTATGCAGAACCTTCCATTAGTATCCAATTCAGAATGAATGAGTTCAAATTTGGGAGTTGAGGAAATTATGATTGCCACGCCTCTTTTTTTCCTGTCCTGTAGGGAGGAATCAAATACAATTGGAAATTTACGATATCTCCACAACCTAGCAGTATCTGATTTCCAGTGAGTCTCCTGCACGAAGCACACATCCGTGTGATTTCGAGTCAGTAGATCGTACAAGTATGATCGCTTCTGGGGAGAATTCAAGCCCTGGGAGTTTATAGATGTTACTTTAATAGACATGACGATATTCTAATGGGCGCCGCCCGACGGAGGAGGGGCGGAGAGGGGGGGGCAGGCCAGCACACAGAGACGAACGGGTGTAAAGGGGAGAAAAGAAGGGAAAAGAGAAAAAAAAAAAAAAGGGGGTGGTAGAAAAAAGCCATGGGAGGATACAAACAACAACATAAACATACATTGAACCATACTTATTAGAGGGATATGGAACCTAATCAACAATAAGTTGATGTCTAAGGTGCCAATCTCGCCAATCTAAATCCCGTATCCACCGCGGGATGCATGTGGGTGTCTAAGCACTTTCATGTTCTGATCAAAGTGTGTCATTGAGAGAGGAGGAGGATTTTGACATCACAGTAAACAGTGATTTATTGCATGTGACCCCTGTGATTGATTTTCACTGTGATCACATAAATAAATGAATAAATACATAATGGTTGATGTTAGTCTCCCTAACTCTTAAGGCTATCAGGATCAACCACTCAATCCAGAGGCATCATGAAAAGCTATGGCTGTCATAGACAACTGGGCGCTTCGGCGGTCTTTGGCATCAAGGAAAAGCCCTAAAGACAGCTCCAAACACTGCAAACAAGTGTGTACGGAGGGTGGGTGCTCCACAGCACTGATTAGGTGCTGCAATAGAACATAAAGTAAGGAGAAAACTGTGCACTAGGTTATGACTAAGCGTGGTTTCACACGAAACGCGTTAGCTTGCCTTCCCGTGGACTTTATCATCCGTGGATTTATCCTACTCTGTTTGTTTTGGACACATTTCTACTTTTCATTATTAAATCATCTTATTGATTTATCATCCGGTGAGTGGAGTGCACAGTTTTCTCCTTACTTTATGATCAAGGAAAGCTCTGTTGTCACTGATTACGCTGCACACGGCACCATCAGAGGTGATATGATCCAGTACATTTACAGGCATTGTCACCAATGCATTTTATTGCAAGCCCGTACATGTAAGGGATTAAGTAATAACATTTAAGGCGACTGCAAATTTAAAAAAAAAAAAAAAATGTTGCATCAATGGCCAAAACTGTCCCATCAGTTTTTTGGCATGTCCCTTTTGGATTCCTTTTGCGCACAGTGCTTCATACTATTCACAGGTACATTTGGGAGGTGGATTTGAATGGTGGGAGAACACGATCACATTACATCATGTGACCCCAATCTGAGTTGATCAAGGCTCTGTATCAACTTGGTCCTGTCCAAACAAAGTGACGGCAAGTATTCTGATGCGAAAAAAAGAGTAGAAAAGAAACATATAATGACCAAAATGGATGTTACATGATGGCATGAGACTTTTAATCGCTCCTAACATTGTTCCCCACCATAGTGATTGGTAGAGCCGTTCTGTCCTATCACATTAAAATCTATTAGTGTTATACGATGAAAATAATGAATGCATTTTTTAATAAAAAAAATATTAAAAATCAGTATATGTTTATGAGCTGTTTTAATTCGTTTTTTTGTTTTTAGTTTGTTTTAATTTTTAAAAACAGAGCTACTGGAGGAAAGGGTGATTTTATTTACTTTTCTTTTTCTTTTCTATTCTATTTTCATTTACATAATGTAAGTTTAATAATCTGTTGTAAATAATGAAATTATTATAATTTTTTTGTTTTTTACAAAACCATTTTTTCTAGCTTTATTTCAGACACTAGGGGTATTATAATCAAGTTCAAATAAGCACCAACATTTATAATAATTACTAGTAATAATCATTAATACATGATTAATTTTACCTTCCACAACATTCAAACTGAAAACTAGAGTATCGTTAACATAAAGGTTCCAAATTGGAAGCTTTTTTTAATTAAACACAAATTTAATGAACATTTGGTTTAATGGCACTTTCCCAAACCCAGCCTTATCTTTACTGCACCAATTATAAATCTTATAAATTGTAATTGAACAAAATGCTTGGTTACTCTTTTATAGCAATAATTGAAACTAGAAAAAATATCATTTATTTTAAGATTAAAAATATTTATTTTATGTACAATCAAAACTTTTTAAAAAAAAATATTCCAATTAATTAAATGTGTTCTTAATAGTGTCTGTTTCCTAAGTTATCATAAAAAAATGTATTGTGATAACCTTCTTGTATTTTTTTGATGACCTGCATTGGCCTCTTCAGTACATTAAAAGAGGCTGGGTAAGTGTTATTTGTTCTGGTACAGGTAGCATACAACAAAACAGTGTGCAATGACTGGAATCATTGGTCAGTGACCCATGGTCCAACTACTTCCTGTTCTCATGATGACTGAGTGATTATTATGCAACTCCACATAGGAAAAAACAACAACACACAAAAAGCAACAGAAAAATACAATTGAAATAAATTATTTGAAATTAAAATAAGAACCTATAACACTGCTTTTCAACAAAAATGAGATACATTTTAGATTAAAGCATTTTTATTTCTACATTTTCCCCACCAAAACATAATAGAAACATAGAAACAAAGAATGTGTCGGCAGATAAGAACCATTCGGCCCATCTAGTCTGCCCAATTTTCTAAATAATTGTATTGGTCCCCAGTTCCCTATCTTATAGCTAGGATAGCCTTGTTCCATGCTTAAACTCCTTGACTGTATTAACCTCTACCACTTCCACTGGAAGGCTATTCCATGCATTCACTACCATCTCAGTAAAGTAATACTACCTGATATTACTTTTAAATCTTTGCCCCTCTAATTTTAGACTATGTCCTCTAGTTGTGGTAGCTTTTCTTCTTTTAAATATACTCTCTTCCTTTAAAATATACTCTCTCTCACAATTTGTTCCTGATTATCGATCACAAGCCACAGGGAGTCACAATGAGCTGTTTAATGCTGGACGTACTATGCCATCCTAGTGTCTTTTAGGCACTGCAATTCAGGACGGCATAGTACATCCGTAGGACTGAGGCTGTTTTTACTATTCTGCGGTGCTTGTGTTTAACTTAAATTTTCTTCAGTACTCTAACCACCCAAATGATATAATTTTTTGGGGGGATAAGAAGGACTTTCTTTTGATACCTCTATTTTGGCCATATCATGTAATTTACATTAAAAAAAAATATGGTGAAACATTTTAAAAAACTTTTACTTGAAAAATATTGTACTCATCTGCATAAGCTATTGAAAAAAATCTGTTAACTTGACATTCCATGCCATCGCTCTGCCCGAATGGCTTATATTGCCATGATGCCATGATGCCATGGAACATGTAACCATGCACCCTTGTGCAGGCTCATCCAGGCTGTATCCAGGTATTTTTGTATCCTTCTTGCTTTGCTTTCTTGTTTATTATGTTATGCTTATTCCTGCCTTACCTTGTAGTCCTGTCCTTGCCCTGTAGTCCTGTTATGTTTTTCTTTCTGCCTGCCCATATGTTCCATTCCTGGTTTTCTCTCATTCCATCTACCTTGTCAGTTACTTCTATTTAAAGCACACCTGTTTTTGTTCATTCCTTAGTAGTGCAGTCTACAGGGATTTCCTTTGTGTCTAAGTGTCTATTCCATGTATGACTTTTAGATTTTAATTTGTTTTTGCTTTGCTATTATTATGTCTTAGTTAGGGACTTGCCTAATGTGGGGTACCTTGACGTGGTTGGCAAGCTAACATCTAAATTGGCCAATTTGTTGAACCAAACCCCCACCTTTACCATCCTTAGTGTTAGGCTAGTTCCTGTATTTATATTTGTTCCTTTGTATGTGCCTTTTGTGTTCCTTAACCCCATGCTTTGTATTGCTTACCCTCAGTTTGGTTTCTGATTTATCTTGCTCATGTTATCCCTCTGTCCTGTAGTCCTGCATTCTGTATTTTAGTTCTGCTATCCCTCAGTCCTTTCTGTTTTTAGCTCTGCTTGGCTATTACTAGTTCATTTCCTCTCTAGCCCTGGTACCTGGATACAGCAGCTTCTTCACAGGGCCTGGTTGTGGCTGCAAAGACTTGGGGTCCCAAACCTCCTAGGGATTGCAGTTACCCAGCACCAGGTCCTGTGTCTCCACCCTGCACTGGATCTCCTGATCTCGGGCGCTCAGGGTCCCTTTACCATCCTGGACCCCGTGCGTTACAGAACATCAGTCCATCTGTAACGAGTTAACCCAAATTTCAGATAACCCTGTGTTTACATTATGATAAAAAAAATTAATACAATTGTTTATTTGGTACAATTTGGAACTTTTGATTTATAACAATTATTTTGAAACTTTACTCAAAACCTTATTAATTCAGTTTCATTTAAAATTATTGTCTTTATTCACAATATATATATATATACCTATAGCAAAAAACATGTTTTTTTGTCTGAAACCATTGCAAAATTGTAAACAGTTATTCTAAGGCAAATGTAATTAGTCAGCATGGCAGCCAACGGAATGCTCTTGAAAGTTACACAATGTTTGGAACATTGACTCGGACTTGTTCGTAAGCAATCCCTATTTCTATTTTTAGTAGACTTACGTCAGAGAATTAAAGGTAGGTTTAAGGTGGAAAGTTACCACACAGATCCTGTCAAACATTACTCAAGCTCAATAAAGGCATCACCGTTAATCCATCGATCTTCTAGAACATCCTGTGTTTTTGATCAGACAATATGATAAAGCAGAGCAGACTGGTACCAGTAAACAGACCTTAAAGTGTATTGCAGCTTTAGAGAAATAACAAGTCATACTAAGTCATGTTCAGTATGTTTACATGTGTTTTTGACCGCACGGTACAAACATTGTTAGTCTATTGGGGCCTATTCACTAAAAGATGAGTTGAAGGTGAGATGAGGTGAATTGAGGTGAGATGAACCTTACATATAATAAATCTAGCCATACAAGGTGCAGGGACAGTTTCCCCAGCACAGCAAACTCACTAGGTTTGCCCATGCACAATGTATAGCTATGTTAGTCAGATGTTGGTCACTTGTTATGAGGTCAGAGCATGGAATGTCATCTGGAAACCGAAGATCTGACCTCAGAGCAGTGCGCAGGGAGCGAGAGGCATCATGGTGTGCCGGTCATCTAGCTGCCTGCTCGCTGCAGGGAAGGCTGATGAGGCAGCAAGCTGATATATTTTTTAAAGGGCTGGGGCCTGAGCCATGGCCACTTTCACCAATGGGCAAACTGGGAACTTGCCCAGGGCCCCCTGGTTAAGGGGCCCCCACTGGCCACAGGTGTCACCCAGCTGGGTGCCGGCATCCCCGCAGCTAATCGCTGTAGAACTTTTTTTTCGGAAAAAAAAAGTTTCTAAAAATAAATCATTGCCACCTGATATGACAGTACATCAAATCTGGTCACTGTATTTCCCTCCTCTGTGCAGGAGGGAAGGCTGAATGGAGGAGATGGCTGGGGACACAGAGCAGCCATGAGGTGAGTTCTGGGGAAGGGGGGAGGAGGGTGGCATATTAAAGGGAAAATTGGCTGTGGCTTATTAAATAGCAAAATAATACTGGCATATTATTGGGCAAATTGACTGTGGCTTATTAAATGGCCAAATAACATTGGCATATTATTGGGCAAATTGGCTGTGGCATATTAATAGCAAATATAATACTGGCATATTATTGGGCAAATTGGCTGGGGCATATTAAATGGCAACATAATACTGGCATATTATTGGGCAAATTTGCTGGGGCATATTAAATGGCAACATAATACTGGCATATTATTGAGCACATTGTCTGGGGCATATTAAATGGCAAAATAACACAGGCATATTGGTCAAATTGGCTGGAGCATATTAAATGGGAAAATAATACTGGCATATTATTGAGCAAATTGGCTCGGGTATATTAATGGCAGCATAATACTGGCATAGTATTGGACAAATTGGCTGTGGCTTATTAATGGCAAAATAACACTGGCATATTATTGGGCAAATTGGCTGTGGCATATTAAATGGAAAAATAACACCTGCATATTATTGGGCAAATTGGTTGTGGCATATTATATGGCAAAATAACACTGGAATATTATTGGGCAAATTGGCTGTGGCATATTAAATGGAAAAATAACACCTGCATATTATTGGGCAAATTGGTTGTGGCATATTATATGGCAAAATAACACTGGAATATTATTGGGCAAATTGGCTGTGGCATATTAAATGGCAAAATAACACTGGCATATTAATGGCAAAATAATATTGGAATATTAATGAGCAAATTGGGTGTGGCATATTAATGACAAAATAACACTGGCATATTAATGGGCAAGCTGTGGCATATTTAATGGACAAACAGTGGCATATTTTAATAGGCAAATTAATACGTTAATGACAAAGTTGCTGTGGCGTGTTAATTGGTACCTGACAGTGGCTTATTTTAATTGGCAAAGTGACACTGTGGTATGTTCTGTGACATGGTGGCATGCCAAATTGTGTGGGTGCAATATGAGTGCAAGCCAAGTGCTGTGGGTGCAATATAGGTGCATGGCAAGTGCTGTGGGTACTATATGGTGCTGTGTGAAGTCCTTTAGGTGCAATGTGGGTGCAGGAAAAGGGAATAAAAACAAGAAATGCAATTTTTCAATAACATTTTTATTACATATACAAATAATTTAATTTGATATAAAAATAGTTGCATATAATATTAAAACATTTTTTACAAAGTGACTAGAGAAAGATTGGGTCGAGGGGGGCCCACTGCTAAAGATTTTGCCCAGGGTCTTAAAGCGGCCCTGGCCTGAGCAGGCAACAGTTATATCGCCTGTAACCCCCGATTGTCGCCGTGACCCTTTTACATTAATAAATAATGTAAATGCAATAAGCCAAATAAAATATAGCCATCAACAAATATGGCATAAGAATAACTAAATAAATAGGCATACACATGGCAATGAAAAATAATAATAATGATAATAACCATAAAGCCCCCGTAGCATATAGACAGACATATATGCATATACAAAACAACTTAAAGTAACAAAAAATATAAATTATTCTAATAGGATCATGGGAGCTGGATTTTATCTGGCACAATAATCAGTATCAAAATAATGTGATCTTTTACTAAAGACAGATAGAAGATATTATTATATTATGGACTAGTAGACAGGTCTCAATTCTCCCATTTGTAGAATGGGCGAGCTGCAATCCCATGGGCCTGTCCTTTACACGTGTAAACCATTCACATTTCTCAGGTTTACTTGATGTTATCTCTGTTCATTACCCCCAATGGTCTAATACAGTGAAAAAAAATCAGAAGAAATCTTCATAAAAAAACTAATTCCCGAGACTTAACGCAATTATAGACTAGATAAAAGTTTTCCAAACAGTATGTGACCTTCTGCTTGATAGATTTCAAACCAAGCATTATGACGCAAGATCAATTGTTATTGACTAAGATGTAAAGTTAGTTCCGTTTGGGAAATGTCCAATTCACCGTGTGCAACTTGCCACCTCTAAAAGTGAGGAAATGCCCTTAAATTAAATATGAGTTTTGTAAAATAGTAAAACGTGTTCTAATTTTACCAAACAGCAAGAAAAGTACATTTTACAGCCTCCCCTTTAAACCCCAGGGCAGAGGGCAGCCTGGCCTGCTTATAAACACTGATGCTAGTGGTTTATACCCCTACCCCCCATAATAGCAGGGTTAGGGCTGCACAAGATGCCCCCCAGGTCCTTAAGAGTAATGTTATTGTGTCCTGTGCTGTGCAAGATATGTTATCTGTTATTCTATCCTGTGCAGTGCAAGCTCTGTTATCTGTTATTGTGTCCTGTGCAGTGCCAGCTCCGTTATCTGTTTTTCTATCCTGTGCAGTGCAAGCTTCGTTATCTGATATTGTGTCCTGTGCTGTGCAAGCTCTGTTATCTGTTATTGTGTCCTGTGCAAGATATGTTATCTGTTATTTTGTCCTGTGCAGTGCAAGCTCTGTTATCTGTTATTGTGTCCTGTGTAGGGTTGCCACCTGACCGGCAGGCCGGTAAAAATTTGGCATCAGGCCAATGTTAAGTCTATGGAGACAGTACCAAGGCCGGTATTTTTTTGAAGAAAAGGTGGCAACCCTAGTCCTGTGCTGTGCAAGATATGTTGCCTGTTACTGTTTCCTGTGTAGTGTAAGCTCTGTTATGTGCTATTGTGTCCTGTGCAGTGCAAGCTCTGTTATCTGTCATTCTATCCTGTGCAGTGCAAGCTCTGTTATTCTATCCTGTGCACTGCATGCTCTGTTATCTGTTATTGTATCCTGTGCAGTGCAAGCTCTGTTATCTGTTATTGTATCCTGTGCCGTGCAAGCTCTGTTATCTGTTATTGTATCCTGTGCAGTGCAAGCTCTGTTATCTGTTATTGTGTCCTGTCCAGTGCAAGCTCTGTTATCTGTTATTCTATCCTGTGCAGTGAATGCTATGTTATCTGGTATTGTATCCTGTGCTGTGCAAGCTCTGTTATCTGTCATTCTATCCTGTGCAGCGCAAGCTCTGTTATCTGTCATTCTATCCTGTGCAGCGCAAGCTCTGTTATTCTATCCTGTGCACTGCATGCTCTGTTATCTGTTATTGTATCCTGTGCTGTGCAAGCTCTGTTATCTGTTATTGTATCCTGTGCGGTGAAAGCTCTGTTATCTGTTATTCTATCCTGTGCAGTGCAAGCTCTGTTATCTGTTATTTTGTCCTGTGCAGTGCAAGCTCTGTTATCTGTTATTGTATCCTGTGCTGTGCAAGCTCTGTTATCTGTTATTGTATCCTGTGCAGTGCAAGCTCAGTTATCTGTTAATCTGTCCTGTGCTGTGCAGGCTCTGTTATCTGTCATTGTGTCCTGTGCAGTGCAAGCTCTGTTATCTGTTATTCTATCCTGTGCTGTGCATGCTCTGTTATCTGTTATTGTATCCTGTGCAGTGCAAGCTCTGTTATCTGTTATTCTATCCTGTGCTGTGCAGGCTCTGTTATCTGTTATTGTGTCCTGTGCTGTGCAAGCTCTGTTATCTGTTATTCTATCCTGTGCAGTGCATGCTCTGTTATCTGTTATTGTATTCTGTGCTGTGCAAGCTCTGTTATCTGTTATTGTGTCCTGTGCAGTGCAAGCTCTGTTATCTGTTATTGTATCCTGTGCAGTGCAAGCTCTGTTATCTGTTATTCTATCCAGTGCAGTGCAAGCTCTGTTATCAGTTATTCTATCCTGTGCAGTGCATGCTCTGTTAGCTGTTATTCTATCCTGTGCAGTGCATGCTCTGTTATCTGTTATTCTATCCTGTGCAGTGCAAGCTCTGTTATCTGTTATTGTACCCTGTGCTGTGCAAGCTCTGTTATCTGTTATTGTGTCCTGTGCTGTGCAAGCTCTGTTATCTGTTATTGTGTGCTGTACAATGCAAGCTCTGTTATATGTTATTGTATCCTGTGCAGTGCAAGCTCTGTTATCTGTTATTGTGTCCTGTCCAGTGCAAGCTCTGTTATCTGTTATTCTATCCTGTGCAGTGAATGCTATGTTATCTGGTATTGTATCCTGTGCTGTGCAAGCTCTGTTATTGTGTCCTGTGCAGTGCAAGCTCTGTTATCTGTCATTCTATCCTGTGCAGTGCAAGCTCTGTTATTCTATCCTGTGCACTGCATGCTTTGTTATCTGTTATTGTATCCTGTGCAGTGAAAGCTCTGTTATCTGTTATTCTATCCTGTGCAGTGCAAGCTCTGTTATCTGTTATTTTGTCCTGTGCAGTGCAAGCTCTGTTATCTGTTATTGTATCCTGTGCTGTGCAAGCTCTGTTATCTGTTATTGTATCCTGTGCAGTGCAAGCTCTGTTATCTGTTAATCTGTCCTGTGCTGTGCAGGCTCTGTTATTGTGTCCTGTGCTGTGCATGCTCTGTTATCTGTTATTGTATCCTGTGCAGTGAAAGCTCTGTTATCTGTTATTCTATCCTGTGCACTGCATGCTCTGTTATCTGTTATTGTATCCTGTGCAGTGAAAGCTCTGTTATCTGTTATTCTATCCTGTGCAGTGCAAGCTCTGTTATCTGTTATTCTATCCTGTGCTGTGCAAGCTCTGTTATCTGTCATTCTATCCTGTGCAGCGCAAGCTCTGTTATTCTATCCTGTGCACTGCATGCTCTGTTATCTGTTATTGTATCCTGTGCAGTGAAAGCTCTGTTATCTGTTATTCTATCCTGTGCATTGCAAGCTCTGTTATCTGTTATTTTGTCCTGTGCAGTGCAAGCTCTGTTATCTGTTATTCTATCCTGTGCAGTGCAAGCTCTGTTATCTGTTATTGTATCCTGTGCAGTGAATGCTCTGTTATCTGTTAGTGTGTCCTGTGCAGTGCAAGCTCTGTTATCTGTTATTCTATCCTGTGCAGTGCAAGCTCTGTTATTCTATTCTGTGCACTGCATGCTCTGTTATCTGTTATTGTATCCTGTGCATTGAAAGCTCTGTTATCTGTTATTCTATCCTGTGCAGTGCATGCTCTGTTATTTGTTATTGTGCCCTGTGCTGTGCAAGCTCTGTTATTTGTTATTGTATCCTGTGCTGTGCAGTGCAAGCTCTGTTATCTGTTATTGTGTCCTGTGCAGTATAATCTCTGCTTTTTGTCACTGGATCCAGGGAAATACAAGGGTTGCAATATTTTGAATAAAGGTTGATATTATAAGTAATGGCCTAGATTCAGTGGCCCCCAAGTGCTTCAAAATTGTCATTAGAAATACATGCCTGCTGCTGGCACCTTTAACAAGTGCTGTAGGGAAAACAAAAACAGTGCTTCCCACAGCATTGAAAAGCTTAATGCATCTAAACAAAAAGTGCTGGGTGATCCACAGGGGCTCACCCAAATCCCCTCTCCCACCCTTTAAATACCAGGACCAGGCATGATGTGGTTCAAGTGCCCCTGGTTCCAAACAATTATCAAATTTGTCCCCATGGGACCAGGGGCCCCATAATTAAAAAAAAAAAAAAAAAATCTTCATGTATATTTTTTTCACAGGGCAACCTTTCTGTACAAGGGGTAGGGCTGGTGGTCAGTGATTTTCACTGCCTGCCTTCATGGAACTCAAATCGTGTAATTGTTTTTCAAGTCCGGGCATTTTATTGAATCACCCCCACTACATGGGAAAGGTAGTGATATGGAGTGGTGAGTAGTGAGGGTATTTTAATTATTTATTTTTATTTAATTAGGTTTATGAGGCCATGGACACTTAGGCAACCAGTGACCCTAATGGGTCACTTTATTTAAATATATATAGGGGGCAGTGGCACTTCGGCAGCCACTGGAATCAGAACCATTTAATTTATTACTATGGGTTGATGGACATTATGTCAGCTCGTGGCCCCAAGAGACAAATACATTTTAATCATGGACTTGGCCAAGTACTGTCAAATCTTGGGTGAGAACCTCCTTCCCTCAGCCAGGGGCATTGAAAATGGGTCGTGGATGGGTTTTCCAGCATAACAATGACCCAGAACACACACAGCCAAGGCAGTGGCTTCAGAAGAAGCACATTATGGTCATGGAGTGGCCTAGCCAGTCTCCAGATCTTAATCCCATAAAAAAAATTGTGGAGGGAGATGAAGGTTCGAGTTGCTAAATGTCAGCCTCGAAACCTTAATGACTTGGAGAGGATCTGCAAAGAGGAGTGGGACAAAACCCCTCCTGAGATGTGTGCAAACCTGGTGGCCAACTACAAGAAACGTCTGACCTCTGTGATTGCCAACAAGGGTTTTACCACCAAGTACTAATTTGAAGGGGTCAAATACTTATTTAACTCATTGACATGAAAATCAATTTATAACTTTTTTGACGTGCTTTTTTCTGGATTTCTGTTTTTTTGTTATTCTGTCTCTCACTGTTATAATCCACTTAGCATTAAAATTATAGACTGATCATTTCTTTTTCAGTGACCAAACGTTCAAAATCAGCAGGGGATAAAATACTTTTCCTCACTATATATGTACATGTGTGACCACCAATGTATTACATTATATTTGCACATGTGCGCCCCGCATTGTATTAAATTATATTGTGCATGTGTGTCCAGCATTGTATTACATTATATATGTACATGTGTGGCCAGCATTTTATTACATTATATATGTACATGTGTGACCAGCATTGTATTGCATTATATATGTACATTTGTGACCAGCATTTTATTACATTATATATGTACATGCGTGACCAGCATTGTATTACGTTATGTATGTACATTTGTGACCGGTATTGTATTACATTATATATGTACATGCGTGACCAGTATTGTATTACATTATAGATGTATATATGTGATTAGCATTGTATTACATTAAATATGTTCATGTGGGACCAGCATTGTACAATATATGTACATGTGTGACCAGCATTGTATTATAATTTATGTTATATGGGACCAGCATTGTATTACATTATATATGTACATCTATGACTAGCATTATATTACATTATATATGTACATCTGTGACCAGCATTGTATAACATTATAGGTTTATATACATTTCCAAAAATGAGTCTCAGAGGGGATATGATAACAATATATAAATATGTGCATGGCCAATATAAAGAGCTCTCCAGTGACCTGTTCATTAACAGAAATGTACAAAGAACAAGAGGTCACCCCCTGAGACTGGAAGAGCAAAGATTTCATAGACAGCAAAGGAAGGGATTCTTTACGGTAAGGACGATAAAGTTATGGAACTGACTGCCAAGAGAGGTAGTGCTATCAACCACAATAGATGCATTTAAAAATGGTCTGGATGTTTTTTTTCTTTGTTTTTTTTTTTTTTAGAAAAGCAGAACATACAGGGCTATTAATAATAGAATAAGCATTCACAATAGAGCTTATTGCTCTAAGGAGAAATCTGATTGCCCTTTGGAGTCAAGAAGGAATTTGTCCCCCTAGGAGGCAATATTAAAAATTGTTTTTGCCTTCTTTTGAATCAAAAGAGGGAATGATAGGTAGAAGGGTTAAACTTGATGGACTTGTGTCTTTTTTTAACCTAAATTACTTTGTTACATGTGTATCCAGCATTATATTACATTATAGTTACATGTGTGATCAGCATTGTATTACGTTAAATGTACATGTGTGATCAGCATTGTATTACATTACATGTACATGTGGGATCAGCATTGTATTACATTACATGTACATGTGTGATCAGCATTGTATTACGTTATATGTACATGTGTGATCAGCATTGTATTACATTACATGTACATGTGGGATCAGCATTGTATTACATTAAATGTACATTTGGGACCAGCATTGTATTACATTATATATGTGCACGTGCGACCAGCATTGTATTACATTATATATGTGCACGTGCGACCAGCATTGTATTACATTATATATGTGCACGTGCGACCAGCATTGTATTACATTATATATGTGCACGTGCGACCAGCATTGTATTACATTATATATGTGCACGTGTGACTAGCATTGTATTACATTATATATGTGCACGTGCGACCAGCATTGTATTACATTATATATGTGCACGTGCGACCAGCATTGTATTACATTATATATGTGCACGTGCGACCAGCATTGTATTACATTATATATGTGCACGTGCGACCAGCATTGTATTACATTATATATGTGCACGTGCGACCAGCATTGTATTACATTATATATGTGCACGTGTGACTAGCATTGTATTACATTATATATGTGCACGTGCGACCAGCATTGTATTACATTATATATGTGCACGTGCGACCAGCATTGTATTACATTATATATGTGCACGTGCGACCAGCATTGTATTACATTATATATGTGCACGTGCGACCAGCATTGTATTACATTATATATGTGCACGTGCGACCATATTAGAGATATTGTTACACTAACACTCAGACTCAATAATATATATTAATAATAACAGGTAAATAACACAAATAAAATTCACTAAAATGAAAGTAAATAAATAATTTAATGGTAATTGTTTAACATTCATTATACAATATGATCTATATACACAAGATAATAAAGACACAAGCCCTGCACATGCACCATGTATTATCCTTATTCCATTGGATGAATGTACCAGGCCCCACTAGAGTCTAGAGTCACTGCCAACTTCAGAAAATGTAATTATTAGAAGGATTTGTAGGGTTTGTCTATTGGTGGAAAGAGTTTGGGAGTAAAAGTGCAAAGATTCACTAACTTGTGATAAGTTAACGAGCAGCCCCGTCTATGGTTTTTAATCTACAGTGTTCTGGAAATAGAGACCCTCTTAGCCAATATCTGCCCTTATTTAAGGTAAATTGGGCTCTGTTTGTTATGAAATTGCCATGTCTGTTTCCCAGACCATTTCTTCTCATGTTCAGACCGGCTCTAGCTACGAGGTACAGCACAGATTTCCTTCATCAAAGGGCTCACTGTACCCCCAATGATTGGGGTGAGATCAGCCTCCACCCCGGGACGAGGCTGGAATGTGAAGCTCTGCATCAATCTTGTGAAGAACATAAACAGCTCCATTTTAGCCAAATTCTCCCCGGCACAACTTCTCCGACCTAGAAATAAATATATAGATATAAATAAACTGTTTGCACCAATTATATTTTTTTCGTGACAACATTAATACCTTTAAAGGGGTTCATAATTATAGCTCAGAATAAAACTATGATTAAAAAAAGCATTATTTTACATTTCAAATTAAAAATATTCTGAATATATTATGATTTTCATACGAATGGAAAATTCACCTGTATTCAATAGTATAAGAATTCAGGTGAAAGAGTCGAATTTTGACTGAATGTTATCCGAAAACTAACAGGAATTTCACCTAAGATCACCAGTATAAGGTAGGGTATGAAATTTGGATTTAATTAAACTCAATCAGTCAAATTCCCCAATCTTATACTAGTATACATGCATTTATAACAACTAAAGTCAAAATGGAGTCAAACTTGAGTCTATTAGTTTCATATACTATTAAAGTCACAATTGAGTCTAAATTGGGTCTGTTCACTAAAATTTGACTTTGGAAGTTAATCTTCATTTTGATACTAAGTCAAATTAGGTATCCGAGTTTGACTTAGAAAAACAAATCCCCGGTTTGAATTTTCCCCAGTGAGTCTGTAAACCTATGGTATATCCTATTCAAATTACTGAATATTCATTTCTGAACAGTATCTATTGTAATATTAATTGACAAAAACATTGCACTTGCACCATATGAAAGTCATTTGTTTAAAAAAACATATGTATACAACCATAAAATTTGCAAGGCTGTCCTTACCGGCTGCAAAAGGTAAGAACGCTTCATTTTTCACAAAATTTCCTTTTGAATCCAGAAAATGTTGAGGATAAAATTCATCTGGTTTCTCAAAATAATCTTTATCCTGCAGTACAGATCCCAGAAGTGGTATAACATGGGTCCCCTAAAACATAAAATGCACATATTACATTAACATTATACATTTAACATTTTGATATATTTTTGGTATATGTGTTTTCTCTCAGTCCTCTTCCCACATTGTCTAACATCACCTCCTTCATATGCAATACATTCTGTGTCCACACAGTGATGTAATCTGGAACTCACCATTCTGCCTACTCTCATATTGCATGATTAGGTGATATTAGTTACAGTGTAAGGGAAACCACTCAATGTACATGGGGCAGGAGTCCAGAGGAAGAGACAAAGATCAAACGTCAACATAGAAGGCCAAGTAAAGAGAAGTGAAGTTGGGTCATCAGTACAGGCAGGAATAGAGCAGTGCCTGGAAACATGAAACAGAAGGTACGATAGTGGAATGAATGGATGGTTCTCTGAAGCACCAGACTGAGCACAATCCGAGATTTCTTAGTCTGCTGTCAGACTACTAGGACATTATGGTTTGTCGTCAATGAGAGGCAACCAAATATCACACAGTAAGTTACAGGGAGCTTTATATAATCACACAGAGAAGGAATATGATAAACTTGGATAATTATCTACCTTGGGAAGGGAATATCCTCTAAACGTGATATCTCGAGTAGTGGCGCGTGGAACGCCGCTTGAGACAATGTTACTGAATCTCTGAACTTCATGTATGACGGCGTCAGTATAGGGCATTTCCTGTCTGTGTTCTGGTTTGGGCCGGGCAGATCCGATCACTCTGTCTATTTCATTTTGGACACTTTCTGTCAATGAAAGAAATGAATCATTATTACATCAGCTCTCAGGAACCTGCCTAATACAATAGTGTGATCCAGAGGAGAGCCACACCAGTGAGACACACAATGTAATCGCAACATCATAGTCTGAATATTTTGTCACACATGCAGAGAGGGTTCTACACTGAGAAGATGATGTTAACATGACTGCCACAGAGTATCCAGAAATCCGCTTTTTCAGTTGTTCTTATGCGTCGGTAAATAGAAGACGATTGTTCTTATTCACTAAAATTCTAGAATATCTCGAGGAGGTCAACTTGGCAGGTTGACTTTCATTTTTAGACACTCGAGTTTGACTTAGAAAAAAAAAACATATTTGAATCTTCCTCATGGAAAGTAATGGGAGGCAAAATGATCAATGCTATTTTTTGAGACTATGTCAAACTCGGGTGCTGAAGTCGACCTGGTATCGAATTTTAGTGATTCATTAGATTTCCTAAGTAAATGCTGTACAGGGTTGGAGAAACAACTCTGACATTAAAGACTCCAGCAACGTATCAAGCTTTGAACCTTTGGTGGATCTCAGACTTGGAGTAAGTGCTACGCCCAAAGTAATAACCACTTTATTTGTGTTCATTGCTGTGATCTTCAGTATCCATCTCTATCTTCACAGCCATGCTTTCTCTATGCTTTACCTGTCTGATGAATGCTGAGCTCAACAGAATGAATTCCTTAAAGCTAATAGAGCTAGAGGCATATCTTGAGACGATCTCAAGGAACAACTGATTCATAACCCATAAGACACATTATCCCCACATGTAAAGAGATAAATAAACACATGTCTTACTTTGTATCTCTGGGTATTTCATCATTAATAGAAGACCCCATCTCAGAGTGGTAGAGGTTGTGTCGGTTCCAGCAGAGAACAAATTACAACAAAGACATTCTAAATTATCATTGCTGAAAAATAATCTGGGACTGGGCTTTTCCTGAAATACACACAATATACATATTAATGAAATACTTTATATATCTCTTTATTATATCAAACAAGTAAATCCTGATTCTGATCATGGTATAACCTGTGTTTATTACATTAAAGCTGATACTAATAACATTATAAAACATTCAATTTAGACATGAGAAGTAATACTAAAGGGGATTACACTGCAATATCTCACTTTAAGCTTAGTTTAAAAAAAATAGTAGATTTATAGAAATTCAAGTATATATTAAAAAGTTGTGTAACTTGCATATTTCTACTTTTACTGCTCTAGATATTGTATTGTGTTAGTGTTTTTAAGTCTTGATTTATTTTTGTTCAGTGACCATGAAGAGAGTTCCAGTTGTATACTTTCGTTAAGCTGGTTAGATAATTGGTTAGATAGTTGGTTAGATACCTGATTAGATAGTTGGTTAGATAGTTGGTTAGATAGCTGGTTGGATAGTTGGTTGGATAATTGGTTAGATAGTTGGTTAGATACCTGATTAGATAGTTTGTTAGATAGTTGGTTAGATAGCTGGTTGGATAGTTGGTTGGATAATTGGTTAGATAGTTGGTTAGATATTTGGTCAGATAGCTGGTTAGATAGTTGGTTAGATAGTTGGTTAGATAGTTGGTTGGATAGTTGGTTGGATAATTGGTTAGATAGTTGGTTAGATATTTGGTCAGATAGCTGGTTGGATAGTTGGTAAATGACC
The DNA here is from genome assembly GCA_036172795.1 of Pelodytes ibericus. Lineage (NCBI taxonomy): Eukaryota > Metazoa > Chordata > Amphibia > Anura > Pelodytidae > Pelodytes > Pelodytes ibericus. The sequence goes on from CM069861.1 coordinate 206,820,535, forward strand.
TGACTACAGAGCCTGTTCAAACCTCAGTTCATGCAGCACTAGATGACAGATCTGGTAAGTCACAAAGCTTTTACACACACATACTAGAATATTGCAAAGTGTATTAATCAACACCATCTTTATAATAAGTCAATACTGAGACTTTAAGAAAACAGACATATAATTGCAATACATATCATTATTATTACAGTCTGAAAATATAACACTACCTCCTGTTGCTTGACAAGAAAGGCATCAATAATATTCCTTTGGTCATTTACATCCAGTTGATCCCTGGATTTTATAAAATGTTCTTTAAGGAATCTTCTCATTGCCAGGCTATTTTTAAAAAGTGTCTTATGGCTGCCGGGAAACCAGCGTATCAGAGATGGATAAGCATTGAATAGCTGATGGAAAGAAATAGATGAATTACAGTGAGTCTTGTTACTTATTAGTCTTAGTTGGCATTAAATGTATGAAGCATTTGGTACAGAGCATAACGAAAAGTAAGTTATACATATAGATGAGAGTCTTGTTCAAGTGACACATATTGTGATAGAAAAGACAAAAATTACATTTTAAAAAGTAATTATTTTACACTGTGCAGTACTTATTTAAAATACGTTTTTCGGATACTGTATGAACTACCACTTAATTCATTCCTTGCTGATTCACACATGTCTACTAGAATTTTTTTTCCGAAATTTCAGCTGCGGATATTTAACTATATGTAATTTACAGAAAGGAGAAGGCAAAGAGTCCGTACAAGGACATCAGTGTCTGTGGCAAGTTCTATGAAGGTCCAAAGAACATTGTTACAATGTCCTTCACAAAGTCCAGTAACTGAAAATCATGAATAATGTGGGTTCCTAGCCATTACCACAGTCACAAAGGGTAGTCCAATGTAATGCAAAAGAACATACAGATAAGCAGGAAATAAAACAATATATTTAAAACATTACAAATGTTAAAACTTAAAAGGATGCTTTTCAAAAGTTTAAAATATGTAAATGAAAGTATTTTGTTAATAATAAAAAGATTATTAAGATTAACTATGAAGTTAAATTGAAATGTAAGATTGCAGTGCTTACCAAAACCATGGGACTGGCGTACACCTTTACACTTTCGTTTATTAAGTTCATGAGCTTTATAAACGTTGAATTGCTGTATTCAAAACGCTTCCCAAGCAGCATAGACACAATTATGTTGGCTATTGCAGCATTTATCAGCACTACATTCTCAAATGGTTTTCCTGGAATAAAAAGAAAATCAAGTATATGATTCAAACATATTGATAACATCTTTCTGTGCGTTAACATGTCAAATTATTTCCCTGTGATATGATATTGTTAAACAGATTAAGAGAACTTTAAATCAACACACCCTTCCCTTGATTTTGATTATTCAAAACAATATGTGAAGAAAAACAAACAAAACACATGTACCATTTGGTATGCTACAAACCAAACCAAGAATGTAGACTGGGAACTGCAGCATAGTAAGTCTGACATGTATAACAAAGATTATACTTCATGAACAAAAGTATAATTTAATTGTACAACATATTTTTGGAAATGACTCAACTAAAAGTGTTAGTGTAACATATGATTTGAGCTAAGTTGATTTTGTTAACAATTACATTAATCTAAAATGGGTAGAAGAGAGGGGACACACATATCAAGAAATTAACATATATAAGATCTATTCTACAGATAAACAAGTTAATGCACTAAATAGTAATACAGTGAAGACAAACAGTGTTAAGGCACTATGTGTTTGGCAAAGGGATAAACAAAATGTATTCATTTTTAGTCTTTTGGTTCAAACCAGTTTTCAAATTACGGCCTTATATAAAGTTTAAGTGTCCTGGACAGTTGAGATAGATGTGTTAAAGCTCAAAGAGCCACACTTAATTTGCCAAGAGCTGAATGATAAGTTATTTGCTACAATAGCAGTTAATCCATGCAGAAGAGCTGGAATAGTTGTTCAGCTTGAAAAGCTATATCTTTCGTATAGAATTTTAGACAAATACAATATCAAATCTATTAACATTACCTTTGAAAGATTTAAATACTTCCACTAATGAATCACATTCTTCACTAATCTTCTCTTCCATCAGTTTCTTTCCCATTCCAAAATCCCGTAGCGCAGAAAGTGTAAATCTTCTCATCACTTTCCAGTTTTCCCCGTTGGCAAAAATGACACCTTAGCAGAAAAATAATCAATGTATATATTTTTATTTAAAACTGATACATCAAAATGTATCATAGAACTATTTGCATGATAGCAGAACATAATTCTGCCTTCTCATAAATCATTAGTTAGACCTTTTCTGGAATATTTGACCACTAGAACAAAAACAAAGCCACAATAGAACTGGAACAGGTTCAGAGAAGGACTACAAAAAACAGTTGGCTCCATTTCTAGCAATGCAACACTGACAGCAAATGACTATGCCTTTTTAAACCTGTTTCTTTAAAAAAAAAATTAACTTCCATAATACTTACAATCATGATATTTAAAATAGAAAAATAAAAACAATTAAGCTTAAGTTTGTACACGGTGCACTTTGCAAAGCTTACCATTCCCTTTAGATACTTCATGGACCACAGGTAAGATAGGTCTCTCTGCAAACTCTTCAGCATGGTCTATAAGAGCCTCTTTTACAGCCTTGTATCCACACAGCACCACTACCCTCTCAAACCCAATCTGCATGCTGAATACTCGACCATATTTCTCAGACAGCTGTGAATAAAAATATTATATAGCAATGAACACATTAGGTAAGTAATTATACCTTACACACAACTGGACAAAACTGGTGTGTGCGCCTACTGACCTGTCGGCCATGTTTCTTCCAAATGATATGTGTTCCTGGTTACAAGGCTGTCAGTTCCATTCTATGATGGAAGACCACTCATCCCAAAGGTAACTGAGCTATATATCTATTTTAACTCAGCCATTTATATTTTTTAATTGCAGATTAAAGCTTTTATTTTATATGTTGTCTATATTAAAATATTTATCCCATTTTATTTAAGTCATATTATATTATATTGTCATATGATATAACTAAATTATATTATATTATATGTATTATATGTATTGTATTTATATATTTTATTGAATGTTATTGTTTTTTACGATGAGAACAAATCATCCCATTAATAATAGAAACTAACTACTGTGTAAAAATCATTTAAGAATCTATAGACTTATGACATCAGCACAATATCTTATTTGTCTAGTACTATTACACGGCTTCATCTTTGTTCCTACATTTATGATGTGTCTATGTTTTATAAATATTACCTCTTCATAAATTTTATGGGGTCTGTCTTTCTTCTTGAATAAAAGGTGCATGTTTCCAATTATTGGTAATGGTTTTGGTCCAGGGGGGAAATTTCCGTAACTGTTTCTTTTCCGGTCATTAAAATAATTCAGCATAAATAGGATTACGACGACTGAAACAAGTAAGGAGACGGGATCGAGGGAAAACATGACTGATGGAGAATCTGTAGGTGGGAAAAACAAAACAGACATTACAAATGGCAGATGACAATGACAGGTGAGAAGAGAAAAAAAATACATTTCTATTGAATTAGCACATTTGGTAACTCTACATATCAAGCTAAACATAAAACTTCCACTTAACTCACTTGAATCAACTGCCCTTTGGAATTCTGGCACACATTTCTGCAATGCGGATGAGAGCAGCTAATAAAGCCTACTTTAATGTACTACTCTATCACCATGACAACTGTTGAATCTCACATTGTGCACTTCTTTCCTAATTATACCGTGATCACATGTATTGTCTTTTGTGGAAGACACAGATAGCTAGAGATTTTCATCCTGGAATGGAATATTTGGGGGGATAGAGGGGATTACTGGGACAAAGTTCTAAATGTGACTTAATCAGCTGGGATATCCCATTGGCTTCTATGGTGACTGGGAACATATAGGATGGCTGCCACACAAATAACTTTTGTACAGGACCCCCAAGTCCCATATAGAAATGTGTATGAACTCAATGAATATCACAGAAGATCAGTAAATACCTCTTTCACGTTAATAGGGATCATGCGAAATATATATCCACTATTCACATTACAATATATTACAGTGAGGTCAAGCTTAATTGGTAAAGAGGATAGCACATTGTTCATATATATTGTATTTAAATGCTTAAAAAAACAAGTAGATAGTTATCAATGTAAGTCAGGATAGGAAGATACATTGTGATAAAAGCTAAACACTACTTTTAGTAATGCCCCTACTAACCTGTTATTCTGTAGAAAGCTCTGGAGGTGGAATCCTCTTGTTGGTTTGAATTCCGTCTGCTGTTATCTGCTCTCTTTTATAGTAGTGTCCTCTCTGTGTGATAGGTTAGTTTAGTATTTGGGTGAATGATGTCACATGTCTTTAGGCTGGTTGATATTTGACAGGATCTGTGAGGCAATTCTCCAAACATAACCCAAATAGATTATTTTTGTTAGTTTACTAAAAATAGAACTGGGGTTATTTGCTAGGAACAATTCTGGGACAAAGTGCTAAAAATGTCACGATCCGATTGCACAATGTTTTGCAGAACTTCACCTTATAATGGGGTCTCTGTAATGAGCTGAGGAAATAGATCCCTGTACTATCTGCACATCGGATTGATTAAATAGGGGGCCGGTAATTTTATGTATTTGAGGCCGCAGCCATATGCTGTTTCAATCCTGTTTTTTTTATATATATTCTTTTGTATTAGATATTTTCCTTATTAACATCCACTCTAATTCTATCAATAGAGTGTATGTAGAAACAGTGAATTAATACATATGACTAACAAACAATCTACTACATAAATACATACAAACTTATTCAAATAGAAAGAAAGAAAGAAAAAAAAATAACCTCACAAAAAACAGAATTATAAATTCCTCTCTCCCCACCTCATCTTCTCCTCCTCACTAATCTGTTTTTTTCCATTTGTCCCAAGTTTTTTTTTATAAATCCCCAAAGTGTTTGTCAAATAATAGTGTAGTTGTTCATAATAGCTATTCATCTCCACTGCTGCTATTATTTATTTTCTATTAGCACATTTCTTTGATTTCCAATTTCTCGCTATGCCCTTTTCCCTCACTTATAATATATGTCCCACCAGCTTTCTAATATGCTTTACATCTGGTAGAATAGTAAACAGTGCTGTTTCTACTCTTTTATTCCAATTACTTCTCGCTACCGCTCTTATCAATTGGAATATTGATCCTAATATCCAGATTCCTTCAGGCACTCCCACCAGATATGCACCATTGATCCCTTTTCTCCACAACCTCTCCAACATTCCACAGAAGTGGATCCAAACATTTTATTAAGTATTTTATTTTATTAAGACTGCTGGACATCAAAGGGACGTGTATGTTAGTTAAATAGATGTTACCTTGTGCTGACTGGGTAAATAAACCCCCAAAGCTGTGATCACAGGAGGTAATCTAATAACAATTGTTTGGAAGTTAATTGACTCCTTTGAGGGGTGATGTAATGAAGTTTCAGCAAAGCAACACCATTAATAATTATTATTAATAAATCTTTGTATATATTTATGTATTTCATTAATATATTATATATGCATGGTACAAATGATATAATAGAATTAAAATATTATATAGCAAATAATATATATATATATATATATATATATATATACATATATTTATACATCATATTATTTTTCCAGCTTGGCTACATTGGCCTAGATTTTGAAATTCTTATTTAATTTCCTGCCATTATTTATTGAGTTTCATAGTGTAAAATGGCATCTACAAAAATACAACTTTAATTTTCATATTTTTAGATTCCAAATATTCCTTTCATGTACAATCAACAAACTTTTCAGTATTCTAATGATATATTTTTATTAAACAAGTCATCCTTGATGTCCACTGCCTAAGATATATTTTTGACTGTCCTGTATTGTCCTTCCTATTTTCACAGTGCAGACAGTGAAGTGTTATTTGTTCTGGAACAGGTAACACACAACTAAACAGTTTGTCGTGACTGGGAACACTGGTCAGTGACCCATGGTTCATCTACTGCCTATTCTCCTAATGGACCTAGTGACTACATGAGGACATGGAAAATATAGTTCTCCACGAACAACGGCTACAACAGAGATAAATATAACTGAAATATATTATTTTAGATTAAAATAAAAACAATCCAAATACCTTATAAATCAGAGTGAGATTAAATGACCTCTGTCCCCTACACTTTGTTTATAATGTGATTATGGAGAATAATAAAATTGTGAAAAATAATCTATGCATTGTGTTAGCAGAGTTATACTCAAATGCATAGATTAAGAGAAAAATATATTGCCCAATAAGCAAATTACACATTTACCATTAAAAGGGAGATTGTTTGCATACCAAGAAACTTGTGATGTCATAAACAGGAGACACCACATTAGGGTTGCCACCCAGCTAATACGGGGGCAATAGCATGGCTGGTATTTTTGTGTGGAAAAGGTGGCAACCCTACACCCCATACACATGGAAAACATGTTGCTTTTCTACAAAAAAAAAAAATTATAGATTATTTTTGACCTTTTTTTATTTTTTTAATTTTCACTATTACCAGTGCATACAATAGTTAGGTGACAGAGTCCCTTTAATTTTACGCTAACATTCTGATGGATATATGTGTTTTCACAAATCAAGTTTGTGAACAGAACCTTTTTTTTTTTTATAACTTCATTTTGTCAATGATTTTATAACTGGCTGAAACTGATTGAAACATTCCTTTATTTAAATTAACGTTTAATGGTAGATATATTGGGGTCATCTGTAAAAGTTTATTATGTTGCAACGTTTTAAAAATGCAGCGGGAATATTACACTGGATTCACATTTAGAACTATGCTATAAAATAACCCCCATTGAGCAGTAACCAGACTTGTGATTATTTCTCCACTCACTTTTAACAGTTTTTTTTAGTATTACAGTAATATTAAATATTGTAAAATCAATGTTTTAATACACAAAATAATGAAAACAACACACAAGTGAAAACGTGCGCTGTGACCCAACACTTCAAAACACACAACTCAGGAAAAATAAATAATAAATTGTTACCCTTAAAGTAAATCAGCCTTAAAGTAAATCAGCTCAATATTCAATCTGAAGGGAAAAAAATAAAACAAAACAGAACAGAAATAATATAGTGTAGTATATCACATAAAAGTGCTGATAACAAATAATAAGTGAGAACACACTCACATCTTCCTGAGCAGAGATCTGCTCAGTCTAAACAGCATCCAGGGAGCCCACCAAGGGGTTAAAGATCCAACAGGTTCACAGAGGAATCCTAGGCAGCTTATTCAGGGTAGCAGTGTGTTTCTCTCTTGTTTCTTGTACACAAAATAATGACTTATTTATTTAAGTGCAACTTAAACTTTTGTTTATAAATTAGTCTATTCATATACTTTATACTACATTTTATTTCTAGAATTACATTTAAAACATATATATTTACACTATATCAGCATATGTGTTTCTGTATCTTAACCATATCCTGTGACAGTATTTTCAGTGTTTAATAAGATACAATTAATTTTATGTATACCCCAGGTATTCTGAGGCAAAGTTTGACAAGTTCATCTTAGTGAATAACCCCGGTTCTATTTTAATAGACATTAAAATATGAATCAAGCAAAATAAATGCATTCCCATTAAGACAGAGTTTAGCATATAATGTCAAATAACATATTCAGTGCATCTTTTTCAAACATACGTACAGCCAAGGCTAACCTGACCTTATCTGTACGTTCTGATGACCGTCATTGGCCTTCCTATTTAAACAAACGCAAAGCAGACTGAGGAAGTGACATGTGTACTGGAACAGGTAACACATAACCAAACAGTTTGTCATGACTTGGGAACATTGGCCAGTGACCTAGAGTTCAACTACTTCCTATTCTCTCAATGAACCTAGGGACTACATGAGGAGTTCTCCGTCGCTCGTGTTGAGAATAATGGATACTTTACAAGTGTCAGTGTCAGCTGTTTGGTCCTGATCACTGTCTCTATCATCTTATGGTTTGTGCGTTGAGTTCCACTCACTGCTTCAAAACTCTACCTGCTTATTTTATGCTGCATTTATCTATTCTGCCCTAACCGTATGTGGAGTGGACTCTGCCTGGCTTATACATCAATGGTGCATTCAATGCTATATTATAAGCATGTGTAGCAGTTCTATTATATCATTATGCATTGCTCCATTTAACCCTTAATAGGATGTGCCCATACTAACAGATTGTGCTTATATGTTTATTCTAGCTCTAGCTAATTTGGCTTGACTTTTATGAATGATGAATGTTAAATGAATTCCTTATTTATTGCCCTACTAGCTGACATAAGAGCTCATTTAGGGGGTCATGTACTAAACAAGTGCAGTGGGGAAAAAAGTCGGTAAAGTAAGGATAAATTTGCGACTATTTGTAACATTTCGCGCTTGTTTTCCCTGATTTGCGCCTCTTCCGTTTATTTTTATTTAGCGTGCATTTTTCCGGCTGCCCTAATAAATTGCGATTAGATTTGGGCACGCAAAAAAAAAAAATTGAGAATATTTTGTGAAAAATAATTCTTATTTGCATGTGAAAATTACACCAGCTTTTAGTAAGTGCTATCAAAAGAGGTAGAAAAATTGCCTGTTTTTATTCACAATTTGCGCGTATGTACTATTTGAGTGTTAAATGTTTAGTACATTGCAATAGGAGCAGAGAGCAAAAAATAGTTTTGAACATAAAATATATTTGTGTTTTTTTAGTACATGCCCCTCTTAGTTTATATTACTGATAGAGTCTTTATCTAATTGTTTTATTGTGTAATAATGTATATTTCATTAGATCATCTCTTTTTAAGTGTTTCCTTTTGACCTATTTTGCTCTAGTCCTCCCCATAGAAGCAGGCATACAAACAAATGGTTAGAGCATTTGGTACGCTTGGTGAGCACAGTCTTGCAAAATGCAACAAATAATATTGCTTTCCATACTGATATGTATTGCTCCAGCATCATACACTAAAATGCATAAAACCAGGAAAAACACTTAGTATATTTTTCTTTTGCCTTATGTTCATATACAGGCATATAGTTTGATAGGAAATCTGCATCCTTTTTTCGAAATACATGATTTGAAATATACAGAAGCATGGAAAGTGGCATGCAGTTATCCATGCAAATCACATGGCGTAATATATACATTTTAAATATTTATATAAAGAATATATAAATATAGACATTTATTTGAATATCAAAAAAATGCAAAAAAAATAGAAAAAATTGGAAAATATATATAAAAAAAATATAATACATTGGATATCCTAAAAAGTATATGTATATATTATTATTCCCGTAATATTAAGATGCATATATTTAAAGGATCTCTGTCAAAGTGCATATTGTATGACAACTTAAAGAGTAAATTTAAAGTGCCTCATAGAAAATTATACAAATCGAGCTCACTATTCAGAAATTTGTGAGGCCTCCAGGTCAAACAATCATCACATTTCTCATTTTCCTATTTCCTCAATATTATTTACCCCCATTCAGTGTGTCTTTACTTTATCAATGGCCCCGAATCTGATACATTTAGTCTTTTTGTTTTTGTGATCTTCCAGAAAATGTTTGGATAAGGAGTGTTGGTTGATTCCTTTTCTAATATTTCTGGCATGCTCCGATAGGCACTTCTTGAGGTTATCCTCACATACTGAAACCCACAAGGGGCATTCTAGGAGGTATATGACATTGGTTAGAGGAGCAGGGCAAAAACTGTTTAACCTCAAATTCCTTTTCCGATTGGAAAAGGAAGTATATTATATAATCAGATATCTTTTGTGGCCTGGACACCTTTCAAGCCGCACAATTCTTACAACCATAGGAATCTGTTTACTGTGATAAAAAGTGACTGTTTCCCAAATAAAGTCCCAGACGAGAGATGGTGAGATTATCGCACGTTACTTCTGGGCCTCGGACAACCACGGATGAGGGACACATAGTACACATACAAATCAAATGGAATAAAAAATAAATGACTGAACTGATATATGTCATTGTTTAGATGTGTTAGCTTTGTGATCGGTGGTGTTCCACTTGGGACTCATCGAGAGAACAGGAAGTAGTTAAACTATGGGTCACTGACCAATGCTCCCGGTCACGACAATCTGTTAAGTTACGTGTCACCTGTTACAGTACAAACAAAAGTGCTCATGTCTGCTTTATGTTTGTGATAATAATAATGAAGGCCACCGGAAAAATATGGATAAAGTCAGTACAAGCGATTTTGCAATAGGTTAGACAGTGGACATCATTGAAGACTTGTTTCATTCATTTAAGCTTTCCATTGGCTTCTACGGTCATTACTTCACTTGTAGAAGTTTCATCAGAATACCTGTACAAACATTTAACTCATTGTACATAATGAAACGTTGCAAACATTGCACAATGCAATGGCTTTAGATAAAGAACCAAATGTGCTGCTGTATTGTGAAAAAAAAAGTAATTAAATAAACAAAATATAGTGCAAAGTTGGATAATAATAATGTATAAACAACATTTCAAAAATACATAATTTTGTGCATACAAAATATATCTCTCTAGGGTTCTTTGTTACACAAATTAATGATACTATAACATATAAAAAATAAGGATTAAAAAGGCTTTCAGGAATCCAGAGCTACTAGAAATTAGTGGAGAAATTAACACCAGTCTTGTTACAGTTCAGTGTAGTTAACATTATACTTTAAAGAGGCCTTAAAAATAAAAATGTGCCATATAGAATGTTTCCCCTAGTGCTTACCTCTTATCCTGGTGTAATGTGCTGGAACAAACAACTTAACCATCTACAAATCATTAGCATGTTCTGTTCTCCTTCTCATGTGTCACTGCCTGTCTGCTCCCTCGTACTATAGGGTCATACTTCCTAGTTGTTTACCCCCTCTTAACGACATTGCAGAACAGGACATGCGCTATCACCCACGTTGTACACCCAAGACATGCTCCATCAACCACGTTGCATACCAAGGACATGGCCCAGCACTCACACTGTACACCAGGAACATGTCCCAAAACCCACACTGCACACCCATTATATGTCCCCTCACCCCATGACATGCCCCATCACTCACATTGCACACCCATTGCATGCCCCATAACACTAGGACATGCCCCATCACTCACATTGCACACCCATTACATGCCCTATCACCCCAGGACATGCCCCATCACCCACATTGCACATGCATTACATGCCCCATTACCGAGGACTTACCCCAGGTAATGCTGGTGTCTAGTGGCAGGCAGCAGGTTGTCTGTGCGCTGCCCAGGAGCACAGACAACCTACTATGCCTGTCATGAGTACCATGGCGTCACGTGTCCTGTCTGCACTCACCCTTCAAACCGCTCGACAGGCAGCATGAAAGGTTGTGTATGTGCCTAGACAGCACACAGTCACCATGCTGTAACCGTTGTGGTACTCTATTTCCTTCTATAATGTCTTAATTGGTTAGAATTTAACAGGGCTGAGCATGCAAATATATTTTTAGCAACAATATTATATAGATCGGCAGGATTCTCTATTTATATTTAATTGAGAAAACAATAAAAATCTATAATATTTATTAGTACCACTTGGAGATATATATACATCCTGAAAAGCATCGTCCTTGAGGACCATGAAAACGTATATATACGTCCTGAGTTTTAATCTAAGGAGCGCAACGCTATATGCCGGCAGTTACTCTTAGAGGTTGCATTTAAACTGGGATAGGCAATGATGCCTCATCATGCAACACCCTTCTCTGCCCCCGATCACTTGTCAATCGCGGGTGCCGTTTGGGAGGAACATGCTCCTCTAAAACTGGGTGCCCAACAGAGAGCGATGGACGTGATAAAAAAAATCTCTTCCGTCACTCTGAAACTGTTGCTTGATTATCCCTAGAGGCAGTCAGCAACATTACAGTTAGAAAAAAGAAGAAAAAAATAAAAGGAAAAAACTAACCGTCGATTTATTAACCCTATGTCTAGGGTTAGGGTTAGAATTAGGGTTACAGGTGGATAAGAGTTAGGTCAAGGGTTAGATTAAGGGGTGGGGGTAGATTTAGGGTTAAGGTCAAAAGGTCACAGTAGGAGAAAAAAATGGTTAGGAAACAAAAAAAAAATGCTTCTATTGGTTCTTTCTTATTATGTGAAGAAAAAAATATGGAAACATTGGAATTTCTAAACTCAGGACAAATGTTACAAAATATATAGACGGGGTATTTTTTATCATTTGTAATTGTTTTTTTTGTTTTTTTTTAAAAAAAACAGATCAAAGCTAGAAGGTTTTATTTTGGCATATTTTCATCATATTTTTTTTTTTCAAGGTTAAGCAAACGCATGACAAAAATAATGGAATTCTGGTCTTCAAGGAAGCATAGAACTCTGTCACTAAGTGGTTAAAATCAGATCATATTAAAACAAAACTTAATCAATGTTAACTCTGAGTAACAGACAGACAAGGTCATGACTAAATGAGACAATAAACTTGATTTTGTTTATAGTCTAAGCATCTTATGTACGAGATCTTCTGATCTCCCCAACCATCATCTCTGCTGGCCAGCTCTTTTATTTAAAGGGCAGCATTTTTAGCCCCCTTTCCCAGGCTGCCTTGTTCTAAATACAGCACCGTTTCTAATGCTCCATCAGCTGTGTCTGGTGCCTCTCATCCTATTAAAACCACCATCCTGTGAAACCACCATTGTCAGAATACAGTTGTTCTTCCTGCAATACAATAACGTCTGTTGCTGAGCTGCTGACCTGTGCACCAATTCTGGACCACTTGACCTTTTGCTGCCTTCCTCCTACCCACTGACTTCGAGTTGCCTGACTACGCTTGTTACAGCATTTTGTTCCATCCACTCAGCCCTGTTGCATGTTACCTCTAATTCCAGGTGGTCAGCCACCTTGGAAACGAGTGACCAAGCTGACCCGACTGCTGGATTCTAATCCTGCTTAAGCACCAGTATCCTTACACATATGTACATCAGGTTTTACTCTGAAAAGACAGTGATATTAGCGCCTCAGTCGCAACCTAAGCAGCACTTAAAGCAGTGTGTCCCTAAATCACACACAAAAACACATATCCAAATAAAAAATATCAAAAAGTGCACTGTAAGGTACACTGAAGTGGAGAGATATAAATATAAGACACCTGTTAGGTGAATATAATGTAGTAACCAAAGTGAGGATTAAGGTAGGGCAGACTTATATGCTCCCTCGGATACATGCACTCACAAACTCTTCTGGTATAAGTAGGCTTTTCCACAGAAAACTGTGTACAATCGTAGGTATCTTGTGGTCTGCAATCCTCTTCTCAGCTCAGATATAGGGAATAGATGACCACAGACAAAGTTAACATGGGAAAGGCACAACTTTTAATAAACAATAGTAGCTGCTTAGATTGGGGTTCTCAGAAATCCATGACACAGTGGGCACCACACAGTCTATGGGATAGAAGAGTCCAGTAAAATCAATAATATGTCACCGGGGAAGAAACCAGAGTGGAAATGCAGGTCTGTCCAGGAGCGCTATACTTTGGTCACTACATTATATTCACCTAACAGGTGTCTTATATTTATATCTCTCCACTTCAGTATACCTTACAGCGCACTTTTTGTATTTTTTGTTTTTTAGGTTTTTTAGGTTTTTAGTCTGTAATTAACCATCTTCTGGTGCAAAATGAGTCCAAAGGGTTCTTATTTTAATATGAAATAATGCATTTCACACTTATTTGTTCTACTGTGTCTATTGTTATCTCTTTGACAAGTGCCGTATTCTATCTGACCTTAGGAACGCACATCCGTAGGACAGAATATAGAAAATAGTTTAACTCTAGGTCACTGGCCAATGTTCCCAGTCATGACAAACTGTTTAGCTATGTTTTACCTGCTCCAGTACAAATGTCACATTCCTAGCCTGCTTTATGTTTCTTAAAATAGGTAAGCCAACACAGGTCATCAGAAAATACAGATACGGTCAAGTTTTTTTTAGAGGCAATTTTTCCTAGAAAGGAATAGTTAACCAGTGTATTTTAAGAGATGCACCAAACTTGTCATGTTACAAATAAAATCCTTCTGCACCGTTGATAAAGCTGTTAAAATTGCAATGCATTTGAATATGTTTAGGTTAATTTGCAAAAGCGATATTTTTAATTTGTCAACCCTTTAACCCCTTCCCGACATGTGACGTGCTAGGCACGTCACACAAAAATGTGTACTTAGTGACACATGACGTGTCTGGCATGTCATACACTAAAAATAGCAAAGAAAGTGCCTGAAGGGTCCTTTCTTCAATTTATCAGTGTTGCTACTATGCCTCTATGTAGAGGCAGTGTGCAACACTGAATTAAAGTACAGGGGAGCGTTATGTTCACTTCCCGGAGTGACCGTAGCTGCCATTTAAAAATGGCGGTGCTGACTGCACATGTGTGCTTGGGAAGCGAACGAGGCACTTAGCAACACCTAAAGATATGATGGTGGGTGCTCTCCTGGGCGACCACGTCAGCTACCTAGAAGGGAGCGCTGCCTATATAGGTGGCGCTTTCCATCTGCTGGCAAGAGCAACGGAATGATTTTTTTCACTTCCGTTGCTCTATGCCGGCACAGTAGATCAGTGTGAGCTGTGTGCCAACAAGTATGTAAGAGCTCAGATGAGCTCTTGCCATACAGTAATGAAAGCCAATATTTACAAATATTGTCTTTGATAGGTGTTGTCTTTGATATAGTTTTAGTGAGGGAGAAAGACAGATCAGATAAAGTAAAATGTAATAGTAATAAATTAAATATTTAATATAATATTAACAACATGAACCAAGGGCTTTTATAAAATCCATTTACAGTGTTTAACCCTTTCCCTGCCATTGATCACTGTGTATGCAGTGATCTTACAAAGCAGCACAGTTTTTGCTGTCTGTGAATTTTTGAGGGGTTAATTTGTTTACTGTAATTTATTATGTTAACACAAAGGCTCTTTTAAGAGTTATTAACCCCTTGCTTGCTGCAGATCATTGCCTAATTAGCGATCTGTTGCAAATGCAGTTATCTTGCTACAGAAACATTTTTTTGCATTTTTTAAACATTTTTGTTAATCCCGCTAGGGGTTAATCATACCCGCTAGGGGATTACGTTTAATGTAAACATTTTTTAAAGCTGTCTGAGTGCATGTATAGTGTTTAGTAACAGCCGATCAGTGTCAAAGGTGGTTTGGTGGTTGCTCAGATGAGCATCACCATTCACCTGGTCAGATCAATATTTGTAAATATTGATCTGACCTGTGCAGATCTGCCTCCCTCTGCTCACTTGAGTTTTAGTGAGGGTGAGAGACAGCGCTTTATAATATAAATATATAGATTTTTAAAAGTAATTAAATAAATACAATGTAGTGTAAAGTATAAACAAAAAATTCTAAAAAAAAAAATTCTAAAATAAAAGTATAAAATTGCACTGAACAAACATGAATATTAAATTTAGGGGTTTTCTGTGTTATTAATTTCCCAACAAACATTAATCTATGTACCACAGTAGAGTTACACTAATTAATGTTTCTATAATATTAAAACAGTTTTCGAGGCTTTCACAAATCCAGCACATCAAGAGGGATAAGCATTGAACAGCTAAGAAAAATGTTTTAGATAGATGATAGGGACTACAATGGAACGTGTAGCTTTAAAAGTATAAGAACCACAAACCTCTGAAGCTCTTGCTTGAATCTTCTGTATCTTCTGTACACCTTCAGTCTCCACCTTACCAGGCATTCCAAACCCCGACCATAATATAGAAAATTAGAGATGTTTCACACCTAATAGCGTTTAATCATATGCATCCTATGATTAAGTGCTATTAGGCACAAAACGCCTAAGGCTGTTATATATTTATTTAATAAAAACACTGTTGGAATACTTTTTTAAAACACCTGGTCTCCATGCTGTTTCTCTAATTTTTTTAGTGAACAAAAACGAGTGGAGAAATTATCACAAGTATTGTTACAGCTCAGTTGGAGTTATTTTTTGACCAGTCCCCATGGGAATTCCTGCTGTTTAGAGCATTGTTAAATATTTGCAAAATAATTTACTTTTATAAAAAACCTCCAAAATATTTAACACTGTATTTTAATAAATATAAAGGGAAAGGGAAGTTTTAATTAATTTCAGCTGGTTAGAAATTCATTTTTTTTTCTTTGCGACAAAAATGTAGACATAAATAACATTTTATGTTCACAAAATTGATTTGTTTAAATACAAATTTTCACCAACTGTGTACCTTTAACTGAATTAAAGGGACTCTGTCGCCTACATATTGTTTGCACTGTTAATAGAGAGAAGCAAACTCTTAGTGACATTACTTTGTGGTTGTCTTTTTCCCTTGGTGACATGGGATGTTTTAACATTTCTGCGGGTTTTGTGTTTAGCTGTAATTTTCTTCTCTCTCATTTACTGTACCCACACAAATTATATATTGTTTTTATCAGCATAAGAGGGACTTTCTTTATATAGCATTATTTTTATTATAAAAAAAAGACCTGAAAACTATTTTACACAATTACATTAATGATAAAAAAGCCCCCATCTAAATAGTTTCTAAATGTTGTCCTGAGTTTTGAAATATGCCATGTTTACACGCTTTTCTGTTTTTCTTACATGTTATAGGTCAGTAACCCATAACATGTTCAACATTTTGACCCAATGCTATCCTTAAATTTAACCCTAAGTCTAACCGTTATGCTTACCCTAAGACTCACCCTAATACTAACCCTAATATAACTCAAAAGCTAAACCTTATGCTAACCCTACCCTTAATATAGCTGTAACCTTAACTCTTATGCTAACCCTTCTAGGGCAGTCTAGCAACAACAAAAGAGTGACGGAAGTGATATGCAACACCTCCTTGCATGCTACTCTCCAATATGGCGCCAGCAATTCGCTTCATGTAGCAAGCACCAAATTCCGATGCCAATTATAGTCTGGTTTGAAAACCAATGAATACTTTCTCCTTCAGTAGTAATGAGGTATACACAACTTTTAATTATGCTGGCCCTAATGGTTGGCTTTGAATATACCCCATTATAACTTAAATAAGGAGATGCTTTAATTTTAGTTTATTGAAAAGACCACTGATAATCTTAGTATAACAGTTTGACCTTCGTTTTCTCTGGCTTCGGTTTGAGTCCATCCATTGTATAGTTTAAGAGCAACACAATGTGGAAGTGATTAGAGATCAAATGAGGAAGTGATTAGAGAAAATATATCAACAGGCTATATACATATTATGTATGTCCGCAAAGGGTAATACAATGGTACGTGTGCTGGCCTGACGCACCAACACAGGTTCCCAACCATGTCTCACATCACATCACAGTGACAGTGATCTATTTGCTCTATACAGTATTTACATTAATACTATAGTATTCCAACGAGTGCTGAGAAGCTTTAATATAATATCTTATTAATGATCCATTATCCAAAATGACCAGTTATACAAACTACTTCTGGTCACAAGCATTTTGGATAAGGGATACTCAACCTGTACCTTGCAAATAACCCCAGTTCTATTTTTAGTAAACTGACAAAAAAGAAAAAAATAATCTATTTGGGTTATGTTTGGAGAATTGCCTCACAGATCCTGTCAAACATCAACCAGCCTAAAGAAATGTGACATCATTCACCCAAATACTAAACTAACCTATCACACAGAGAGGACACTACTATAAAAGAGAGCAGATAACAGCAGACGGAATTCAAACCAACAAGAGAATTCCACCTCCAGAGCTTTCTACAGAATAACAGGTTAGTAGGGGCATTACTAAAAGTAGTGTTTAGCTTTTATCACAATGTATCTTCCTATCCTGACTTACATTGATAACGATCACTTTTTTAACCCTTTTAATTCAATATTTATGAACAATGTGATGTTCTCTTTACCTATCGAGCTTGAATCTGCTGTAATATATTGTAATGCTAATAGTGTATATTTTTCTTATGACCCCTATTACATCAATAGGGGTCATAAGAAAAATATACACTATTAGCATTACAATATATTACATTGGTATTTACTGTTCTACTCAATTTTGTGATATTCATTGAGCTAATATGCATTTCTTGGGGGTCCTGTACAAAGGATAATTATGAATCAACCATTCTGTATCAAGCCAATGGGATAGCACTACTGATTACATCACTTTCAGATATGAGCTCTATCCCCCCCACAAAGATTCCATTCCAGCCTAATAATCTCTCGCTAACTGTGTCTTCCACACAAAAAATAACATGAAATCACAGTATATTTAGTAAGAAAGTAATGGAATTCTTCCACTGTAAGAGAGAAGGCTGAGAAAATCTAATTTGTACTGGAAATTGTAGAATTGTATAGACTATGATTCTTTCATTCATCAAAATTGAAAACATTATTCATTTTAAAGTGCCTAATCAAAAAATGTCTTTATTATGTTTACCTGATTACACAACTATTTAGGTTGAAAAATGGCATTTAGTCCATCAACCTGAACTTTTAAATAAATAAATATTTGTTGATTTGAGTGAGTTAAGTGGAAGTTTTATGTTTAGCTTGATATGTAGAGTTACCACATGTGCTATTTCTATAGAAATTTACTTTTTTTTCTCTTCTCACCTGTCATTGTCATCTGCCATTTGTAATGTCTGTTTTGTTTTTCCCACCTACAGATTCTCCATCAGTCATGTTTTCCCTCGATCCCGTCTCCTTACTTGTTTCAGTCGTCGTAATCCTATTTATGCTGAATTATTTTAATGACCGGAAAAGAAACAGTTACGGAAATTTCCCCCCTGGACCAAAACCATTACCAATAATTGGAAACATGCACCTTTTATTCAAGAAGAAAGACAGACCCCATAAAATTTATGAAGAGGTAATATTTATAAAACATAGACATATCATAAATGTAGGAACAAAGATGAAGCTGTGTAATAGTACTAGACAAAGAAGATATTGTGTTGATGTCATAATTTTATAAATGCTTAAAATATTATTCTAACATAGTAATTTCTATTATTAATGAGATGATTTGTTCTCAATGTAAGATGGAAAACAATTATACATAATATAATTATATACAAATCAAATATGATAAATATATTAATATGTAAAATGTAAAAAAAAAAATACAATCTGAGTACTTGCAACTGCAATAAAAAATATAAATAAAAAGAGGTAATGTTTATAAAACATAGACATTTTATAAATGGAATATATAATAAATATGGAACAAAGATGAAACTGTAATACAACTTGACAATTAAGGCTAGATGTCAGAAGTCAATAGATGATGATATTATTATACTGTAGTTAGTGGCTATTATTAATGAGGTGATTTCTCCTCAATGTAAAATAAATAACAGATATACATATAATATAATACGTATAACATAAATAATATATATTAGTTATATTATATGATAGCATAAGTTAATAATATATAAATAAAATATGACCAATATAATATATATATGAAATAAAAGTAGATTACTCGCAACTGCTAAAATAACTAGTTATATAGTTCAATTAACTTTGATGTGTGGTTTTCGAGTGTAGAATGAAATCAACAGCATTGTAAGCGGGAACACTTATCATCTGGAAGGAACATGGCAGACAGGTCACCTGGTGGACACACATTGTTCTTTCTCCTTAGGCAATGCCCAGTTGTGTGTAAGGTATAATAATTTTTATTTAACATTTTCATTCACAGCTGTCTGAGAAATATGGTCGAGTATTCAGCATGCAGATTGGATTTGAAAAGGTAGTGGTGCTGTGTGGATACAAGGCTGTAAAAGAGGCTCTTATAGACCATGCTGAAGAGTTTGCAGAGAGACCTACCTTACCTGTGGTCCATGAAGTATCTAAAGGGAATGGTAAGCTATTACAATTTCTAACATGCACAGTACATATACAGCTTCATTTTTTTTATTTTAAACATCATGATTCTGCGAAAATTAAAAAAAAAACTGGTGTAAAAAGGTATGGTTATTTGCAGTTAGTGTTGCATTGGTAGAAAGGGATTGAAAAATTGTGTAGCCCTTCTCTGAACCTGTTCCAGATCTTTTGTGTCTTTGTTTTGTATTAGCGCCCAAAAGTGCACCACATATTCCAGATAAGGTCTTACTAATGATCTGATATCTTGCAAACAGTTACATGACAAATGTAATTAAACATATATGAATTGATTATTTGTTCTGTCCAGGTGTCATTTTTGCCCACGGCGAAAACTGGAAAGTGATGAGAAGATTTACTCTTTCTGCGCTACGGGATTTTGGAATGGGAAAGAAACTGATGGAAGAGAAGATTAGTGAAGAATGTGATTCATTAGTCGAAGTATTTAAATCTTTCAAAGGTAATGTTTCTATTTTTTATATTGTATTCGTCTCTTATAAATAATACAAGTTGAACAACTATTCCAGCTATTCTGTATTGATTAACTGCTATTGTAGCAAATAATTGATCATTTAACTCTTTGCAAATTGTGGCTTTTTGAGTATTAACATACCTTTGTCAACTATCCAGGACACTTAAACTTAAATAAGGCAGTAATTTGGAAACTGGTTTGAACCAAATGACTAAAAATGAATACATATTGTGTATCCCTTTGCCTGTATATCTTCCCTGTATTATAATTTAGTGCATTAACATGTTTATCTGTAGAATAGATCTTGCATATGTTAATTGCTTGATATATTTGTCACCTCCTTTCTACCCATTTTAGATTTTTTAATTACATTTTTAACAAAATCAATGTTATTTAGCTGCTTCTCTTATTATATTACACTAAAACTACACTTCAATTTTATTTCATTTCAAGAAGTATTATCTTTGTTATACATGTCAGACTTACTATGCTGCAGTTCCCAGTCTACATTCTTGGTTTGGTTTGCAGCATACCCAATGGTACATGTGTGTTGTTGTTTTTCTTTGAATCTTCTTTTGAATAATCACACTCTAGGAAAAGTTCTTGATTTATAGTCTTAATAACCTATGTAACAATCTCTCATTGTAGTAACATTATTTGACAGTTATGCAAATATTCTATGTTGATGGAAGTTATCAATGTATTTTAATCATATACTTCATTTCTTTTGTATTCAAGGAAAACCATTTGAGAACGTAGTGCTGATAAATGCTGCAATAGCCAACATAATTGTGTCTATGCTGCTTGGGAAGCGTTTTGAATACAGCAATTCAACGTTTATAAAGCTCATGAACTTAATAAACGAAAGCGTAAAGGTGTACGCCAGTCCCATGGTTTTGGTAAGCACTGCAATCTTACATTTCAATATAACTTCATAGTTAATATCTATCTTCCTTGTATTTTTTTATTAACAAAATATTTTCATTTGCTTATTTGAAATATATATGTAAAAAATATATTCGAGTTTTAAAATTTCAAATTGTTTAATTATAAAAGTAAACACTTAATGGTGACTATTTCCGGAACGGCTGTGATCTGCTCCTACAGTACCTACAAATACGAATAATAAAATGTATTTTAAATTGGTTCTGTATTATGTCAATGAAAAGAAACAGATCCAACTCAACAGTTTTTCTCTTCAGCTTTCTATCTCCTAAAAACTACATATACAGTTATGAGTTAATGTCCTTTAGCAACTCAAAGGACTTGAAACCACTGAGTTCCGCAAGCATTGATTAATTACAGAGTAACAGCTAACGACAGCCCTTCCTCAGAGGGGAGAATGAAAACTGATGAACAAAAAGACAGACCGCCTCCTAAGCTCTCCATTTCACTGATAGCAATGCATGATGAGGCCCCAGTGCAATAATCTTCAATGCTTAAACTACAGGAGAACTGTAATCTGTTTTACATTAAAATCAGCGATTTCCACATATAGTTAAAGTTTCTACAACATGCAGGAAAAATACAACCAAATGGAACAACCCCTATACGTTTTACAAACACATTCTATGTACATTTCTGTTTCGAAAATACAAAATTACTTTGGAATATGTTAAAAAGAGTAACTTGCTTCTTACTCCCGCTAGATCATAAGCATATGTACAGGACTCTCATGTATATGTATAACTTACTCCCTTTATGCTCTGTGCCAGATGCTGTATACATTGATTGCACTATATAAATACATGTCAATAGAGTGTAATGTTAACTAAGACTAATAAGTAACAAGACTCTCATCTATATGTATAACTTACTTTCCGTTATGCTCTGTACCAAATGCTTCATACATTTAATGCCAACTAAGACTAATAAGTAACAAGACTCACTGTAATTCATCTATTTGTTTCCATCAGCTATTCAATGCTTATCCATCTCTGATACGCTGGTTTCCCGGCAGCCATAAGACACTTTTTAAAAATAGCCTGGCAATGAGAAGATTCCTTAAAGAACATTTTATAAAATCCAGGGATCAACTGGATGTAAATGACCAAAGGAATATTATCGATGCCTTTCTTGTCAAGCAACAGGAGGTAGTGTTATATTTTCAGACTGTAATAATAATGATATGTATTGCAATTATATGTCTGTTTTCTTAAAGTCTCTGTATTGACTTATTATAAAGATGGTGTTGATTAATACACTTTGCAATATTCTAGTATGTGTGTGTAAAAGCTTTGTGACTTACCAGATCTGTCATCTAGTGCTGCATGAATTGAGGTTTGAACAGGCTCTGAGGTCAGGTCATTTACCAACTATCCAACCAGCTATCTGACCAAATATCTAACCAACTATCTAACCAATTATATAACCAGATATCTAACCAACTATCTAACCAATTATCCAACCAACTATCCAACCAGCTATCTAACCAACTATCTAACCAACTATCTAATCAGGTATCTAACCAACTATCTAACCAATTATCCAACCAACTATCCAACCAGCTATCTAACCAACTATCTAACCAACTATCTAATCAGGTATCTAACCAACTATCTAACCAATTATATAACCAGATATCTAACCAACTATCTAACTAACTATATAACCAGATATCTAACCAACTATCTAACCAATTATATAACCAGATATCTAACCAACTACCTAACCAACTCTATAACCAGATATCTAACCAACTACCTAACCAACTATCTAACCAACTATCCAACCAACCAATTATCTAACCAACTTCCAACCAACTATCCAACCAACTATCTAACTAAATATCTAACAAACTATATAACCAACTATCTAACCAACTATCTAACCAGCTATCTAACCATCTAACAACTACCTAACCAACAATATAACTAGATATCTATCCAACTTCCAACTAACAAACTATCTAACCAACTATCTAACCAAATATCTAACCAACTATTTAACCAACTATATAACCAGATATCTAACCAACTACCTACCCAACAAAATAACCAGATATCTAACCAACTATCTAACCAACTTTCTAACCAACTATATATACCAGATATCTAAACAGCTATCTAACCAAGTATCTAACCAAGTATCCAACCAACTATCAACCAACTATCTAACCAAGTATCTAAACAACTATCTAACCAGCCATCTAACAACTATCAACTGACTATCTAACTATCTAACCAACTATCTAACCAGGTATATAACAACTATCACCTGACTATCTAACCAACTATCTAACCAACTATCTAACCAGCCTAACGAAAGTATACAACTGAAATTGTATTCATGGTCACTAAACACAAACAAGCCAAGACTTAAAAACCCTAATACAACACAATATCTAGAGCAGTAAAAGTAGAATTATGCAAGTTACACAAAGTTACTTTTAAATATATACCTGAATGTCTATAAATCTACTATTTATTTTAAACTCAACTTAAAGTGAGATATTGCAGTGTAATCACCTATAGTATTACTTCTCATGTCTAACGTGAATGTTTTATAATGTTATTAGTATCAGCTTTAATGTAATAAACACAGGTTATACCATGATCAGAATCAGGATTTACTTGTTTGATATAATAAAGAGCTATATAAAGTATTTCATTAATATGTATCTTGTGTGTATTTCAGGAAAAGCCCAGTCCCAGATTATTTTTCAGCAATGATAATTTAGAATGTCTTTGTTGTAATTTGTTCTCTGCTGGAACCGACACAACCTCTACCACTCTGCGATGGGGTCTTCTATTAATGATGAAATACCCAGAGATACAAAGTAAGAAATGTGTTTATTTATCTCTTTACATGTGGGGATAATGTGTCTTATTGGTTAGGAATCAGTTGTTCCTCGAGATATTCTCAAGACATGCCTCTAGCTCTGTTAGCTTTAATGAATTCATTCTGTAGAGCTCAGCAGTCATCACACAGGTAAAGCATTGGGAAAGCATGGCTGTGAAGTGCATGTAATTGTGATACAGATGGATACTGAAGATCACAGCAATGAACAAGAATAATGTGGTAAATACTTTGGGTGTAGCTTCCAATTCAAGTGTCTGAGATCCACCAAAGGTTCAAAGTTTGATACATTGCTGAAGTCTTTAATGTTGGGTTTGTTTCTCCGACTCTGCACAGAAGTCACTTAGGGAATCAAAATGGTAATAATACCTGTACTTCCAAAAGTTATCTCTTTAATGCATAGGGACAATGCTCTGCATGTGTCTCTCCGCTGGAGGCAGGTTCCTGAGAAGTACATGGTCAGCTGATGTAATAATGCTTCATTCTTTTCACTGACAGAAAGTGTCCAAAATGAAATAGACAGAGTGATCGGATCTGCCCGGCCCAAACCAGAACACAGACAGGAAATGCCCTATACTGACGCCGTCATACATGAAGTTCAGAGATTCAGTAACATTGTCTCAAGCGGCGTTCCACGCGCCACTACTCGAGATATCACGTTTAGAGGATATTCCCTTCCCAAGGTAGATAATTATCCAAGTTTATCATATTCCTTCTCTGTGTGATTATATAAAGCTCCCTGTAACTTAGTGTGTGATATTTGGTTGCCTCTCATTGGCTACAAACCATAATGTCCTAGTAGTCTGACAGCAGACTGAGAAATCTCGGATTGTGCTCAGTCTGGTGCTTCAGAGAACCATCCATTCATTCCACTATCGTACCTTCTGTTTCATGTTTCCAGGCACTTTTCTATTCCTGCCTGTACTGATGACCCAACTTCACTTCTCTTTACCTGACCTTCTATGTTGACGTTTGATTTTTGTATCTTCCTCTGGACTCCTGCCCCATGTACATTGAGTGGTTTCCCTTACACTGTAACTAATATCACATAATCATGCAATATGAGAGTAGGGAGAATGCTGAGTTCCAGATGACATCACTGTGTGGACACAGAATGTATTGCATATGAAGGAGGTGATGTTAGACAACGTGGGAAGTGGTCTGAGAGAATACACATATACCAGAAATATATCAAAATGTTAAATGTATAATGTTAATGTAATATGTGCATTTTATGTTTTAGGGGACCCATGTTATACCACTTCTGGGATCTGTACTGCAGGATAAAGATTATTTTGAGAAACCAGACGAGTTTTATCCTCAACATTTTCTGGATTCAAAAGGAAATTTTGCGAAAAATGAAGCGTTCTTACCTTTTGCAGCCGGTAACGACAGCCTTGCAAATTTTATGTTTGTATACATATGTTTTTTTAAACAAATGACTTTCATATGGTGCAAGTGCAATGTTTTTGTCAGTTAATATTACAATAGATACTGTTCAGAAATGAATATTCAGTAATTTGAATAGGATATACCATAGGTTTACAGACTCACTGGGGAAAATTCAAACCGAGGATTTGTTTTTCTAAGTCAAACTCGGATACCTAATTTGACTTAGTATCAAAATGAAGATTAACTTCCAAAGTAACATTTTAGTGAACAGACCCAATTTAGACTCAATTGTGACTTTAATAGTATATGAAACTAATAGACTCAAGTTTGACTCCATTTTGACTTTAGAAATGTATGTATACTAGTATAAGATTGGGGAATTTGACTGATTGAGTTTAATTAAATCCAAATTTCAAACCCTACCTTATACTGGTGATCTTAGGTGAAATTCCTGTTAGTTTTCGGATAACATTCAGTCAAAATTCGACTCTTTCACCTGAATTCTTATACTATTGAATACAGGTGAATTTTCCATTCGTATGAAAATCATAATATATTCAGAATATTTTTAATTTGAAATGTAAAATAATGCTTTTTTTAATCATAGTTTTATTCTGAGCTATAATTATGAACCCCTTTAAAGGTATTAATGTTGTCACGAAAAAAATATAATTGGTGCAAACAGTTTATTTATATCTATATATTTATTTCTAGGTCGGAGAAGTTGTGCCGGGGAGAATTTGGCTAAAATGGAGCTGTTTATGTTCTTCACAAGATTGATGCAGAGCTTCACATTCCAGCCTCGTCCCGGGGTGGAGGCTGATCTCACCCCAATCATTGGGGGTACAGTGAGCCCTTTGATGAAGGAAATCTGTGCTGTGCCTCGTAGCTAGAGCCGGTCTGAACATGAGAAGAAATGGTCTGGGAAACAGACATGGCAATTTCAAAACAAACAGAGCCCAATTTACCTTAAATAAGGGCAGATATTGGCTAAGAGGGTCACTATTTCCAGAACACTGTAGATTAAAAACCATAGATGGGGCTGCTCGTTAACTTATCACAAGTTAGTGAATCTTTGAACGTTTACGCCCAAACTCCTTCCACCCATATACAAACCCGTTTATAGGACATGGCCTGTCACCTCTACAAATCCTAATAATAATTACATTTTCTGAAGTTGGCAGTGACTCTAGACTCTAGTGGGGCCTGGTACATTCATCCAGTGCAATAAGGATAATCATCATCATCTATAATACATGGTGCATGTGCAGGGCTTATATGTTTATTTCCTTGTGTATAGAGATCATACTGTATAATGAATGTTAAACCATAACCATTAAATTATTTATTTACTTTCATTTTAGTGAATGGTATTTGTGTTATTTACTTATTATTATTTATAATATTAATACATATTTTTCAAGACTGACTGTTTGTGTAACAATGTCAAAACTATAATCTAGTCACAAATAAATAAATAAATATATATATATATATATATATATATATATATATATATATATATATATATATATATATCCAACCTTTCATGCACTCACTATGTATGGCAATCACTAACGATGTAGACCCAGGTGCAGTGTCGTTTTTATAATATACACATCCAAAAAGAGAAAGAAGTACATGCACTTACGGGATTTTGACAACGGCTCCAGGGTAGCCGAAACGTTGAAATCTTTGAACAACTAATAATACAGCTTTTTCCTACTTTTGCTAAATCCTGTGAGTGCGTGTACTTCTTTCTCTTTTTGGATGTGTGTATATATATATATATAATGTAATACAATGCTTGATACACATGTACATATATAATGTCATACAATGCTAGTCACACATGTACATATATAATGTAATACAATGCTAGTCACACATGTACATATATAGTGCAATACAATGCTGGGCACACATCTACATATGTAATGCAATACAATGCTTGATACACATGTACATATATAATTTAATACAATGCTGGTCACACATCTACATATGTAATGCAATACAATGCTTGATACACATGTACATATATAATGTAATACAATGCTAGTCACACATGTACATATATAATGTAATACAATGCTGGTCACACATGTACATATATAATGTAATACAATGCTTGATACACATGTACATATATAATGTAATACAATGCTAGTCACACATGTACATATATAATGTAATACAATGCTGGTCACACATGTACATATATAATGTAATACAATGCTGGTCACACATGTACATATATAATGTAATACAATGCTAGTCACACATGTACATATATAATGTAATACAATGCTGGTCACACATGTACATATATAATGTAATACAATGCTGGTCACACATGTACATATATTATAATAAAATGCTGGTCACACATGTACATATATAGTGCAATACAATGCTGGGCACACATCTACATATGTAATGCACTACAATGCTGGCCACACATGTAGATATATAATGTAATACAATGCTAGTCAAACATGTACATATATAATGTAATACAAAGCTGGTCCAACATGTACATATATAATTCAATGCAATGCTGGTCCCGCATGTACATATGTAATGTAATACAATGCTGACCACACATGTACATATATCATGTAATACAATGCTGGGCACACATGTTCATATATAATGTATTACACTGCTGGTCACACATGTACATATATAATGTAATACAATGCGGGTTACA
Organism: Pelodytes ibericus; assembly: GCA_036172795.1. Lineage (NCBI taxonomy): Eukaryota > Metazoa > Chordata > Amphibia > Anura > Pelodytidae > Pelodytes > Pelodytes ibericus. The sequence goes on from CM069861.1 coordinate 206,848,870, forward strand.
CATGTACATATATAATTTAATACAATGCGGGTCACACATGTACATATGTAATGTAATACAATGCTGGTCATGCATGTACATACATAATGTAATACAATGCTGGTCACACATGTACATATATAATGTAATACAAGTAATACAATGCTGGCCAAACATGTACAGATGTAATGTAATACAATGCTGGCCACACATGTACATTTATAATGTAATACAATGCTGGTCACACATGTACATATATAATGTAATACAATGCTGGTCACACATGTACATAAATAATGTAATACAATGCCGGTTACACATGTACATATATTATAATATGATTCTGGTTGCACATGTACATATATAGTGCAATACAATTCTGGGCACACATGTACATATGTAATGTAATACAATGCTGGTCACACATGTACATATATAATGTAATACAATGGCTAGTCACACATGTACATAGTTAGTGCAATACAATGCTGGGCACACATGTTCATATATAATGTAATACAATGCTGGTCACACATGTACATAAATAATGTAATACAATGCCGGTTACACATGTAAATATATTATAATACGATTCTGGTTGCACATGTACATATATAGTGCAATACAATGCTGGGCACACATGTACATATGTAATGTAATACAATGCTGGTCACACATGTACATATATAATGTAATACAATGGCTAGTCACACATGTACATAGTTAGTGCAATACAATGCTGGGCACACATGTTCATATATAATGTATTATAATGCTCTTCACACATGTACATATATTATGTAATAAAATGCTGGGCACACATGTTCATATATAATGTAATACAATGCTGGTCACACATGTTCATAAATAATGTAATACAATGCCGGTTACACATGTACATATATTATAATACGATTCTGGTTGCACATGTACAGATATAGTGCAATACAATGCTGGGCACACATGTACATATGTAATGTAATACAATAATGGTCACGCATGTACATATTTAATGTAATACAATGCTGGTCACACATGTACATATTTAATGTAATACAATGCTGGTCACGCATGTACATATATAATCTAATACAATGCTGGTCACGCATGTACACACATAATGTAATACAATGTTGGTCACACATGTATATATATAATGTAATATAATGCTGGTCACACATGTATATATATAATGTAATACAATGCTAATCACACATGTACATATTTAATGCAATACACTGCTGGTCACACATTTACATATATAATGTAATACAATGCTGGTCACACATGTACATAAATAGTGTAATACAATGCCGGTTACACATGTACATATATTATAATACGATTCTGGTTGCACATGTACATATATAGTGCAATACAATGCTGGGCACACATGTACATATGTAATGTAATACAATGCTGGTCACACATGTACATATATAATGTAATACAATGGCTAGTCACACATGTACATAGTTAGTGCAATACAATGCTGGGCACACATGTTCATATATAATGTAATACAATGCTGGTCACACATGTACATAAATAATGTAATACAATGCCGGTTACACATGTACATATATTATAATACGATTCTGGTTGCACATGTACATATATAGTGCAATACAATGCTGGGCACACATGTACATATGTAATGTAATACAATGCTGGTCACACATGTACATATATAATGTTATACAATGGCTAGTCACACATGTACATAGTTAGTTCAATACAATGCTGGGCACACATGTTCATATATAATGTATTACAATGCTCTTCACACAAGTACATATATAATCTAATACAATGCTGGGCACACATGTTCATATATAATGTAATACAATGCTGGTCACACATGTACATATATAATGTAATACAATGGCTAGTCACACATGTACATAGTTAGTGCAATACAATGCTGGGCACACATGTTCATATATAATGTAATACAATGCTGGTCACACATGTACATATATCATGTAATACAATGCTGGTCACACATGTACATATGTGATGTAATACAATGCTGGTAACACATGTACAGATATAATAGAATACAATGCTGGCCACACATGTACATTTATAATGTTATACAATGCTGGTCACACATGTACATATGTAATGTAATACAATGCGGGTCACACATGTACATATGTAATGTAATACAATGCTGGTCATGCATGTACATACATAATGTAATTCAATGCTGGTCACACATGTACATATATAATGTAATACAAGTAATACAATGCTGGCCAAACATGTACAGATGTAATGTAATACAATGCTGGCCACACATGTACATTTATAATGTAATACAATGCTGGTCACACATGTACGTATATAATTATTAATGATCTCCCACGTTGTGCTGAGTGCCATGCCTCAGTGTTTGCTGATGACACAAAATTAGGTAAGGTAATAAAGACTAATCTTGATGTTTTTTCTTTACAGAAAGATTTGGACAGAGTGGGGAACTGGGCAAGAAAGTGGCAAATGAGGTTCAATATAGACAAATGTAAAGTTATGCATTATGGGAAAAATAATAACAAAGCAACATATACGTTAAATGGTATTTCCCTGGGAAAAAACTATTAACGAAAAGGATTTAGGAATCATTGTAGATAACAAACTTGGCAACAGTGCCCAATGCCAGTCAGCAGCTGCAAGGGCCAATAAGATATTGGCATGTATAAAACGAGGTATAGATTCACGGGAGGACGATATCATCTTGCCTCTTTACAAATCAATATTAAGACCTCACCTTGAATATGCAGTACAGTTCTGGGCACCAGCCCTTAAAAAGGATATTAAGGAACTAGAAAAAGTGCAAAGGAGAGCTACAAAATTAATAAGGGGATTGGAGGATCTTAGTTATGAAGAGAGACTTAAAAAATTGCATTTATTTACTTTAGAAAAAAGGCGTCTTAGAGGGGATATGATAACATTATATAAATATGTGCAGGGCCAATATAAGGAGCTCTCCAGGGACCTGTTCATTAATAGAAATGTACAAAGAACAAGAGGTCACCCCCTGAGACTGGAAGAGCAAAGATTTCATAGGCAGCAAAGGAAGGGATTCTTTACGGTAAGGACAATAACATTATGGAACTCACTGCCAAGAGAGGTAGTGCTATCAACCACAATAGATGCATTTAAAAATGGTCTGGATGTTTTTTTTAGAAAAGCAGAACATACAGGGGTATTAATAATAGAATGAGCATTAATAATAGAGGTTTTTGATCCAAGGAGAAATCTGATTGCCCTTTTGGAGTCAAGAAGGAATTTTTTTCCCCCTAGGAGGCAACATTCGAAAAACCTTCCTAAGGGGTTTTTTTGCCTTCTTTTGGATCAAAACGCTGAAATGATAGGTAGAAGGGTTGAACTTGATGGACTTGTGTCTTTTTTCAACCTAAATTACTATGTTACTATGTTACTATGTAATACAATTCTGGTCACACATTCAATATAAAGTTCATAACTATCAATTCCAAAGTATTACTATGTGTTCACTACTTTACAATACACAAGAGAAACACGTGTATCAGTTGATACAGTTTAGTAATGATTACATACAATTCCATGGTGTGAGAAGAATAAAGTAATTTAATCATGTTATTAAATAATAAAACATACAGGATGTCTTCTCCTCTGACACTTCTGAAGGAACAATATGGCTACTCTTGACACATAGTTGCAGTAGCTCTGTACTTGTTACTAGTTATATTTGGCATCATGCCTATTTGTCTTACCACAAGGGAACACCCCCACCTAGTGGTGACATATAAGTCTGACATGTCACAATGGCAATGCATAGAAAGCATTAAGCCCTATTTTGCTGAGTAGCCCAATTTGTATCCTAGTCTGGCATTCCTACAGTATATACAGTAGCATTGCTTTTATGTAATGTGATAGATTATAATGCGCCAGACTTTTTTTCCAAGTATGATGAAGGGTATTTAGCAGAGATTGACTGTCTATCTCAGCAGTCACAACGGCTGGTGCTTTATAAGAACTGATAAATGTCCAGTAGAATGTTACACAAATTTGAGGGATATATTTAAATGTCCTCCGAAATAACTCAAACACAACCATTTCTTGCAGGGAAAAGAAAAATATCGGTGAGGTAAGCTAGTCACAGGCTCAAAAAATATAAATGTATAAAATGTTGCTTACCAAACAGTTGTGAACATACTGCAAATACAGTGTGATTGGCTGTACAATGGATACAAACAAACAAAAACTTTCTGCACTTCTCACCCTAATAAAGTTGGCAACAAATATATAAACATAATATAAATGCGAGGTTTTGGTTAAATGAATTGGTCACACAAAGCATAATTAAGCTCACCCGCCACATCAAGAAACACTCTCAATAAGGTGAGAACCTAACCTCATCTACTATCTAGTGGGCACACAAAGCAGTTTATACTGCTACCAAAACCTTTTTAATGTGTTGGAGGAGGTGCAATTAAACCTCCTCCCAATTAACCCCTGAACAGCAAGCTGCAACCAGACAATGAGGAGCCAACAACCTCAAATATGTGCAAGCAGGGAAAAGAAAAATGTTGGTGCGCTTGGATCAATAAGCTCTATTATCAGTGCTTATTCTATTATTAATAGCCCTGTATCTTCTGCTTTTCCAAAAAAACACCCAGACCATTTTTAAATGCATCTATTGTGGTTGATAGCACTACCTCTCTTGGCAGTGAGTTCCATAATTTTATTGTCCTAACCGTAAAGAATCCCTTCCTTTGCTGTCTATGAAATCTTTGCTCTTCCAGTCTGAGGGGGTGACCTCTTGTTCTTTGTTCATTTCTGTTAATGAATAGGGCACTGGAGAGCTCTTTGTATTGGCCCTGCACATATTTATATAATGATATCATATCCCCTCTGAGACGCCTTTTTTCTAACATATATAAATGCAATTTTTTAAGTCTCTCTTCATAACTAAGATCCTCCAATCCCCGTATCAATTTTGTAGATCTCCTTTGCACTTTTTCTAGTTCCATAATATCCTTTTTAAGGACTGGTGCCCAGAACTGTACTGCATATTTAAGGTGAGGTCTTACCATTTATTTGTAAAGAGGCAAGATGATATCCTCCTCCCGTGAATCTATACCTCGTTTTATACATGCCAATATCTTATTGGCCCTTGCAGCTGCTGACTGCCATTGAGCACGGTTGCCAAGTCGGTTGCCAAGTTCTTCCCAAATCCTTTTCATTAGTCATTTTTCCCAGGGAAATGCCATTAAAAGTACATGTTGCTTTTTTTATTACTTTTCCCATAATGCATAACTTTACATTTGGCCATATTGAACCTCATTTGCCACTTTACTGCCCAATCAAAGAAAATGTCTGACACAAACCCAACACATCACATCACCCAAAGAACACCATCCCCACATTGAGACATGGTGGTGGCAGCATCATGCTGTGGGGATGTTTTTAAGCAGACGGGAATGGGAAACTGGTCAGAGTTGAGGGAAAGATGGATTTTGCTAAATACTGGGATATTCTTGAGCAAAACCTGTACCACTCTGCTCGTGATTTGAGGCTAGGACGGAGGCTCACATTCCAGCAGGACAATGACCCCAAACACACTGCTAAAGCAACACTTGAGTGGGGAAACATGTAAATGTGTTGGAATGGCCTAGTCAAAGCCCAGACCTCAATCCAACAGAAAATCTGTGGTCAGACTTAAAGATTGCTGTTCACAAGCGGAAACCATCCAACCTGAAGGAGCTGGAGCAGTTTTGCAATGAGGAATGGGCAAAAAACCCCAGTGGTAAGTTGTGGCAAGCTCATAGAGACTTATCCAAAGCAACTTGGAGCTGTGATTGCTGCAAAAGGTGGCTCTACAAAGTACTGACTTTAGGGGGGTGAATAGTTATGCACTTTGACATTTATTTTGTCCTATTTGTTGTTTGCTTCACAATAATAATAAAAAAAACATCTTCAAAGATGTGGGCATGTTCTGTAAGAAGACCTTGCTGATCTGGCTGCTGGACTCCAAACCTGCTAACATCAGTATCATTACACAGGCATTCTTTTATAAAACTGTATTACATGTTAAGCATGTAACATGTAAATAATAACAAACAGATTATACAGACACACAGCAAACATGAAGACTGAGCTGCACAGACTCAAGGCTGGAGAAACAGAACAAATGGTTGTGGATGGGATTTAAATAGAGGAACAGAGGAAACTGAGAACCTGGAACAGAAAAACTGTATAACAAATAGCACTAAAACCATAAATGAATGGGAACAAGAGAATAAAGGAGTATAAGCAGGAAACAAGGAAACCCTTTCAGGGCCGGTGCAAGGATTTTTGACACCCTAGGCAAAATAAAAATTGCCAACCCCCCACATTATCATACGATCTGCCCCCAATATGCCAGGATTTAGCCACCCAATATGCCAGGATTATTTTCCCCCACAATATGCCAGGATTATTTTCCCCCACAATATGCCAGGATTTTCCCCCGTGCGCCCACCCAGGATTGGAAATGGGACACTTCGTCGCGGCTGCTTCCACGCAGCCGCTTCACCGCCGACTCTGCACCACAAGACAGCTCATCGCAGGAGATTTCATCGCGGGACATTTCATCGCTAAATGTAAGTTTATTTTAGTTTATTTTAGTTAGGGTGGTCAGAATTAGGGTTTAGGGTGTTAGAATTAGGGTGTAGGGGGTTAATTTTAGTATTAGGGATCAGGGTTAATTTTGCATTAGGATTTGGGGGTTAGTATTAGGGTTTAGGGGGTTAGTATTAGGGTTTAGGGGGTTAGTATTAGGGGGTTAGTATTAGCGTTCGGGGGTAGTATTAGGGTTTAGGGGGTAGTATTAGGGTTCGGGGGTTAGTATTAGGGTTTAGGGGGTTAGTATTAGAGGTCGGGAGTTAGCATTAGGGTTCGGGGGTTAATTTTAGTAATGGGGTTAATTTTAGTATTGGGGTTTGGGGGGGCACTTTGGGGGGGGAATCATTTATTAGGGGGGGTATTTTCTTTTTACTTTTACATTTGTAAGAGCTGACAGTTTAGCGCTTAACTGTCAGCTCTTACATAGCCACGGCCGCGATCAAACGGCCGCGTTATTCTTCATTGCAGACAGTTCAGCGTTCTAACTGCCGCGCTGAACTGTCAGCGATGAAGATGCGGCGAAGAAGTGTCCTAGACCCCCCAGGATTGGCCCTGCACATATCCCATGATGTCAAGTCGTAATCTATGTTCTACAGCTAATGAAATGCTAATGTTTTTCTTGTTGTCAAATAGAAATCTGACACACGTGTGCATGCAGAGTGAAAAATACCTTCCTTTCATTCAGTAGTAATGCCTTTATCTGCATTCAGACACTAATCCCTGCTCCATCTAACACTCCCAACTGTGCCTACATTTTGTTTCTATTCTCTCTGTCATTTATACTTTGCTTGTATTGTGAACACAAACGATGACAATAATTAGTCAGGGTGAAACCTCAACACTTCGTCCCCCCACTTAAAGAGCACCTTCAGGACACAACCAGAACTGCTAGTATTCTGGGTAAAAACCCTGCAGTGCTGCTGAAGCAAACATGACAACATTACATACACACTAAAAATAGCACAAGCCAGAAAAAAAACTGCAATCTGGATTGGAACACAAGACCGGAACATGCTACCTCTTCGCATAGCATTTGTTCATATATCTGCAATGCTTGCTGTCTCACTATAGCCCCATTGGAGGAAAAGACACAATCCGGTGCCAGATCGTCTGAAGTGTTGGCACCAAGCACTGCATTCACAGACATGAATTTATGGTAACGACCTGGTAACACAGTGACATAGAAATTTAGGTTAAAAAAAAGTCACTTAAGATCAACCTTTCTACTTATAATTCCTGTCTTCGATTGAAAGTAAGCAGTTTCGAATTTTATCTCTCTGGGGGGTATATTCCTTCTTGACGCCAAAAGGCAATCAGATTTCTACTTCGTTCAACAAGCTGTAAAATATTAATGACTGTTTTTGAATGTATCTATTGTATTTGATAGCACTACCTCTCTTGGCAGTGAGTTCCATATCTTTATTTTCCTTACCGTAAAGAATCCCTTCCTTTGTTGTCTATGAAATCTTTGCTCTTCCAGTCTCAGGGAATTACTCAAGAGATTCACATTGATGTTTTCGTACAAAATGCTGAAGACTATCAATCAGTGCATTTTTCCAATCTACTTCTGGGTAATTAAAATCCCCCATGATAATAGCACACCATTTCTTCTGGATTCCCTCTAGGCTAGAGGAGCGGTCATCCCAGCTGTTAGTGAAAACACTTTTCAAGAAGCAAATCCACCTCTGAGTCTGCCTCCCCAACATCTTCACTTAAATGAGCAAATTTGTTAGGACTGGCTGCCCTCTTCCTCTTCCCTCCCCTGCTACAACCACATCTAATGGTCACCCAACTATGTGTCTGGTTCCCTTCTGGCTTATCTCCTTCCTCATTGCTCATAGCTGTGCTCAGTTGACAAAAGACTCTTCTCAAAGTTGTCAGTATCCCTCAGTGTTGCATTATGCCTCTCCAGAGCTCCATTCTGAGCTTCCAGGCATTCCAGACAGTTGCTCACATTTACAACAGAGATATGAACCCTGGAACTGTTGTTCCATGTATGCATACATGCAACAAGATGTGAACTAAGTGAGCTTGCTTATCATGTATGGTGCACGTGTGTGTTTCTGTAACTCCTGTGCTGCACTAACTGCATAAAAATGCACAAACTGTGAGCACACTCCATGAGTTAAACTACTCGCTTTATAATACAGAGGTGATTGATTTCAAACCACACCACTAACTAATTGAATACACTTCCCAAAGCAAACAGAAAAAAAGCAGATTTTTTTTTCCACAAACCTTAACCTTCTTTCTGCAAGTCAATATACAAACCCCAAATCACTATATGATACAGTGTTGATCCCTATGTGTTTAATCTGGGTGCTTGGGTAAATCTGTAGGTGCAATCTCAATGCAGGGAAAATCCTGTGGGTGCAATCTCAGTGCTCTGGGATTTCCTATGGGTGCCATCTGGGTGGTCTGACTAGATTTGTGGGTGTAGACCTTATGCTCTGGCAAGACCTGTGGGTGCAATCTGTGTGTTGGGTGCTCTGGCAAGACCTATGGGTGCAATATGTGTGCTAGGTGCACTGACAAGACCTTAAAGTGCAATCTGGGTGTCCTGACAGGACCTTTGTTTGCCAACAATACCTGTGGATGCATGCTGGGTGTCCTGACAAGAGCTTTTTTTGCAAACCGGTGTGCCCTAACAAGACCTTGTGGGTGCAACCTGGGGACCTGATAAATCCCATGGGTGCAAATTGTAAATGTGAAAAGACCTGTTGGTACAATATAGGTTCTCTTGCAAGTCATGTGGTTGAATGTGGGTTATGGGTAAAATCAAGGTGATCTAATACCTGTGTGCAATCTGGGTGCTAGGGAAAGTTCTGTGTGTGTATTCTGGGGGGGTCCTGTGTTTGCAATCTTAATGCTGGGACAGTTCCTTTAAATGCAACCTGGGTGCTGGGGAAATACCTATATGGAAATCTATGGGCACAATCTAGGCAGGGTCATCCTTAGCTAGGGGAAGAGGAATGTAAAGCCCCTGGGTGCATAGGTGGACAGGGGTGCAAGTTCACTCCAACCCTGTGAAGCAGCACCCCTTTCATTGGGCATGGACAGCATCATGTCTTTGTGTTAACAAACTATGCACTAGGACTATGTACAGACCTAACAAAGATTAAGGATAGAAAAAGAATAATGAAAGATGGGAGGGAGACTGAAGTTCAATAGTTGGGCGAGATATAGTCCTATGGTGAGGGGAGGAGAGAGACAACATAACTGGAGGAGAGGAAATAGACAGACAGGCATGGGAAAGGAGAGGAGAGAGAGACACAGACAGACATGGGAAAGGAGAGGAGAGGGACAGACATGGGAAGGAAGAGAAGAAATACACACAGACATAGGTGGAGAGGAGAGAGACAAACAGACAGATAGACATGGATGGAGAGGGGAGAGACAAACAGACACGGATGGAGAGGAGAGAGGTAGACATACATGGAGAGAGAAAAGGGAAAGAGACAGACATGGATGGATAGGAGAGAGACAGAAAATGAGGACAGAGAGACAAAAGGGGGGGGGGGGGAGATCATATAGAGAGAGGAGAGAGATAAAAGAGGTGGAGACAGACAGATATATGGATGGCATGGGAGAGAGAGAGACTTATAAAATATTTGTCTCACTGAGCACTGAATTCAGGTAATCATTAAGCTGGATATATACCAATCAGGGCTCACTCTCAGATGTGAATAACTCCCAAACCTGCAGTACCTACACTGCACTAAACCACTGTATTCTGGCTTAGCATCAGATACAGTAGTAACATTTCAAAACATACAGTATGAACAAGGCTATTAAACAATTAATTCCATAAATGAAGATAGATCTCATGAAGTTCCTACCAAATGAAGATGTACTCCACACTAATTCACGAGCGGAATGGTGTTTTTATTGTAGCTAATATAACACCGGCCAACTTCTGCTCCAATGCCATATTCAAGATTAACAAAAGTTAAATATGCACACAGGTGATGATATGCGCACACCCAGCCTCCTCCACACTGAAAAGGTCCAAAAAGCAGTGTGCTTAGAAAATATTAATTACACACATGTTAATGCTTAGATAGCTAACAAAAAGAAATTGCCCCTAGGTAGGTCGGGCACCAAACTTGTTGGCATGTCAGATGAAAATGCAAGAAGAGTTAATTCAGGTGAGAGTGCTCCAAAGCATCTGCTGACAGGGCGGGAACAGTGAAATAGTAAAAAGAAAAGCTGGCACATCAAACATCCTTGCAAACTGTAATTTATTGACGCATTTCACGATTCATGATTAAGCATCTTTGGACGTGAAATGCGTCAGGTGCCCACTCCCAAACCGTTATTTTTAATGCGTATGTTATTTTGGGTTTCCACAATAAATTACACCATTTCCACGGGTGTTTGATGTGCCATATTTTCTTTTTACTGGTCTCCAGTTCCTGATCTTATATCTAGGTTAGCCTTGTGCCTATCCATTGCGTGCATGATGGAACTCCTTCACTGTGTTTACCTCTACCACTTCCACTGGAAGGCTATTCCATACATCCACTGCCCTCTCAGTAAAGTAATACTTTCATTAGTCCCTGGCCTTATATTATATCTAGGATAGCCTTGTGCCTATCCCACACATGCTTAAACTCCTTCACTGTATTAACCTCTACCACTTCTGCTGGAAGACTATTCCATGCATCCACTACCCTCTTAGTAAAGTAATACTTTCATTAGTCCCTGGCCTTATCTTATATCTAGGATAGCCTTATACCTATAACCATGCATGCTTAAACTCCTTCACTGTATTAACCTCTACTACTTCTACATGAAGGCTATTCCATACATCCACTACCCTCTCAGTAAGGTAATACTTTCATTAGTCCCTGACCTTATCTTATATCTAGGATAGCCTTATACCTATCCCACGCATGCTTAAACTCCTTCACTGTATTAACCTCTACCACTTCTACTGGAAGACTATTCCATACATCCACTAACCTCTCAGTAAAGTAATACTTTCATTAGTCCCTGGCCTTATCTTATATCTAGGATAGTCTTATACCTATCCCACGCATGCTTAAACTCATTCACTGTATTAACCACTACCACTTCTACTGGAAGACTATTCCATACATCCACTACCCTCTCAGTAAAGTAATACTTTCATTAGTCCCTGACCTTATCTTATATCTAGGATAGCCTTATACCTATCCCATGCATGCTTAAACTCCTTCACTGTATTAACCTCTACTACTTCTACATGAAGGCTATTCCATACATCCACTACCCTCTCAGTAAAGTAATACTTCCTGATGTTACTTTTAAATTGTTGCCCCTCTAATTTAAGACTATAACCTCTCTTCGCTCTTGTGTCCTTCCTTGCGATGGTACAGGAACCACCTCCAACCCATAACATTTTAAAGTTGCAAGGGAGCCAGGGCCATCAGAAAAGCCTTTGTTTGGACCATGTACATATTTATATAACATGATCATATCCCCTATTAGACACAGTTTCCCTAGCGTGTACAAATATAACCTTTTTAGTCTTTCTTCATAACTAAATCTCTCCATTCCCCTTATTAGTTTTGTAGCCCTCCTCTGCGCATTCTCTAGTTCCATAATGACTCATTTTAGACAAGATCCCCAGAATTGAACTGCATATTCAAGGTGGGGGTCTTAGCAAGGACCTATAAAGAGGCAGAATAATATCTTCCTCCAGTGAGTCATTACCCTTTTTAATACAGGCCAATATCTTATTGGCATTTGCAGGCATCAGCTGGCACTGGGCACTGCTGCTAAGTCTATTGTCTATAATTATTCCCAAATCATTTTCATCAATAGATTTTGCCAAGAAAACACCATTTAAAGTATGTGTTGAATTTTTATTATTATACCAAAAATGCATAGTCACATTTGTCTTTATTGAATCTCATTTGCCATTTATCTGCCCAGTTACCCAATTTGTCAAAATCCTCTTGTAGTGAACACACATCTAGTTCAGACTATATTACGCTACTCATTGTCATCGGCAAACCCTGATGGGTGTATTCAGTAAAATTTTTACATTTGAGGTCCGACTTTCATTCTAGTTTGGCACCCAAATTTGGGTCTGGGTTTGGTAAAACCCGTGTCAAATCTTCCCCATTAAAAGCAATGAAAGGTGAAATGATCATAGCTATTTTTGAAATTAAGTCAAATTCAACACCCGAGTTTTTACTTAGTTTCAAAAATAGCTTTAATCATTTTGCCTCCCATTATTTTCAATGGGGAAGATTCAAACTTGTTTTTTTTTTGTAAGTCAAACTTGAGTGCCAAACTCAACTTACTATCAATTGCCAATACACACACAAACTTTTGGCCCTAAGCCTATATCAGTTCATTTGTACAGTAAGTAATCAAATGCCTTAGCAAAGTCTAAATATATCACATCCACTGCAGCAGCCCATCTATATTTCTACTCACTATATCATAGAATGCAATTAAATCAGGGACTAATCTATGGTTTTGAGTTCATTGTTAATTTATCCAACCATCTAATTTTTTTTTTTTTTTAACCCCTTAACGACAGATGACGTGCCAGGCACGTCACGGCAAATCGAGGACTTGCCGACAGCTGACGTGCCTGGCACGTCATGCACTAAACTGAGTAAAGAAAGCGACCAGCGGTCGCTTTCTTTACTCTAACGGTGTTGCTACAATGCCTCTAGGTAGAGGCATTGTGCAACACCCCCCAAAAGTGCAGGGGCGCGCTACGATCACTCCACGGAGTGATCGTAGCAGCCATTTAAAAATGGCTGCGCCGGCTGCACACATGTGCTTAGAAAGCGAACGATCGTTCGCTTTCTAAGCATCTCCGGTGTTGTTAAAGTGCCTCGCCAGCGAGGCACTTAACAACACCGTTCTGCTCCCCAGAGCCGATGGTGGTCGCTCTCCTGAGCGACCCCATCGGCTCAGTAGAAGGGAACGCTGCCTATACAGGCAGCGCTTCCCTTCTAATGGCAAGAGCATCGGAAGTGAAAGTATTTCACTTCCGATGCTCTAGGGGGAGCCAATCGATGCCGGCACAACAGATCTATGTGATCTGTGTGCAGGCATGTATGATAAGTGCTCTGATGAGCACTTATCATACTGTCAAAGGCAATATTAGCAAATATTGCCTTTGACAAGTATTGATCTGCCTCCCTCACCTTACTAGTTATAGTAAGGGAGAGAGACAGATCAGATAAAGTAAAAAAATAAAATAAAATAATAAAACAAATATTTAATAAAATTTTAAACACCAAGGGCTTTTATAAAAGCCATTTAACCCCTTCCCTGCCATTGATCGCTGTGTACGCAGTGATCATACACAGCAGCACATTTTTTGCTGTCTGTGCATTTTTTAGGGGTTAATTTTTTTTACTGTAATTCATTACAGTATAAAAAAAAGCTCTTTTAAGAGAGATTAACCCCTTTCTTGCTGTAGATCACTGCCTAAGCAGAGATCTGACGCAAATGCAGCAATCTTGCTGCAGAAGCATTTTTAATTTTTTTAAAACTTTTTTATTACACCCGTCACGTGTTAATTAGACCCGCTAGGGGACTACGTTTAACGTAATTTTTTTTTTAAATAAGAGCTATTAACCCCTTCCTTGCCGTATATCACTTCCTAAGCAGCACATATGGTCACTGCCTAAGCAGTGCATATGGTCACTGCCTAAGCAGCGCATATGGAGCAATCTAGTCGCAGAAGGATTTTTTTTTTGCTATCAGCATTTTTTTTGTCAGACTCGCTAGGGGTTAATTATACCCACTAGGGGATTACGTGTATTCCTTTTGAAGCTGTCTGAACACGTGTATAGCGATCAGTAACAGCCGATCAGTGGCAAAGGTGGTTTGGTGATTTCTCAGATGAGCATCACCATTCGTCTGGTTCGATCAATATTGGTAAATATTGTTCTGACCCATATGGATCTGCCTCCCTCTCCTCACTTGAGTTTTAGTGAGGGAAAGAGACAGATCTGTATAACATAATTTTTTAATTGTAATAAATTAAATAAAATGTTAAAAAAATTGTGAGTCCCAAGGGCTTTTATAAAAGCCATACCCTTTGTATAGTGTAGTGTATTAACCCCTTCCCTGCCACTGATCACTGCACAGCAGAAATTTTTTTCTTGTCTGTGCATTTTTAGGGGTTAATTTTTTTGTACAGTACTACAAAGGCTCTTATAAGAGCTATTAACCCCTTCCTTGCTCTACATGTTCAAATTCCAAGTTTGAAAATCAAAAAGCGCACCTCTCAAATGTAGCCTTTCAACACCCAACAAAGCTGACAAAGCTATGCATGGGTGGTATCCCTGTGCTCGGGAGATGTTGCTGAACATATATTGTGGTATTGTTTGTCAGTGACACATACCGAAATATGTGAATTTGTGTCTAAAGTACAATGTATGTGGGAAAAAATACACAATAAAATGACTACCACAAACTTTGACAAAGGCTGGTGGTAGAATTGGTGCATGGAAAGTGTTAAAATAACACCATTTAAAATAGCCTAGGGTGTCTACTTTTACAAAATATATACTTTTTGGGGTAAAATACACTGTCCTACTTTAAAAAAAAGTCCCAAATGAAAGATGGGCTCAGGCTGGCTACACGTCAATATTCCAAGTTGAAAATGCGCACCTTCACAATGTGGCCCTTTTAGCCCCCAAACAACCCAACAAACCTATGCATGGGTGGTATCCCTGTACTCAAGAGATGTTGCTGAACACTTATTGGGGTGTTATTTGGCAGTGACACATACCAAAATCTGTAAATTCATGTCTGAAGTACAAGGTTTGTGAAAAAAAAACACAAAAAAATTACTACCACAAACTTTGACAAAGGCTGGTGGTAGAATTAGTGCATGGAAAGTGTAAAAATACCACCATTTGAGATAGCCTAGGGTGTCTACTTTAAAAAAATATATGGGTTGATGTGGTAAAATACACTGGCTGGTTTCAAATATGTCCCAAATGGGACATGGGTGCAGGCTGTCTGCATGTCAAAATTTCAAATTGGAAAACCAAAAACTTCACCTCCCAAATTTGGCCTTTTACCCCCCAAACAATCCAACAAACCTATGCATGGGGGGTATCCCTGTACTCAAGAGATGTTTCTGAACACTTATTGGGGTGTTATTTGGCAGTGACACATACCAAAATCTGTAAATTTATGTCTGAAGTACAAGGTTTGTGAAAAAAAAACACAAAAAAATTACTACCACAAACTTTGACAAAGGCTGGTGGTAGAAATAGTGCATGGAAAGTGTTAAAATACCACCATTTGAGATAGCCTAGGGTGTCTACTTTTAAAAAATATATGGGTTGATGGGGTAAAATACACTGGCTGGTTTCAAATATGTCCCAAATGGGACATGGGTGCAGGCTGTCTGCATGTAAAAATTTCAAGTTGGAAAACAAAAAACTGCACCTCACAAATTTGGCATTTTAGCCCCCAAACAACCCAACAAACCTATGCATGGGTGGTATCCCTGTACTCAGGAGAAATAGTAGAATCTATTTAGCATGTTTTTTCGTTCGCTATTGTCGATGAGGAGAAGTTGTTTCAAATAAAAACAAAGAAATTTGTGTATTTTTTTTTTTTTTACCATATTTTATTATTTTTTTTTAATAATATGATAAGATATGATCAAAAATATGGCATCCATAGAAAGCCCTTTTTGTCCCGATAAAAACAATATATAATATGTGTGGGTAGAGCAAATTGACGAAGAAGAAAATTACTGCTAAACACAAACAGCACAGAAATGTTAAAATAGCCATTGTCCAGAAAGGACAAAAATGTTTCAAAGGCTCTGTCCTTAAGGGGTTAAAGTATAAAGGAGCATAAAATAAATGAAATATAAAAAAAAAGCTCAGTTGATTCATTTTATTTAGAGCGAGTTGTATAGGATTAATAGTGGTAATACCTTTATTAAATTCTCTGTGTTCTACTGATTTAAGTGCCTCTTACATTGTATTTCTATCAGGATTTCTTTATAATATATATATTACTGATTACACAGGAGAATAGGATATTTGCTTCCTGGAAACTGTCCATGGCACTGTGGACAGTTGAACACACCCGTATTGGTCTGCCGGGTGGTAGATCTAGTTGCGAGGCAATGCACAAATAGAATGAGCGACTGGAGGCGTGGTTAAACCAACTGCAGGGGTCAGATCAAGCTCCGCGCCAGGAATAGGCTGGAAGGTGAAGTTTTGGAGAAGACGCGTGAAGAACAGGAAGAGTTCCATTTTGGCTAAATTCTCCCCAGCGCAACTTCTTCGACCTGGAAATAAGGAACATTTTTCAAATTAATAGCGATCATTAGCATAGCTGGCAGAGCTGGTCAGAGTGCAAAGAGCTAATCAGTGTTGGGCTTGTGTCGCTCATCTGATCAAGATCATTTTTAGGGAGGATCTTGTTAATGTCCCCTATGTTGATCACCTTTGAAAACAAGGGTCTTTCTCTGCATCGAGAGACAGTCACCAATGTGACCAGCCTGCCTGCTTCCAAAGGAGGCACGGCAGGCACTGGTCATAGAATAAACTGGTATCTCCTATCAAAAGTATTTTATAAAGAAATCAAAGCACTGCATAAGATTAAGGACGCATAGTGTCACGCAAATAATAAAGTAGATATTCATTAATAGAGTAGATGGGCCGAATGTTTTTTGTCTGCCGACATATTCTATGTTTCTTTAAGTGATCTAGATGCATGCAAAAATTATACATGATTGTCCTTGCAAAAAAGAAAGACAAATTAAGGAAATTTACTCCACGGTATGCAATTTTTTTTTTTATCAAGCATGTCTTTGACCCCTTAATGACAGGTATGTTTTGTTCATAAAGACACAAAATTACTCTTTTGTGTGACACAGAAGCAGAGTTGGAGTCTTACTTTTACATTGAGCATGGCAGATTTAGGAGACTGATGGTGGCCTCATCTGACAGAGGGGGATTCCCTGTGATTACCTATAGTGGGATCTGCAGTATAGCTAGTTCCATGGCCCCATCTGGGCTGCTCTTAAAGAGGGAGTAAACCCCAATATTATTTTTTTTTCTATGTGAAAGTCTACTTCTCCTTGTCTTATATCATTTTACAATGGAACTTCTGCAAAGCACCATTTAAAATATCTCCCATGGTATTTATCAAAGAAAAAAAAGACTTGGGAGAAATCATTTAATGAAGCTCATGCTACACTCAGATAGTCCATCTGTCAGTCTAGTGGTGTGTCTGTGTGTCAGTTATGGGAGGGAGGTAATTATGTGTGAATGGGAATGAAAATGGGAAAATTAATATGAACAGTTAATAAGGGATGACAGGGGAGCTGGAATGAATTTGAATATGTATGTGAATGTTCATATAAATATCTAGGAAGTATGACACTGCAGTTTGAGGTAGCAGGTAGACAGACACAAACTGCCAGCACTGTAGTAGAAGAAGAGCGCACATCATGCTTGGGATTTATTTGGGTAAGCACATTTTACCAGGATAAAAGATAAGCATTAGGGCAACCTCTTCACATTTTTATTTTTAAGATTTAATCCCTCTTTAAGTAGATGTGCTGCCCGCATTGGTCCATGTATTTTGGGGATATTAAGACCATCTGCGTGAACAGGTTGAAACACGTGTATTGCATCGAGAATAACTAATTGGTTAATTACTATTGCACGTGTTCCATCAGATCTTGTCTCCATTCATATTCTTATTATTCGATGGAATCTGTTGCACTATGGATGTAAAATGGAATTAGTAATTACCGGCTGAGAAAGGCATGAAAGCATCACTCTTTACAAATTTTCCTTCTGAGTTCAGGAAATGTTCAGGGTAGAACTCATCTGGCTTCGCAAAGTGATCCTTATCTCTCAGTACCGACGTCAGCAAAGGAACAATATGGGTATCCTAGAAATACAACAACAATCGAAGTCAAAATAGCTGAGTTGGAAGAACAATGTTTGGCGGCTCAGTCCCACAGAAGTGTGCAATTAGCCTCACAAGCTTACTCCAAAGTAAAAACGCGATATGTCATCAGAGGATCATCGGCACTCTTAAATGAAATAAGTCCCAATGCAGATCCATGTCAAATCATGGCGTTTCTGTCATCCATATAAGGATCACAAACAAATTCAATGCAGAATTTCACAGGTAAATGAATGTATATCTGTGCAAGTGAAAGTCTGACGCATTTCACACAGTCAGTGCTTTCTCAAAAACCACCCACAAACTCATCATCCCGTTATATACACTCACAAGTCAAGTTTAAAAAAATATAAAAACACCTGATGGTCTTAAAGTCCCAGTCGATTAAGACATCCAGTTTATCAAAGGAAAACCGTTTCGGACTAAACTTCCCGTCAGAGGAGGAGGACCCACACGTCAATCTTCAAATGGCAAAACGTCACTAAACAATGATCACGGTGTATACTTATATAATGGAAATGACGCAAGTCTAAGTGCTACACCAAACACAGGAAAAATGTATCAAAAGGATGTATATAATACATGTACTGTCTACAGTGACTGTAGAGAAACCTGTTTAATGTGGCTTTTGTGAAAACAATAAATTAGCAAAACAGGTCAAGAATTCACCTGGGAATAAATTGATTTATAGATTGTGCCTCATTCCTTCCAATAAGCCTACTGAAAGTGAGCTGGAAAAATGTTTCCTTCTCAGATATTTTAACCTTATTTTTTCAATTTGAGTTATCATTTCACAAGAGAACACTGGTTAGTGAGATAACCCTGTATTGAAAGGTTTGATAAAATGGCCCCCTTTAAAACAAAAGACAAAAAGAAGCACATTCTTGCCTTTGGTATAAAATACCCTCTGAATTTAACATCTCGAGTGGTCACATGGGGAAGGTTGCCCGGCACGATGTTGGCAAACCTTTGTATTTCGTGAATAACTGCGTCGGTGAACGGCATTTCTTTTCGATGTTCTGACTGAGGCTGCGCTGATCCGATCACTTTATCTATTTCATTTTGAACCTTTTCTGTAAAATAAAATAAAAAAATAAAACAAAATAGCATGTTTCATTCAGGAGATATCACGAGGAATGCAGATGAGAAGCTAAGCACTAGGAGATTTACTTGACGGAATCTGTGCTTCTCAAAGACAGGCACTACCCTAATAGGCCTATCAGACAATAAGGCAGTCTTTGATACAAACTAATAAGTTAGTTAGACTAGAACATTTCCTCTAAGCAGCCATTCTATAGTTTTCTTGTTATGAACCTGAACAGATCTCACCTTAACTTGTCGTTCCATATACATGTATGGATGCCCATTTTTTGGAGGAATGCATATATACTTTACATGCTACCCTGCAGAATGTATCATTTATTAATCTCTTTATAGATTAATTTACTGGCTCTTACAGGACACACTCTGATTCTACATTCTACAGCAGGGATTGGCAACCTTTGCCACTCCAGATCTTGTGGAAAGTGCGGTATTTACCACAAGGCATCCTAGGTCGGAAAATTTCGGGGGCACCCCTCAACAGTGAAAAAGAAACACAAGCAAAAAACGCACAGGCAGCCTGATCACAATGATCCGGCTACCTTGGAGTTTTTTTCTTAGAGGGCGGAGTGATGACAGGTCACATGACCCGGTGCTATGACGTCACCGGGTCACGTGACCTATCAACACTCACCATGCTGCCTGCCACTAGCCACCAGGGATCAGGATAAGTCCTGAGGAGGCATGTAATGGGGTAATGGTGGTATGTAATAGGGCTGATGGGGCATGTAATGGAGGTGATGGGGCATGTAATGGAGATGATGAGGCATGTATTGGGGTTGATGGAGGCATATAATGGGGTGATGGAGGCATGCAATTAGGGTGATGGAGGCATGTAATGAGGGTGATGGAGGTATGTAATGGGGGTGATGGAGGTATAAAATGGGGGTGATGGAGGTATGTAATGGGGGTGATGGAGGTATAAAATGGGGGTGATGGAGGCATGTAATGGGGTGATGGAGGTATATGATGGGGTCATGTAATGGGGTTATATGGGTTATGGGGTATGTCGTGCGTGTGCATATTTGGTAGAGGGGTGCCTGAATTTTGTCTGTCTAGGGCAGCACAAAGCCAAGTATAAATAAATATCCCATAATGCTCTTATAGCCATAATGCTGGCAAAGCATCAAGGAAAATGTAGTCCACAGCATCTGGAGTGCCGAAGGTTGCCTACCTCTGTTCTATGCGAGAGTTGCAAAGGTCATCAGAAGAGACGAGAGACTGCCTAGGAATGTCATGGTATTTGTAGAGCAAATATAAAGAGCGTTGTCAGTGAGGACCAGGATATTCGATTTATTTTATAAACACAAATTAAACATTTTGTGACGTATGCTGCTACAATATGAACAAATATCCTTTTAAAAGGTAACTTTAATTTAAGCATTTTTGAGGCTGTTGAAGTGATTGTAACATACCCTATATTTCTGGGTACTTTGCCTTTTTGTTTCGGTCACGACACTTGTCTTGTTTGTTGGATTGCAGACATTACTTAAAACAATACCTGCCATGCTATTGCCTCCATAGAGTTAAACATACACATTATGCCCTTCCAACCACCTTAACTATGGACAACATTCTGCGGAGGTCCATGTCTATTGTCCACTCTGTATCGGTGGGATCTCTATTCAGTCATATGCAGCATTAAAGGTCTGATTAAATCATAATATAATTGTCTTACTCTGAACCTCTGGGTATTTCATCATGAGTAGAAGACCCCACCGCAGAGTGGTAGATGTCGTCTCCATGCCAGCACCAAATAAATCAAACACGAGCATTATCAAGTTCTCGTTGTGGTAATATAATTCAGGATTAGGCTTTTCCTGTCAAAAGATAGATTAATAAAAACAGAAAGAGTTAATTCAATGTAATAAGAAAATATTTTTTGGAGTCCATGCGAGACATTAAAAGGTTCATATTCCCTACGACTCACATAGAATAATCATTTCACTGGGATAGAATTCAGTCAGTGTGTAAGGACAGCTAGCTGAACCATGTGACTGATGTGTTTTTATCTAGCTGTGGCAAGGAGATCTTGCCTCATTCTGGTGAACTCCAGTGCACTTCCCTACAAAGAAAGGTTTGGTTGGCATGTTAAGCTGGCAAAATGTGTTATTAAATGATGTCGAGTCCATTGCGCCATCCAACATTACCAGTATTTGTGTCACTGATGTGGTGGGGTAATGAGCCTAAGCATGGCACATCAACAGTCAAACACTTTATTACTATTGGATTAAATCATGAAATTATTTTGACTGTCTACACTCAATGCCAGAGCAATAATTAAGGTCAGTGGACTGAGGCACTAGCCTCCGTAGCACACATTTGAGGGAGGTGCAGCTCATTTCCATGGGAAGATGAGAATATTATCTGTGAGCCTCTGTTCCCATGATGCACAGCTTACCTAAAGTCTCCCATGATGCTCAGCTTCAACCAATATGATAAGGTACTATATACTGATAAGGAACTAATCTTTCTACTGTCTCTTGTTAGGTATACACTCATTGAAGCTACACTATACCACAGTCTATGTCTGGCTAACTATAAACTAATGTAAACTACATTCATACTACTATCTAACCGGCTCACTATATAACCAATAAATTGTTCAGTGTTTTTCTATACACAATGTGGTCATTAAATGTCAGCATGCCTCTGTCCATTTATTATATATTAATCCAGATAGATTAAAATCCAGATAGATATAGGGAGACGAGTTAACCTCAGGTGGCTAGACAGATATAGGCAATGTCAAAGGAGTTAACCCCTTTGGTGGCTAGACAGATATTGGCAGTGTCAGAGGAATTAACCCCTTGGGTGGCAAGAGAGATATAGGAAGTGTCAGAGGAATTAAGCCCTTGGGTGGCTGGACAGATATAGGAAATGTCAGAGGAATTAACCCCTTGGGTGGCTAGACAGATATACGAAGTTTCAGAGGAGATAACCCGAGTGGGGTTTTGATCCCCTGCTGATTTTGAACGTCTATCATTTTAATGGTAGGTGCATTTTAACAATGAGAAACAAAAAAAAAAAAAAGCGCATGTCAAAAAAGAGGATTTGCATGTCAGTGAGTGAAATAAGTATTTCATCCCCTATCAAACAGTAAGATTTCTGGCTCCCATGTGTCTTTTATACAGGTAATGAGCTGAGATTAGGAGCACTCTTTTAAAGGGAGTGCTCCTAATCTCAGCTTGTTACCTGTATAAAAGACACCTGTCTACAAAAAAATCATTCAAATTCCAAACTCTCCACCATGACCAAGACCAAAGAGCTGTCCAAGGATGTCAGGGACAAGATTGTAGACTTACACAAGGCTGGAATGGGCTACAAGAACATCACCAATGGTCATGAGAACTGGGATGACCCAGGACTACACAGGAAGATTTTGATAATGATCTCAATGCAGCTGGGACCATAGTCACTAAGAAAACAATTGGTAACACACTACGCTGTGAAGCACTGAAATCCTGCAGCACCCGCAAGGTCCCCCTGCTCAAGAAACCACATGTACTGGCCCATACGAAGCTTGCCAATGAACATCTAAATGATTCAGAGGAGAACTGGCTGAAAATGTTGTGGTCAGATGAGATCAAAATCAAGCATCAATGCAACTCACTGTGATAGGAGGAGGAGGAATGCTGCCTATGACCCCAAGAAACCCATCCCCAGCCTCAAACATTTAGGTGGAAACATTATGCATTGGGGGTGTTTTTCTGCTAAGGGGACAGAACAACTGCACCACATCAAAGGGATGATGGACAGGGTCATGTACCATCAAATCTTGGGTGAAAACCTCTTTCACTCAGCCAGGGCATTGAAAAAGGGTCATGGATGGCTATTCCAGCATGACAATGACCCAAAGCCACAAAGGAGTGGCTCAAGAAGAAGCTCATTAAGGTCCTGGAGTGGCCTAGCCAGTCTCCAGACCTTAATCCCATAGAAAATTTGTGGAGGAAGATGAAGGTTGGAGTTGCTAAATGTCAGCCTCAAAACCTCAATGATTCGGAAAGTATCTGCAAAGAGGAGTGGGACAAAATCCCTCCTGAGATGTGTGCAAACCTGATGGCCAACTACAAGAAACATCTGACCTCTGTGATTGCCAACAAGGGTTTTACCACCAAGTACTAAGTCGAAGGGGTCAAATAGTTATTTCACTCATTGACATGAAAATCAATTTATATCTATTTTGACATTTGTTTTTCTGGATTTTCTTTTTTGTTATTCTGTCTCTCACTGTTAAAATATATCTACCATTAATATTATAGATTGGATCATTTCTTTGTCAGTGAGCAAACGTTCAAAATAAGCAGGCTATCAAATACAGAGGAGTTAACCCCTTTATCCATTAGACAATCCCTCTCGCACATACACAGACAGTCACTCATACATACACACACACACACACGCTCACTCACTCTCACAGACACACATGCACACTGACTCACTCACACTCACAAACACACACAGTCACTCTCACTGACACAAACACATACTCACTCACTCTCACAGACACACACACACTGTCAGTTTTTACCTTACCTGTTGCATCTCTTGCTCTGAGCTCCGTGTGAAGGAGGGACTGAGCCAATCATGAGAGACTTCTGAACTCTCAGCCAATCAGGGTAGGTACAAGTGAAATGTTAGTTGATAGTACATGCCAGTTTATCCTCTGACCGACAGCTGCCATGCTTAGGAAGTTTTTGCATGGGATCAGCAAAGGGGGCCTTAACTTCCAATAACAACTGATTAACCTTATGGTGTTATTCCTTGCCAGGAATCAAACCTGCAACACTGTAGACTGAACAGCTCACCGTTTAGTGTTATATGATTTGTTTCTGGGATTACTTTGGACCATGGTTTGGCCAATGAGTTATGATCACAAGTATATATCTGACTGATTTTCTGGACAATACAATACCTCTTTCTGTTTGACAAGAAACATATCAATGAGAGTCCTCTGGTCATTGATGTCCAGTTGTTCCTTGCGGATGGTGAAGGTCTTCCTTATAAACTCCTGCATCTCAGACAAGTTTTGAGCAATGGTTTTATGGGTTCCAGGCAGCCAGCGCATCACAGATGGAAAGGCGTTGTATAACTAAAAGGGATTTAATAAAAAATAACACCATTAATTGATGTGCAATATCATAGCTGCCCTGGAGCAGGGTCATGTGATGCGGGGAAAGGCAGAAGCTAAAGTGGGTGGATTTCTTTACAACACTCAACACCGTGACCCCCCTGAGATTGAGCTGCAGCCTACTAGGTACAGATACTTTGTGTGTGGAGCTAATTTCAGTATATCTTGAGTATCCCTTATCCAGAAGTCCGTTATCCAAAATGATCAGTTATCCAAACTTTACGTCAGAATGCAAGCAAAGAACATTTTAGTTAGTATCCAGACCCCTAAGCTGCGATTGAGCCTTTCCATGCATGCTCAGATTCTCCCACTCCCACAAAGTGTAATACAATGACATGTGTGGAAGTCTGATGCACCAACGGCAGGTTCCCAACGATACCTCACAACTTTAAAAGCTCAGTCTTAATGAATTACCATTATAATATTTCACATCACGGATACATCATAGTAAAAGTGAGTTATTTGCTCTACTGTATATAGTAGTGGCCCGTTATCCGAAAATGATCCAAAATCATCTGTTATCCAACATAATTCTGGTCCCAAGCATTTTGGTGAAGGGATGCTCAACCTGTATACGTAGAGGGGGGAAAAAGTATTTGATCCCCTGCTGATTTTGAACGTTTGGCCACTGACAAAGAAATTATCCGTCTTTAATTCTAATGGTTTAAGAGAGTGCTCCTAATCTCAGCTCATTACCTGTATAAAAGATACATGGGAGCCAGAAATCTTGATGATTGATAGGAGATCTAATACTTATTTTACTCATTGACATACGAATCAATTTATAACTTTTTTGACATGCGTTTTTTTTATTTTTTTTATTCTGTCCCTCACTGTTAAAATACAGCTACCATTAAAATTATACACTGATTATTTATTTGTCAGTGGGCAAACGTTCAAAATCAGCAGGGCATCAAATACTTTTTTTCCCTTACCACATGTATATCTAGTAGAATATGTATGTCTCAATGGCCTTGTATTGTGTCCACATCTAGAATTTTTTCAGCTCAGATAGGTTTTTTTTTT
The DNA here is from genome assembly GCA_036172795.1 of Pelodytes ibericus. NCBI lineage: Eukaryota > Metazoa > Chordata > Amphibia > Anura > Pelodytidae > Pelodytes > Pelodytes ibericus. The sequence continues at coordinate 206,874,671 of CM069861.1, forward strand.
TGTCGCTTTATAAAATTGTATAACACTATAGCAAGGGACTCATTCCCAGTCCACATAATAACAACATACTACATGCAGGATGACTCCATGTTATTCATACACAAACATGCATTACATATCCATCTATGTATATACAAAAGAGGCACTCACAGGACTTCATCGCTTAAATGTTGTAGATTCTGCAAATGTAGACAATAAAAAGAAATTGAAAATTGTCTATAAATTGTCTTAGCTGAATTGCAAACAAATGTAGATATGAACTGAAATAAAATATTTTCCATGTGTCTGTTGTACAATTTGTAGTTTGATATGTACATGAACTACTTTCAATAAGAAATGTGTAATCTATCTAGCCACCAGCTAACGTCATTGTGAAAGTAGTTACACAGTTAGAAGTTTTTCTTAATTTATGCATCTGCTTGCAATTCAGGGAACATAATGTATAGATTATTTTTTTATTCTCTACGGTTTCAGCTTAAACAATGCTTAGATAAGAGAGTCCTTTTATATTACCAAAAAATGTTTCTTAGATTTGAGTACCAGAGGACAAAAGTTGAATCAACATTTCAGCAGAAGATTTATCACATATACAGTGGTAATAAATACACAGGATCATAACATAATTTAGCCTCACTATTAATCATTGACCTTACCTGGAATAGTCAGTGCAGTTTTGGGCACCATCACATAAAAAAAGCATATAACAGAATTGGAACAGGTTCAGAGAAGGTCTATGAAATTAATAGAATACTTAACCTAGAAAAAAGATTTCCAGTTTGGGATTGCTTTCTCTGGAGAAAAGAAGCCTTCATGGGGACAAGATAGCCCATTACAAATATGTTCAAGCTTAATACAATTAACTTTCTGGCAATGTCTTTATAAATCAAACCTTCACAGGGGAATATCTTAAGTCTGGCAGAATTTTAAACACCAATATGGTATCTTCATTGTTAGAGCAGTTACTGGTGGGATACACGATCACCAGAGGTTGTTGAGATGGATTCACTCAGTGGGGCAAACATTGGTTGGATGTTTTTCTATCAATAAAATGCATGCAGGGTTATTATGAGTAAAAGTAGACTAGGCAATGCTGATTACGGGTGAGATGGATGGCCTTGGAGTCAAGATGTCAAGGGGATTTTTTTTTTTTTCTCTTCTTTTTCGTTTGTATTTATTTTAATGTACGTAACTATTGCATGGTATTTCTCCCTATATATCATCTGGGTGGGATGTAAAAATAGATATTAACTTGTGAGTTAATGACAGAGGGGAATTAAAAGAGAAAAAAAGAAATGAATATAGATGGAAATGGTGATTGATTCATGTCGATATTTGCCCCCTGCTCTTCTTAAATTGTATGGTAGACATGATGCACTGATCTATAAAACAAATTGTTTTATTACTTTTCCCCCCTCCATAATGGTTAAGGAATCTCCCCCATGAGAAAATACTTGGAGTTTATGAATTTATGGGATATTCCTATTGTATTTGTTTTTATATGTAAGATGTTGGGTTTTTATTTTTTGTTTGTTTATTTATTTATTTATTAACTTTTTTGCGTGTTTTTTCCCTTTTTTTTTTTTTTTTGTTTGTGATTTTGTTGGAAAAATTTAATAAATATGAATAAATTAAAAAAAAAATGTCAAGGGGATTTTTTTCCCCCTTTGAGGATTAAATGTTTTGCTCCTTCTGGGAGGAAGGGTGGAACTTGATGGACTACCTGTTTTTTTAACCTAATTAACTATGTAACTTTGTAACATGCTGGACTCTCCACCTTCTACCCAACAGCAGCCACTTGGATTAGTTCACCATGAGTCTGTTCTGTGTTCTCCAAATTGAATAAATTGCTACAATACAGCTTTAGAAGACTAATGATCATGTCACTTTAATTATTGAAATCACATGGTCAGAGTACGGGTGCGGTAGGTAACCGTCAGATGTATTTGTAATGATTACACCCTCTTGCAGCTTGGAGGATTATGTGATATGCAATGCAGTGTTATGAGACCTAGCTGTTGCCACTAGAGGTCTCTATAAGTGTATTTCTTCTGCTTTTCTTTCTTTTTTTTTCTTTGAAAGTATCAAAATTACAAGTTACATATTATATTAAATAAATATAGTGATTGAATAAAGATATAATAATTGTCTTTTTGTTAATAAAAAAAAATCTCCATTCATCCCAGAGTTTCCTTACTTCTGGTTCGAGTAAATAATTATCTTTCTTCTATGTGAATCTGCTTTTCCTCATATGGCACAGTTAGATATTCAATCATTTCAACATTTAGACAGTGGACATTTTACAATTATGTGGGCTGGGTGGACTGTTAGGGCTTCCTCGGAGGATCAGGTGTTGCATATCGATTTGTCATTAACGACCTCAAGGGCTCTCTTACTTGGTTTTATTTTCCTTTCCCTTTTCTTCCTTTCTCTTCTCTTTCCTCTTCCTCTCCTCTCTTTTTTTCCCTTTCTCCTCTCCAAAATGCTTTTCAGGCCATCGAGTTGGACTTCTTCCTACATGATTGAAACCCCCATTTAAATTTTATTGACAGGCTCCAGACCCATGTTATATATGAGTGAGGAGAGGGATTTAATAATGTGCTGATCCATTTGGGTCAGCCAAGGGGAAGGAGGTTTCATTTCTTTTAGTGAATGGAGCAAGGAGGTAGAATGACCCTGTTAGTCTTTAACCAGCAGGAATTACTATTCATGGTCAGAAATGAGTAAGTTCCTGTGGAAGCACACATACATTTACCATGAAAAGACTCGCACTACCCCAGGAAGACCCACACAATCACAGGAAGATGCATGAAGTCTAGTTCCTATCTATTCTTACTTACCAGCACCATAGGAGATCCTATAAGCCTTATATTTTCATTTGTCAGGTGCATGAGCCTCAAGATTGTTGGATCCTCGTAATCAAAACGATGACCGAGAAGTATAGACACAATTATGTTGGCGACCGCAGCATTCATGACTGTCGTGTTCTCAAAAGGCTTTCCTGCCAGGAAAGAAAACGGTAAGTCATGCAATTAAATGATACGAAATGAGTACTCTGAAAGAGGACACATAACAGGGCTTGCACGTCCTCTTTCCAGTTTCCTCCTTAGAAAAAGTGTTTTTTTGTTTTTTTTACCATATTTTATGATTTTTTTGTAGTAAATTATAAGATATGAGGAACATAATGGTATCTAATGAAATCAATACTTATGGAGATAAAAACAATATATAATTTGTGTGGTTACAGTATGTGAGAAAGAAGAAAATTATAGCTAAACACAAACACCCCAGAAATATCAAAACAGTCACCAAGGGAAAGACAAGGTCAAAAGGTCATGTCACTAAGAGGCCAAAAGAAAGAGTTTTGGAATATTTAGGTGGCATCACAAATCTATATTGTAATATTGAATTCAATGTGGCCAAACACTGTATCAGGTGCCCTGTTTTTTCATTGAATACATTTTTATGTATCAGGAATCAGATTGATAAAATTATTCCCTATTAGTGAGGGAGTAATATAGTTTAACTGTACTCACAAAGAGAGACTAAATAGATACATACCCTGAAAACTTAAGGTACCAGTGTGTTGAACACTGATTTTGATATATTGTGTTTTTGCTGTAATGAGTCGTATCTCCATGTTTTTTTTTACTTTTTTATCTGGTGTCTTATCTGGCTGCAGTCTGATTTTTCTATTCAGAATAAAATATGGGATTTAGTCCCCTCCTTCTTTTTTCTGGATGTACGTTCCTTTAAACAACTTTTGGTTTGATTTCCATTGTATTCCTTCCATTTGTTAAGTCTTTTTAAGAACGGTTCATTGGGGTTACGTGAAAAGAAGCCTTGGGCGGCAGAGTTCTAAAAGTGGAGGGGTTACCGTGAAGAATGTTTACTAATTGCCTCACTTTTCAGAACGTTGCTCCTCAATTGATTTTTGTACATAATACCCATTAGCTTTTTCATCTACGGGGAGGTGGATAATAGTGTGGTACATAAAGTGGATTTGACAGGCAGTATAATGTAAAATGCCAAGAAGAGCATTAATGGTTTATTCTGTCAAACATTATATAAAAAAAAAAAAAAAAAATAACCTGGGCATTTGAGCGCTGACCTTTGTAAGAGTTAATCTTCTGGATTAAGGACTCGGACTCTTCGTTTATCTTGTTTTCTATTGTTTTCTTTCCCATTCCAAAATCCCGCAGCGTTGTCAGAGTGAATCTTCTCATCACTTTCCAGCTCTCGTTGCGGGAAAAAATAATACCTGAGCGGTTTATAAAACTATTATTACATGGAAGGGAGAATTATTACAATGCACAGACATAACATTAACATGTGAATAGCTTGACACATCCATGTACAAGAATCCAATTAGGAGGCACCAGAGAAGCCTACAAGGGAGCTCTGTTCACTAAATAGGGAAACTCAGTGGTACAACAATACTCTGGGGGGCCCAGTTCAGAGTTTTTACTGACACCTCCCTCCATAATGTTGGCACCTGAGCTATATAATGATTTATGGCAAGCCATCAGAGGGGAGCAGCCAAGGAACAGGAAGGGAGGTTGGCATGTAAGAGCACGTGGAAGAAGCTTCCTGTCTGGCCAAACGTCCTTGATTCATTTTTGGTCTAGCTGGTGATTGGTCCATGTCGCACGTTTTCTGGACATTTCTGGTTCGGGGACCCCGAGAACCGCTGAGAAACACATGTTATAAGATAACTGAGCATCAAAACGAGATGCCAAAGGAAGTGGCTTGAAATGCATAAAGTCACAACGAGAATAGTAAAAATCATGCATTTACATGTGAGCTGAAAACCTGGGCAAGTCAGATGATTTGTTTTCAATTAACCTATTAAAACCTGATTATTGAGTAGTGCACATTGATGGGCTTAATTATTGAAAGATGGAATTACAGGGAGTTGAGAAGACAATCAAAAAATTAAGGCAAAAAGAGCAGTTTCAAATACAGCTGAATGTTTCCAACCCTGGCTAATTATGATCCTAATTTTGAAATTCTTTTCTCAAATTTCTTTTTTTTTTTTTTTTTTTGCCAATTCATCACAGTCCACAGTTTAGCTAATAAACACTGCATACTTTTGTAATTATCTAAAACATTTTTTTTTTTTTGAAGATTAACAATTATTGTTTTGAGGCAAGACAGTTATAACACGATACATCACTTTGTTTTTTAACATAATCATCATAAAGAGGGAATAAACCCTTCTGTCAGTTATTTAATCACACTAAAGCCAATGGATATGTGATTGAAATGGCTTCTAAGTGAGGCTTCTATGGAGTACAGTTCAGAAGTGATTTGCTACTCTTTTAGAAGTCACATCCTTACTTCTAGGCTGCCATCTTGCAGAGAGTATTTTCTTTGACCTAGTAACGCTGCTTGGGTGTGTCCATATTGCCACACCTCCAGCCATGAAGAAGAGGATTATCCTCGGAGCATCTCTCTTTATAATGATGGAGCTAAGCTCTAATTGATAGAATCCTCTTAGGCTTTGCTTTTGGATAGCAGAGCGATTATCAAAGGACAGTTGTTAAAGTGCCACTAAAACTTTTTTTTTTCACTAATATAAAAGCACAAGTTAAAAAAGTGTTACTAGTTTCAAGATAAACTATCATGTACATATTATTTATGTATTGCAATGTTGCTGAATGCCCCTAGGGGCAGTCTAACAACAAGTTGATGGTTATGAACAGTTTGACAGGTCTTGTCAAACAAACTTAATAACATTCTATGAAGAGGTCAGTAAAAATATAGATTTAGGTGTGGCAGTTGATGTGATCTATTTGGATTTTGCTAAAGCATTTGATACAGTTCCACACAAAAGGTTACTCTACAAATTGAGAGAAATAGGATTGGGGGCAAATGTATGTATTTGGATTGAAAATTGGCTAAAAGATAGAACACAAAGGGTTGTTGTAAATGGTAAAGCTTCAAATTGGACCAGGGTAGTGAGCGGAGTACCTCAGGGGTCTGTTTTGGGACCTCTTCTTTTTAATATGTTTATTAATGATCTCCCACGTTGTGCTGAGTGCCATGTCTCAGTGTTTGCTGATGACACAAAATTAGGAAAGGTAATAAAGACTAATCTTGATGTTTTTTCTTTACAGGAAGATTTGGACAGAGTGGGGAACTGGGCAAGAAAGTGGCAAATGAGGTTCAATATAGACAAATGTAAAGTTATGCATTATGGGAAAAATAATAACAAAGCAACATATACGTTAAATGGTATTTCCCTGGGAAAAACTACTAACGAAAAGGATTTAGGAATCATTGTAGATAACAAACTTGGCAACAGTGCCCAATGCCAGTCAGCAGCTGCAAGGGCCAATAAGATATTGGCATGTATAAAACGAGGTATAGATTCACGGGAGGACGATATCATCTTGCCTCTTTACAAATCAATATTAAGGCCTCACCTTGAATATGCAGTACAATTCTGGGCACCAGCCCTTAAAAAGGATATTAAGGAACTAGAAAAAGTGCAAAGGAGAGCTACAAAATTAATAAGGGGATTGGAGGATCTTAGTTATGAAGAGAGACTTAAAAAATTGCATTTATTTACTTTAGAAAAAAGGCGTCTTAGAGGGGATATGATAACATTATATAAATATGTACAGGGCCAATATAAGGAGCTCTCCAGGGACCTGTTCATTAATAGAAATGTACAAAGAACAAGAGGTCACCCCCTGAGACTGGAAGAGCAAAGATTTCATAGACAGCAAAGGAAGGGAATCTTTACGGTAAGGACAATAAAATTATGGAACTCACTGCCAAGAGAGGTAGTGCTATCAACCACAATAGATGCATTTAAAAATGGTCTGGATGTTTCTTTAGAAAATCAGAACATACAGGGATATTATTTTAGAATAAGCATTAATAATAGAGCTTTTTGATCCACGGAGAAATCTGATTGCCCTTTTGGAGTCAAGAAGGAATTTTTTTCCCCCTAGGAGGCAACATTAAAAAAAGCTTCCTTAGGGGTTTTTTTTGCCTTCTTTTGGATCAAAACGCTGAAATTATAGGTACAAGGGTTGAACTTGATGGACTTGTGTCTTTTTTCAACCTAAATTACTATGTTACTATGTTACTTCCAAAGCTCTTGCCCACAAGAGGGCAGCACCATATTGGAGGAGCATGCCTCTCTCTAATACGAGGCCCACGTTCAGTCTGTGGAGCGATAACGGGTTCTTTCTGCAGTGAATTTTGGTGTTGCCTAATGCCTCGACATCAAGGCATTAGGCAACACTGCCTGAGTGGTGTAACGATGCTCATTCCACCATAGGACAGACAAGCTGTGTCTCAAGAAAAAATGTAGGGTTGTGTCCCTCTATAATGTAAACTAGATGTATATTTCATTTTAGTTACCGTGTCCCTTAACTAGATCATCAACTATTGGCAATTTGGGTCTTCCAGAAAACTCCTCTGCGTAATTAACCAGAGCATCTTTTACTGTCTCATAGCCGCACAGCACCACCATTTTCTCAGGTCCGATCTGAATGCTGAAGACTGAGCCGTATTTCTCAGAGAGCTACAAAGAAAACCATAGAAAATATATAGAAACCGCACAGAAAATAATACAATAAAATAAGCACAAGTTTTAACATCAATGGCTTTTTATCTGAAACATTACACTGGGAAATTTTCAAATAGTTTGTAAAACTTGTGGGATAGGCCTGCTTTTGGCCATTTTTTATAAAAAGCCAGCACTTTTGACTTTAAAGTTATTTTCTGATTGGTCCAGTCAATACGAATACAGTAAAAACATTGTTACTGACCAGAACAGAAGAACTAAAACCGTATTGGCTGAGCATATAACATAGAAACATAGAATGTGTCACCCACAGATAAAAAATATTCAACCCATCTAGTCTGCCCACTTTTCTTAATATATGCTTTTGTCCCTGACCTTATCTTATATCTAGGATAGCCTTTTGCCTGTCCCACGCATGCTTAAACTCCTTCACTGTATTAACCACTACCACTTTCGCTGGAAGGTTATTCCATGCATCCACTACCTTCTCAGTAAGGTAATACTTCCTGATATGACTTTTAACCTTTTCCCCTCTAATTTAAGACTATGTCCTCTAGTTGTGGTAGTTTTTCTTCTTTTAAATATATTCTCCTCCTTTGCTGTGCTGATTACCTTTATGTACTTAAATGTTTATCATGTCCCCCCTGTTACGTCTTTCCTCCAAGCTATACATGTTAAGATGCTTTAACCTGTCCTGGTAAGTTTTATCCTTCAACCCATGAATCAGTTTAATAACCCTTCTCTGTGAGGTCTCACCAGCGCTCTGTACAATACTCCAAGTGAGGTCTCACTAGTGCTCTGTACAATACTCCAAGTGAGGTCTCACCAGCGCTCTGTACAATACTCCAAGTGAGGTCTCACCAGTGCTCTGTACAATACTCCAAGTGAGGTCTCACCAGCGCTCTGTACAATACTCCAAGTGAGGTCTCACCAGTGCTCTGTACAATACTCCAAGTGAGGTCTCACCAGAGCTCTGTACAATGGCATATAAGTAAACATGTAAATGATCTTATTCACTGCAATGTGGAACACTGGAGGTGAGATGAACATTTCTTCAATATTTGAATATTTAACTATGGATTATGCTGGGTCAACTTCTTGCAGGAGAATCTCACCAGATGTGTCTCTGCCCAATGATTGTGTATTTATTTCCCACATAATCAATTACCTTATGCATTGTATTAAAAGGTTTCTTCAGATCCAGAATGTGCATGTTACCAATGATTGGTAAAGGTTTCGGTCCTGGGGGGTAATTCCTGTGAACATTTTTACTTCGACCATAGTAGAAATACAAGAAACCTATACATAGGATTATTGATAGGAGTATCGTTACTGGATCAATTGGAATCATGTCTTCAGCTTAATGTCTACAAGGAAAACAAAGAAAAATAGAATAAAATATATTTGTTTTATAAAAAATGTGTCAATAATTGGCATTAACTGTGACACGCAATATGGAATATTTACACAGGTTTTAAATACATGTGAAATTAAAACATTTTTATTTTTTTTTAAAAATCACGTCTCCTGTAGATTTGCAGTGAAAATAATGAGAGGGATTATGCAGGAGGCAATCTGCCTCACTCTGCAGCTGTTTCCATGATGACCTCCAAGAAAGTGATGCTGTTAGAGTTCACTGTGGAATCAACCTCCCTCTCTAGCACTCAAGTGCTTGGAATACTCGTTCTGGGAATTAGGGTGTCCACCTTTCTTGATGTTGCCTCCATAGAGTTCACCGGCATGCAGGCCCCTGGAGGGGTTTATGAAGGTTTATGAACTACAGAGTAAACAACTGTAACCAAGTCACCAATAGTATGGTCAGAATCAGAGAGTAACCGGATTGGCTAGATGCAGTTGTGTCTAGACATGTGCAAAACCAAAATTTTAGTTTCGTTTTCGTCCATTCGGACAAAAATGTTATTTATTTAGTCTAAAACGAATTTCGTTCATTACTGCATTCGTTTCAGACGAAATTCGTTAATTACTTTCATTTCGTTTCGTTTTATTCGTTCGTTTTATAGAATACGTGTAATACTTTTGGCTTTCTATAAACCGAACGAGAGCCCCATTCATAAGTAATTCTTATGAATGGGGCTCTCGTTCGGTTCATAGAAAGGCAATAGTACTACAGGGAGTGCAGAATTATTAGGCAAATGAGTATTTTGACCACATCATCCTCTTTATGCATGTTGTCTTACTCCAAGCTGTATAGGCTCGAAAGCCTACTACCAATTAAGCATATTAGGTGATGTGCATCTCTTTAATGAGAAGGGGTGTGGTCTAATGACATCAACACCCTATATCAGGTGTGCATAATTATTAGGCAACTTCCTTTCCTTTGGCAAAATGGGTCAAAAGAAGGACTTGACAGGCTCAGAAAAGTCAAAAATAGTGAGATACCTTGCAGAGGGATGCAGCACTCTTAAAATTGCAAAGCTTCTGAAACGTGATCATCGAACAATCAAGCGTTTCATTCAAAATAGTCAACAGGGTCGCAAGAAGCGTGTGGAAAAACCAAGGCGCAAAATAACTGCCCATGAACTGAGAAAAGTCAAGCGTGCAGCTGCCACGATGCCACTTGCCACCAGTTTGGCCATATTTCAGAGCTGCAACATCACTGGAGTGCCCAAAAGCACAAGGTGTGCAATACTCAGAGACATGGCCAAGGTAAGAAAGGCTGAAAGACGACCACCGTCAAGACTGGGCCAAGAAATATCTCAAGACTGATTTTTCGAAGGTTTTATGGACTGATGAAATGAGAGTGAGTCTTGATGGGCCAGATGGATGGGCCCGTGGCTGGGTTGGTAAAGGGCAGAGAGCTCCAGTCCGACTCAGCCGCCAGCAAGGTGGAGGTGGAGTACTGGTTTGGGCTGGTATCATCAAAGATGAGCTTGTGGGGCCTTTTCGGGTTGAGGATGGAGTCAAGCTCAACTCCCAGTCCTACTGCCAGTTCCTGGAAGACACCTTCTTCAAGCAGTGGTACAGGAAGAAGTCTGCATCCTTCAAGAAAAACATGATTTTCATGCAGGACAATGCTCCATCACACGCGTCCAAGTACTCCACAGCGTGGCTGGCAAGAAAGGGTATAAAAGAAGAAAATCTAATGACATAGCCTCCTTGTTCACCTGATCTGAACCCCATTGAGAACCTGTGGTCCATCATCAAATGTGAGATTTACAAGGAGGGAAAACAGTACACCTCTCTGAACAGTGTCTGGGAGGCTGTGGTTGCTGCTGCACGCAATGTTGATGGTGAACAGATCAAAACACTGACAGAATCCATGGATGGCAGGCTTTTGAGTGTCCTTGCAAAGAAAGGTGGCTATATTGGTCACTGATTTGTTTTTGTTTTGATTTTGAATGTCAGAAATGTATATTTGTGAATGTTGAGATGTTATATTGGTTTCACTGGTAGAAATAAATAATTGAAATGGGTATATATTTGTTTTTTGTTAAGTTGCCTAATAATTATGCACAGTAATAGTCACCTGCACACACAGATATCCCCCTAAAATAGCTAAAACTAAAAACAAACTAAAAACTACTTCCAAAAATATTCAGCTTTGATATTAATGAGTTTTTTGGGTTCATTGAGAACATGGTTGTTGTTCAATAATAAAATGAATCCTCAAAAATACAACTTGCCTAATAATTCTGCACTCCCTGTACATGTTTTCTATAAGCCGAAAGTCTATAAACCGAACGTTCGGTTTATAGACTTTCGGCTTACGGAATACATGTAATCCTATTGTTATTCTATAAACCGAACGTTCGGTTTATAGAATAGCCATAGGATTACATGTATTACATAAGCCGACAGCCTATAAACCGAACGTTCGGTTTATAGGCTGTCGGCATTTCACTACTTGGAGACAAAGTAAGGAGCATTGCTTGTCTTTGTTAAATTATTGAAAGAGTTAAAATGTGCATGTGTTGGCTGTGATATGCAGCCGATACACATTTAGGTCATGGAGGGGGGGGGGGGGTGCAACATTGATGGACAAAATGAAAGATTTTATTTGCTTGTAACTTTTTACCAGCTGTCATTAATGAATCACCATGTTTCAATGTCATCTCTCTGACTTGTCTCCACAGAAAGCATGGAGGTTGTTTTAAGAAATGTAGACATTGCACACTCACATTTCAAAGTTGCTCTCCACTGTGGCACTTAATAGTTAATGCATATTCCATGGTGTCATTGAGGCCGGTGGCGGTGATGATGTAGCACGTGTGCGTCGTGCATGAGAGGCGGTCCGGGATGCTGAGGAGTTTGAGAAGCAGGCGCCCTGATCTCTCCTGCCGCTGAATGAAGTTATTTCCCTTGGCTTCGCTAACCCCATGATTTGGGACATCGCGTGGGATACAGCGCTGCCCAGTAAAGACCTCTCTCCCTTCTGACCATCAGCCGATTATCTGCCTCTCTAACCCACTGTCCGGTCTGAGCCATCAAACACACTGCACGGGATACAACTCTCCGTTCTGGCAATGAATGAAGTTGAGTAACAACACCCGAAAAGGAGCCTGAGCTTGGGAAAAGACGGAGGTGGAGAACCTGGGAAACCTTGGGAAACCCTGTCCTCCCTGCAAACGGAAAGTAAAGACACCGTATGATACAGTAGTGCAATTAGTATCACGTTAAAAAATTCTCTTTGCAACAGCTTGAATGGTGGTCGCAAATTAAAGGGCAGCTGTATTACTGAGCAAGCAATTCTCTACACTGTGAAGTCTTTAAATGTGGAACGGATCTTCATATAATATAAAAGACTAAAAATAAATGTCTCTCTAAGTTGTAAAGAAGTAAAATCTGCACAATATATAACGGCCTAACTGTAAGACTTAAGGGGGCCTTTTCCTCCTATTAACCTGGTGTATTCCAGGGGAAGAGTGGAAGGTGTGAAGGGGGACGGAGGAGATAACCAGGAGTTTGTATTATAAGACAACACATGCCGTTACTTTCTCCACTTTGATCAATATGAGCAGGACTCTATAGCTGTTGGGGACGGTATTCTAGGAAAAAGAAAAAAAAAAGAGAGAAAAGAAAGAGGAAAGGAGGGGAAAGGAAAAGAAACAGGAAAGAGGAGGGGAGAGAGGGAAATGGAAGGGGGCGAAGGAAGGGAACAAAGAAAAAACCCTATAACTTCAAAGTATGTTTGCCAACTTTTCGGTTGAGGTGCAAACCTCACAGTAAAGGGCAGAAGCCCTAGCAGGAAGAAACTCTTTTTAGTAAAGGGGAAACTCCCAAAATTTGAATTGGCCTATGATTGGTACAAATCAACTACTGATTCACCTTTGCAAGCTCCTTATAACCCCCGCACCCCAGGTAAATTGAATCGGCATACTTCCCTAGGTGGTAGAACCATTGGAGTACTAGACGAACAGAAGTCGGAGTCCTGTGGGGTTTGAAAGAGAGGAGAAAGAGGGGAAAGGCACTATTCACTTAAAATAGCTAAACACTGGTGTTGAGACTTATAAATAAATCTGGCTATTTTTGGAAGGCAGGTAATCTGCTAGTAAAGGAGACTAGAATCAACTACAGACCTGGCAGATCTATAATTTGCTTATCCTACTGACTGTAAATATCCAGATACAAGTTCAAAACAAACTTCCTAAATCCAATGATTTTTCCAAATAAGGAAATTGATAAAAAGTGGTGAAAGAGAAAAGGGAGGGAAGAAGGGGAGGGCAGAAGGAAGAAAGGAAAAACAAGCTGACAAAAATGCCTCCTAAACAAGACAAAAACGAGAAAAGTAAAAACCAGCTTAAAACTTCAAAACCACACCCAATTGATTCATTCTATTCTCCAAAGGGGCAACTGAATACCTCCGCGATGGATAAGACTTCATCTGACCAGATGTCAGAAACATCTCTACAGGAACCACCAGGGTTTATGTCTGCATTGGACTCTCTGTATCTGAAGATTAAAACTGATCTAGATAAGAACCTAGCAGAATACAAAGAGGAACTGTCTCAAGTAAAAAGTTCAATCTCTATACAATCCGCTTATGGCGCTATAATGGCGCTTCATACAAAATTAGAAACAATTCACTCTAAGTGTGAAACAGCTAATATGGAAATCTCTAGACTCGATCGGAAGATGGCGGACCTGGAAGACCGCTCCCATCGGCAGAATCTAAAAATACGAGGTATTCCGGAAGACATCACCGATCTAACAGGGTTTATTGAAGAACTACTATCTACTTACGTCGACCCTAAGCTTGTACATCATTATGTGGTAGAAAGGGCACATAGACTCCCCAAACCTTCTACTTTATTACAAACAAAAGATCCTCGGGATGTAATAGTTTGTTTTTGCAGCTCAAGACTGAAAGAGGACTTAATGAGAGACTTCCGGAAAAAACCCTTCAAAAGAGTCCAAATTTGCCGCTTTGTCTCCATATACTGACTTATCATATTTCACAAGGCAGCTTAGGAAAAAATTCTCGAATTCAACGTCCTGTCTACGGGAGAATGGAATACAATACTCCTGGGGATTCCCAAAGAAACTCCGAATTTTCTACCAGGAAAAAAGCTATATCTGTCAAGATCCTCAACAAGCGAGAGAAAAACTCACTATGTGGGGTATATGGAAGCACATTGAACAGTACGGGCTTTCTCTCGCCATTGATGTGGGGAGATCCTGGGGAAATTTGCAAGCTTAAAGGACTCTGGACTCTATGTGGACCTTGGAGTCAGTGAAGGGTTGAAGGGTTGATTGAGATTGTATACAGGTAGACATTTAAGTTTGGGCATCGAAGACAGACGATAGGCTTACACCAGGGTCTGATAATCTTTATACTCAAAGCAGACTATGGGAGAATGGGCGAAATTGGATTAGGAAGGTAGAGAGTCAGGGTGGGATAGATGGTTGGTAAAAGATTAAAGGAGTGGGGAGCACGAGGGAGAGAGATAGGTAAATAAAAAGCAAGAGAGATTCAGGAGATAAGGAGGGAGGACTAATGTAGTACTGGAGGGGGGGTTTGGGGGGGTTGTGTGGGTTTTTTTTTTTTTCTCTCTCTCTCTCCTTTCTTTTTTCTTTCTCGCTCCCTCCCGTTCCTCTCCCCCTCCCCTTGCTCCTCTTTGCAATCTCCCCTAAAACACTTATAAAATATACTAACATACGGTGACATCTGATAATAGCAGCTGATGACCTAGAAATCAATAAGATCTCCTAGGAGTGGGAGCGAGAGTTATGATTGCCAAAAATTTATGGCACGTTTGAGGGAGGGGGTGGGGTCGATGAGGGGGGGGACATTTTTAAAGTAAGAGATTTATCTATTCCTGATGGGGTTCTTTCTTTTTTTTTTAGATTAAAAAACACAGAGTATATGATAGTTAAAGAGAGATTGGGAACATATGGTGATTAAGGGAGAGAGGGGAGGGAGGGGGAAAGGGGAAAGAGGGAAGTGTAAGAGAGGGCCACTTGGGCCACTAAGACGGATATTTATTAAGGGTAAACTGTAGACATTAATGTGAATTGAATACTATAATCAAGCACGATTGAACAAGCACACTAGCAAGCTAGGAAGATATAAATCAGGATAAATATAATGGAATGAGGATTCCAAAAGATTATAAAAGAAATGTAAGAATTAAGAAAACAAATTGTAAATAGACGCGTTTATAAATAAACTCACTAATATTTAGCATTAACACAGGTATTATGGGTAAGAACACTAATTTTAGGACAATATAGGAAATAGATTTAAAAATTCCAATGGAACTTACTCACGGTAATCACTAATAAATGTTAACTATGCTGGTTATTTATTTTTTTTCTTTTCTCTTTTTCTCTTTCCTTTTTCTCCCTCCTGGAATTAAGTCTGGGAACGGCCCCCCCTTCGGAGGCGTGGTCCTCTCCATACGCTCTCTCCAAAGCGTTAGAATCAACCTATCACCTAGACAAATACTCGATTATTTATTGACTTTAATACTCCCGGCCGGTACCCGGACCGCGGTATCCCTGATGGAACAGGGACTAGATAAATTGGTTTTCTTTCCCCCCGCAGTGGCGTTACTTGCTCCTCCACTTGATTAGGAAAGTGAAGATGATGTGTGAATGGCTGCGAATGATTGGTATGACTGATGCTGGCCGGGAGGGGTGTGCGGGGGGTGGGGGGGCGCCGGGGTGGGACACGTTTTGAAAGTTAAAGATCTGGATGTCTCTTAAGATAATGTCAATTAACGCCCAGGGTTTGAAATCCCTTCATAAACGATCTTTTCTGTTCGGGTTGATGGAGAAGGAACAAGTGGATGTTGCCTTTATCCAGGAAACTCACTGGAAACAAGAGCAGGGACCAATTTGGAGATATCAAAAATATCAGACCTTATATACATCCTTTCTCCCCACACAGAAAAAAAGAGGAGTTGCTATTATTATTTCCGCTAAAATAAAATTTGAATACTTACATCATGAGGCGGATCAAGAAGCAAGGAGAATAATCCTGATCTGCAAAATAAACGATGCTATTTACACACTGGTCAACCTTTACGCACCATCAGAAGGACCAACGAGATTAATCAATTCGACTATATCAGCCCTAGACAGGATAGGTAGAGGTATGATAATAATGGGTGGCGATATTAATGCAATACTCAGCCCCGATTTGGATAGGAAAACATCCAGGAAAGGGAATTATGATTCTCGATTGAGAAACAGAGCAGAGGTTTTCTCTGCCTGTTTGCGCAAGCATAATCTGTATGATGTATGGCGAGTACAACACACAAATCAAAGAGATTACTTTTTTTTTCTAAAGTACATTTATCGTACTCAAGAATAGATTATTTCTTTGTGATGGGTCCCATGCTGGACAGATGTACGTCCTCCAGCATCGGACCCATCACTTGGTCAGATCATGCCCCCATCTTTTTGTCCATTAAAATAGATCATGCATATAGAATACGTAATAAATGGAGTCTTAATGAAAACATACTAAAATCCCCCGAAAGTAGAAAGGATCTGTTGGAGCAGGCTAAGTTGTTTTTGGAACTGAATGAAAAAGCCGATACCTCTGAGAAAACATTATGGTGCGAAATGAAATGCGTACTGAGAGGATATCTAATTAAGAAAGGAGCATAGCTCAAAAAAACAGAACGGTAGAGAACTCCCAGAACTGTATGCAATATTAGCACAGCTGGAGAGAGTGAAAGTTCAGGAGATCCAAAAACAGATAGTAGGAAGACTTAGAGAAAATACGAAGACTATGCTATCACGATTAAAATGCAAATGGCATTACACTAATAACCGGGTAGGAAAGGAGATGACCAATAAAATAAAAACACAGAATGCAGGAAATAGGTTAACAAAAAAATAATAGATAAAGATGAGACCTGTATATCACCAAAACAGATAGCGAATGCCTTTAGGAAGTATTACGAATCCCTATATAACCAGTCACAGATGAATTCCTCAACAATAGAAGTTGGGAATTATTTAGATTCCTTAAGTCTCCCGAAGCTGTCAAATGAATAATTGGCTCTCCTGAACCTCCCGTTGTCTATGGAGGAGATTGTCAAGGCATTAGAGACCTAAAAAATGGCAAGGCCCCGGGGCCAGATGCATTCTCAACAATGTTCTATCAAACTTTAAGCCCAGTAATAGCTCCAGTGTTGGGTAGACTGTTTAACTCAATCTCTCCAACTAATGGGTTTCCAAAAGGAAATGATGGAGGCTTCTATCTCTCCGATCCCAAATCCAGTTAAAGATCCAACGTTGGTAGCCAATTACAGACCGATATCCCAAATTAATTTGGATATTAAGATCTACTCTAAGATTCTGGCTAACAGACTGAAGGTTGTAGTCTCGGATCTTGTCCGTCCGGACCAATCGGGATTTATTCCGGAGAGGTTCGGCGCGGACAATATCCGAAGGGTCTGTGGAATACTCGAAGTGATACATCAAAGGAAATCCCCAACGGTAATTATGGCTTTGGACGCGGAAAAATATATTTGAAATGGTTGACTGGAGATTCTTGCTAGCAACCCTCCAGTCTTTCGGAATAAAGGGTATATTTTTGGATTTTATAATGGCCCTCTACACTAACCCACAGGCGTGGATAGTGGGTCCTTCCCTGGCTTCTGATCTAATCCCGATTAAAAACGGTACACGTCAGGGTTGCCCCGCTAGCTCACCTCTTATCTGCATTAACAATCGAGCCTTTGGCGGAATACTTGAGGCGATCTACCAGGGTTAGGGGTATACAGATAGGACAACAGGAACACCTGATCACATTATACGATGTATTACTAACACTGTCTTCACCGGAAAACTCGGTTCCCGCCGTACTAGAAGCTATTGAACTGTACAGCACAGTGTCCAACTATAGCCTAAACATACCCAAAACACAGATAATTTCCATTTTTTTGGATTCTACTCAACAAAATCTTTTGCATGATCTTGATCTAAAAACAGGAGTAGATAACATCGAATACTTGGATGTGAGATTATCATCCCAAATTGATCAAATCGTCCCAAAGAATTACAGAAAGAAACTAAGAGATGGGCAAAAGTAGAACTATCCTGGTTCGGGCGCATAAATATCTTAAAAGCCTATATTCTCCCAAAATTGCTCTACCTACTCAGCGTAATACCATACACAGTGCCATCTGGAATTATCAAAGACTTCGATTTTTTGTTCTCAGGGTTTGTTTGGGGAACTAAAAAACCAAGAATACCGGCAGATAGTTTAAAACAATCTCTACAGAAGGGGGGTCTGAGATACCCAGATTTAAATAAAATTTCTCAGAGTTGCCAAATGGCACATATAAGCGCCCGGAAACAGGAAAGAAAAATGAATCCTCCTTGGATAGACATCGAAAGAACTCAGACTCGTATAATAGATGTATCCTTAATCAGATGGCTGCCACCCATGATATTTAAAAAACTGAATATTACATCTAAATCAATAAAACATAATATGCAGACGTATTTTAGATTTAAAAAAGCTAATTCTATCCCTAGTATACTGTCTAAAATGGCCCCACTTCAAACCATCTCATTATGCATTCCGGATTTGAATTTATCCGGATGGCATTTAGTGGGATCTGAGACAATAGGCGATTTATATAATGAGGAAGGTTTAATGTAGTTTTCAAATATATTACAAAGATTTAACCTTACCCCAAATCAAATCTATCTAAGCTATCTAAGGATAAAATAAATTCTGAGGAAACAAATGCCAGAGGACCAACTTCAGCTGGATGCTTTCCTCTACCATCCACCATTTAGAAATCCATTCTCAGAGACCATAAAGTTAATCGATTCCTTTATTCATGGGGAAAAACCAGGGGCAACAATTAAATGGGAGAACGATATTGGATTTAATAACACCTATAAAGATTGGTGCGAGCCATGGAATGACACTAGAAAGGCAACACACTGCATTAATATTCAAGAACAATATTTTAAACTATCATACAGATGGTTTCTGGTCCCTACTCGTTTAGCAAGATATACACCAGGCGGGAGCGACCACTGCGGGAGATGTTTAAAAACACAAGGTTCGCACTTCCATATATGGTGGGAATGCGAAGCTTTGAAAGCATATAGGGAAATGTTGCTCCGGGTGTTACAGGCTCTCCTCCCAGTGGACACGGTGTTAACACCTCAGATCTTCCTGTTCCATCTGGACTTACCAACTAGAGATAGATTGGACAAGTGGTTGCTAATTAATATACTCTCTGCGTTCAAAGTATGTCTTGCTAGATATTGGAGGAAAGTAGAAATACCCCCCTGGAACGAAATTAGGTCACAAATAGATGCCCAGGCGGCATCTGAGAAATATTTCCATAGGAACATCTCTAGGGATATGATCAAATATGAAAGATCTTGGGCTCGCTGGTCTCTGATGGCTGAGTAGGTTCGCAAAGCAAAATGATATCCATTATTCAGAACTCCTTCCCTCTTTAGATACCCTGGGCACGGAAACCTGAAAGTGAGACAACGTCGTATCCCCCCCCGCCCCCCGCGCTGCTCCCATGGCTCCTATGTCGTATCCCCCCCCCCGCCCCCCGCGCTGTCCGCCCGATCCAGTAAGAATGAGTGAGTGGGGTTGAGGAAATGAATGTGTAAGAGCGGGGGTCAAGTCCTGGGAAAAAAAGTGTGGGAACTCACACAAAACCCACTGCGACCCCCCCCCCCCCCCAAATATATATTTCACCGAAAATTCAGTTAATTTTGCCCCTCTATGCCAGGATTCTGCCCCTCTATATGCCAGGATTTTGCCCCTCTATTCCAGGATTTTGCCCCTCTATGTCAGGATTTTGCCCCTCTATTCCAGGATTCTGCCCCTCTATATGCCAGGATTTTGCCCCTCTATGCCAGGATTCTGCCCCTCTATATGCCAGGATTTTGCCCAACTATTCCAGGATTTTGCCCCTCTATATGCCAGGATTTTCCCCTCTATGTGCCAGGATTTTGCCCCTCTATGCCAGGATTTTGCCCCTCTATTCCAGGATTTGCCCATCTATTCCAGGATTTTGCCCCTCTATGTGCCAGGATTTTGCCCCTCTATTCCAGGATTTTGCCCCTCTATTCCAGGATTTTGCCCCTCTATCTGCCAGGATTTTTCCCCTCTATGTCAGGATTTTGCCTCTCTATTCCAGGGTTTGCCCCTCTATGCCAGGATTTTCCCCCTCTATATGCCAGGATTTTGCCCCTCTATGTCAGGATTTTGCCCCTCTATGTCAGGATTTTGCCCCTCTAAATGACAGGACTCTGCCCCTGCCCCTCTATTTGCCAGGATTTTGCCCCTCTATGTCAGGATTTTGCCCCTCTATGCCAGGATTTTGCCTCTATATGCCAGGATTCTGCCCCTCTATATGCCAGGATTTTGCCTCTATATGCCAGGATTCTGCCCCTCTATATGCCAGGATTTTGCCACTCTATGCCAGGAGTTTCCCCCTCTATATGCCAGGATTTTGCCCCTCTATATGACAGGACTCTGCCCCTGCCCCTCTATTTGCCAGGATTTTGCCCCTCTATGTCAGGATTGTGCCCCTCTATGCCAGGATTTTGCCTCTATATGCCAGCATTCTGCCCCTCTATATGCCAGGATTTTGCCTCTATATGCCAGGATTCTGCCCCTCTATGCCAGGATTTGCTCGTTTAATCCACCCTCCTCCCCCTTCCCCAGACAGTACTTACCTTCGGTCTTCTCCTCCGTGCATCTTCCCCCCTGCACGGAGGAAGGAAGCTCCGGTCGTCACGTTTTTTTTTTTTTTTTACTTTATTGAAGTCGCGCAACTTCAATAAAGTTAAAAAAAAAAAAAAACGTGACGACCGGAGCTTCCTTCCTCCGTGCAGGGGGAAAGATACACGGAGGAAAAGACCAGAGACAGAGAGCAACAAGGAGGTAAGTACTCACCATCTCCTTGGTGCTCCCTGTCTCCATCCAGCTCCTCCGTGCAGTCTTCTTCCCTCCTGCACGGAGGAGGGAAAATGCCACCGGATGTGACTTGTCGTGGCAGTGACAGGAAGTCCTGCAGGAGCAAAGGGAACGGCGTTCCTGCCATGAAAAAAGTGCAGGAACGCCGTACCCACGCGTTCCTGCAGGACTCGAGCCCTGTGTAAGAGCATGTTGATCGACAATTTAATTATAATCTCTAATCTAATTTGTCAACTAACCCAGACATAAAATCCAGGTGTAAAATGTGCAAAAATGACTAATGAGAACCGGTATTGGTGATCATGTCAACACAAGTTACAGCAAAAACAACCGGGAGCCAGAAAGGAAACTAAGTCTTAAGCTTTATATTATAAAGTCTCTTACATCTGGAATTGTCTTATTTATTTCATTTTTTTTTTAGCTATGTGCTCGTGTATGTTAGGAAATGTTATGTCTGTTAAGTCATAAGACTGTATGCTTATTTTGTGATATCATATAATAATAAAAAGAAGTATAAATAAAAAAATGAAAAATAGTTAATGCATATTCCCAGTGTATTTCATGTTCTAGTTTTGGACATTCTGCAAATGTTCTTTCATGAAAGAAGGGTACTTACCTAACTTGTTTTTCTAGTTGTCAAATATAAATATGACACAAGCGCACATATAGAGTGAAAAATGCATCCCTCTCATTCAGTAGTAACTCCTTCTGCATTCATGCACTAATCCCTCCTCCATCTAACACTCCCAACTAAGCCTACTTTTTCTTTGTATTTTTAAAGGAATTTTAATCACCTCTCCTGCTTTAGATTTCTATCGACAAAACAAAGAAGTGGGGGACTCATTTCACCAAGAACAGACAGTGCTAAAATAGTCAGATCTATAGGATGTAACCTACTGTCTGTTCTCGGTGATGGGGCTCTCCAAGTAGGTTACATCCTATAGTGCTGGCTATTTTCACACTGTTTATTATTGGTGATGGGGCTCCCAGTTCTTTGCTTCCTCTCCTTGAGTTACTAGGGTATAGCCAGACGTGGGTCCCTGTTTTCTGCACCTAGAGAGACACCAACCGTACTACACTTACGAGGCCGTTGAAGCCCACAGCGTATGTCTGTGGTTGCTCATCGTGCAGAGGAGGCTTGCCAGGCAATTCAGGTCTAGACTGCCCTCATGAGTGGGACTAGTCTGATATGCTAATGGAGATGTCTCCTCTGGGATGCTGCAATCGAGCAAAAAAGTTTATGCCCTCCAGAGTAGGTTACATCCAATGACTATTTCAGCACTCTTCATACTTGGTGATGGGTCTTGAAGTTCTTTGGCTTGTCTCCTTTAGCATTGGGTATCATCAAAAAATAAAAAGTCAAGAGTGCATAGCATAAAGTGAGTGTGCAAACACACTACACTTATTTAAAATGTAAGGCAGAAGCAAAAAAAAAACGGACACACAAGAGTTTAGGGACATATCTCCTTGGTCATTAAAGTCTGCAAGAGCAAAAACACCTCTAATTACACCCCATGTAATTGAAACCTCTGCCCTTCCACACATTATATGATCCAGAGAAGGAAACTGGAGCAGATCTGGCTGATCTGTAAACACACAAATAAACAACAGCACTTACAAGTCATCACACTGTGGAGCAGTATCAGGAAAAAAACATCATTGAAAAGACATCTCTGCTCCTACACCATCAACAATCCGTGCATAGAACATCACAAACCAACAAGTCGGGATGGATAGAGTGGGGTAGAACACGCCCCAAACATCAGTGCAACAAACAAAAATATACAGTACAATCCTGAACCTGGATTTACCAAGTAATCCGATGATGGTACTGTTGCATCTTACAATTGAAGATCCCCGCTTCCCATCTTTCTGAATGTGGCAAAGATGCTGGATCCATGATACTGGAAGCAGGGAGAATGCATTGATCAAATTAGGAAATAGAAGTATATATTTCATGAGTAGAAGAAAGAGGTTTGGCTAATATCGAGGAACGCTCCAAATGGTCACAATATTTTGAAGGTCCCTGTTTTTGTGCCAAGTTTGTATCAGATAAAGTCCTCTTCTTCTTTTATTTGTAACATTTCTATTTTTTAAGGAGACACTGAGGGGAATAAGGTGGTACCAAGAAGGAAGGTAGGGGAGGGAACGGTCGGGTCGGTCAATGAATAAGGTTGTCTCATTTTTAAAGTCCAGGCAGACCACAAACCATTGGACAAGCACTTCAGCGTGATGTCACAGGAGTGAGTGTAACGGTCTTGTTCAGGAGATGGACCACAAGTGTAGATGAGGCTATAGGGACACTCACTAAGTACCGTAGGTAGCAAGTATTGGGTCTTCACCTTAATGACTACACACCCTTGGTTGAGCCGCCGGTGGTATGTCACCAAGGATTTTGCTGGAACACTTACTACCGGATACTCAGCAAGTGGAGCCCGTATAGGATCGTACAGGAAGACAGGCAAACGGAGAGTCAGGAGACAGGCCGGGTCACCGACAGGAGAGATACGGATAACAGGTCACTAGCAGAAATCGAGGCAGGCGGCGGACGAAGAATAGTCAGGAACAGCAGGGTCATACACAGAATAATCAGGAATGCAGGAACAAACGGATGGAGAATACAGGGACGAACCGGGTCAGCAACAGATAAACGGAGTCAATCAGGAGTCAAAACGCTAGTGAGGTACACAAGGCACTATCACAGGCAAAGGTAACCTGTGAAATGACCGTTTAAATACACTACCAATTGATCAGGACACACCTCTGATCAATTGGCAAGGGAGGGGTTAATTTAATAAATAGCCCTTTAACTGGGCTCATGAATATTCATGAAACACCCGTTCGCGCATGCGCGAACGGGTGCGTGACGTCACTTAGCGCGCACCTTGCTGGACGCACGTCTTAGCATCAAGGGATTCTGGGGCTCTCACTCTGAGCCCCAGCCGACGGGATGGCGTCCCCCTGATCCGCGATGGCGGCGGATCAGGAGGTGAAGCAAGGTAGGTGACAGTGAGCTGACTGGACAAACAAAACCCAGTCAGGGGTTCACTCCCATCCTCCTTCTCTTAAGTAAATGGCATCCGTTCATTCATCCATTCGGATACCATTTTCGCCTAGAAGAGGGACATCCTCTATAGTGTAGGTGCGAGGATGCTGTTTTTTTTCCCCTGCAACTACCGTATTTGCTGGATTATAAGACGACCCTGATTATAAGACGACCCCCCCAAACTTTGGATATTCCTTTAGGAAAAAAACTAAAAAACTAAGACTACCCTATAGGAAAAAAAGTTTAACTTGTATACATGTAAATTGCTTTTTAATATTTAATAAAAAATTCATATTATACAAATGCATTTCTTTTTTTATTTCCTTTTATGTGCCAATGCGGCCTCTCTCCCCCTCCCCCAGCTGTCTCTCTACCCGCCAGCGTTGTCTCTCTCCCCCAGCATTGTCTCTCTCTCCCTCCACCCCAAACTTCTCTCTCTCTCCACCTCCCTCGCCTCTTCCCCCCTCCTCTTGTCTGTCTCCCCCTCCCCTTTTCTCTCTCTATCCCCCCTTTTCTCTCTATCCCCCTGCCCTTTTCTCTCTGTCCCCCCTCCCCTTTTCTCTCTTACCCCTCCCGTTTTCCCTCTTCCCCCTCCCTCCCCTTTTCTCCCCCCCCTCCCCTTGCCTGTCTGTGTCTCCCCCCTACCTCCACTTGTCTATCTGTGTTTCACCCCTCCCTCACCTGTTTTTTGATCCCTGGTGGCTAGTGGAGGCAGCGGAGGATGTCTGCTTCATCATACAAGTCCCTGCGGTCGTGCCGGGCAGCAGCAGGGGGAGTCTGCACTCATCCCAGTCTTATAGTCTGAGCTCGATTTGAGGTCAGATTATAAGACGAACTCAAATGTAAGACCTTGCCTTATATTCGAGCAAATAGGGTACTTTAACCTTTTAAAAATGGCATGAAAATAATGAAAAATAATAAAATGTGCCCCCCCCCACCCCCACCATGGGCTAGCAGACTCCACTACTAGCCCCACATAATAAATAATTCTCCCAGGGCCAGCAGACTTTCCCCGTTAGCCCCATACATAAAAATACTGGCTGCAATGCACCCCCCTCTTGGCTTCCCAAGGACCCACAACCTATAAATAAATGAATGAAATGCCGTACTTACCACCTTCTATACCTTGACCAGGTGGGAATAAAACACCCTGTTAAATAAAACACCATTTGTGTGCCCCGGGGGGTGGGGGGTACAGTAAATAAGAAAGAATATAATTACAGCTAAACACAAACATTATCAAGTGGGAGACACAAACAAAAAGTCACATCACTAAGGGGCTAAAAAATAAATTCCTTCAAAAAATACAAATGAAAGGTCTGTGCAGTTGGCAGTGTTAGATGGAGCAGAGATTAGTGCGTGAATGCAGATAAAGGCATTACTACTGAATGAAAGGAAGGTATTTTTCACTCTGTATGCACACGTGTGTCAGATTTCTATTTGACAACAAGAAAAACAAGTCAGGTAAATTCCATTCTTTCTTTAGCCATAGAACACAGATCACGGCTGGCTGAGCATCATGGGATAGTTCCTCAACATCAGCAGTGCCAAGGTTACCCAGAAAATTATTTTTGTGTCGCCCCTTCTGAAGACAGTATCCCTGCAGTCCCACTGTGCCAGGGAACAGGTATGGAGTATAAACAATTTGTTTCCCCCTTCCAAGAAATCAGAACTGGAAAACCAAATCAAAAACTAGACTCGTTCACGTAAAACAAGATTAAATCACATCCTCCTAAAAAAAAATCCACTTACCTGTCAGGGTTTTTGCTACAGGTCCAAAGGCAACTGAATTGCAAACAAATGTATAGCGCAAGATTCTAACACAATGGGGGGGGGGGGCATGCATAAGCATGGCGCACATGCAAATTGGTATTCTGCGTTATCCAAGCCAAATGCATAGATTTAGGTTGTGTCATAGCGATTTGTGTCAGGGAACCTCTGCCAACACAGTATTACTGAGGTCTCCCTCTCCCGCACTGCAAAGTGTCGGAAGTTAAAAAAAATATATACTTTGCAGAGTTTTTATACATAATCCCCAATGTGTTTCCTCTCTATGGAATCATAGGCGTCCAGTAGCAAAATATAGTTTAAGAAACATAAGAACAGAGTTCTGTAATATAATAGGGGACAAAGGCATAGTTGCCAAAAGTCCTGAGATTTCTGGGTCTGTCCTGGCATTACTACTGCCTATGCACAATGCTTTAAAATGTTAATGTCTGCAAGACGTACACAGTATCAATGTGAGTAAATGAGCTCCAGACACCTGTTTTTGTTCTGGGTAACCTTGAGGTGTAATGCTGTGAGGTCACTCAACTCAGAATGACATCATGCGGTGTCGCATAACTCCACCCCCTATGAGGTAGCACATTAAGCATCCCAGGACCGTCCAAGATAAAGTTGCCAACTATATAAAGTCAGGTTGGAGAGCAGCCCCGTTTTCCCCCCACCAGCACTCCCCATTACACACATCTCATGGTTATGATTTAAAATCATCACAGTATTTGTTTTTAACTTACGTAGCTGAATCGTCCGCGGTGTGCTCTGCTCTTGTCCAGTCTATCCTCAACTTTACACAACACTTTATCAGGTCAGTGAGCACTTTGCCCTGCGATGTATGGATTTATATATTCTGTTTGTTCATGTTCCAGCCCAGGCACGCCCCAGATTGTTACTGACGAGCAATCCTGACACAGCACAATGTTTAGGAAAGAAATCTGTGTCTTTTGAAAAAAAAAAGAACTGTTGTGGAAGAAAAAAATACAGACCTTGCTGATGCCTCCATAGAGTTTATAGTGGCCCTTAAGGCTGTGTGTCAGGGTTCTACACGACCTTCTGACTCATGTATTTCAAAGTCTTACATGTTGTGCTTATTTACCTCCTGCCTCCTCTAGAGGCCTCCCTACCTGTGTTTGCTAGCATGAGTCAGAATGCTCTGTCTCCTCCTGTAGCATATCTCTACCTGTATAGTCTCTCTCTTACTCCCACTGCAGTGTCTCTCTATCTCCTTCTATAGCGATCTCCACCTGTATAGTCTCTCTCTTTTTCTCCCACGGTAGTGTCTCTCTGTCTCCTCCTGTAGCGTATCTCCACCTGTATGGTCTCTTTCTTTCTCCCACGGTAGTGTCTCTCTGTCTCCTCCTGTAGCGTATCTCCACCTGTATAGTCTCTCTCTTTCTCCCACTGTAGTGTCTCTCTGTCTCCTCCTGTAGCATATCTCCACTTGTATAGTCTCTCTCTTTCTCCCACTGTAGTGTCTCTCTGTCTCCTCCTGTAGCATATCTCCACCTGTATAGTCTCTCTCTTACTCCCACTGTAGTGTCTCTCTATCTCCTTCTATAGCGTATCTCCACCTGTATAGTCTCTCTCTTACTCCCACTGTAGTGTCTCTCTATCTCCTTCTATAGCGTATCTCCACCTGTATAGTCTCTCTCTTTTTCTCCCACGGTAGTGTCTCTCTGTCTCCTCCTGTAGCGTATCTCCACCTGTATGGTCTCTTTCTTTCTCCCACGGTAGTGTCTCTCTGTCTCCTCCTGTAGCGTATCTCCACCTGTATGGTCTCTTTCTTTCTCCCACTGTAGTGTCTCTCTGTCTCCTCCTGTAGCGTATCTCCACCTGTATAGTCTCTCTTTTTCTCCCACGGTAGTGTCTCTCTGTCTCCTCCTGTAGCGTATCTCCACCTGTATGGTCTCTTTCTTTCTTCCACGGTAGTGTCTCTCTGTCTCCTCATGTAGCGTATCTCCACCTGTAAAGTCTCTCTCTTTCTCCCACTGTAGTGTCTCTCTGTCTCCTCCTGTAGCGTATCTCCACCTGTATAGTCTCTCTCTTTCTCCCACTGTAGTGTCTCTCTGTCTCCTCCTGTAGCGTATCTCCACCTGTATAGTCTCTCTCTTTCTCCCACTGTAGTGTCTCTCTGTCTCCTCCTGTAGCGTATCTCCACCTGTATAGTCTCTCTCTTTCTCCCACTGTAGTGTCTCTCTGTCTCCTCCTGTACCATATCTCCACCTGTATAGTCTCTCTCTTTC
This sequence comes from Pelodytes ibericus, assembly GCA_036172795.1. NCBI lineage: Eukaryota > Metazoa > Chordata > Amphibia > Anura > Pelodytidae > Pelodytes > Pelodytes ibericus. Next base: position 206,902,660 of record CM069861.1, read on the forward strand.
TCCCACTGTAGTGTCTCTCTGTCTCCTCATGTAGCGTATCTCCACCTGTATAGTCTCTTTCTTTCTCCCATGGTAGTGTCTCTCTGTCTCCTCCTGTAGCATATCTCCACCTGTATAGTCTCTCTCTTTCTCCCACGGTAGTGTCTCTCTGTCTCCTCCTGTAGCGTATCTCCACCTGTATAGTCTCTTTCTTTCTCCCTCGGTAGTGTCTCTCTGTCTCCTCCTGTAGCATATCTCCACCTGTATAGTCTCTCTCTTTCTCCCACTGTAGTGTCTCTCTGTCTCCTCATGTAGCGTATCTCCACCTGTATAGTCTCTCTCTTTTTCTCCCACGGTAGTGTCTCTCTGTCTCCTCCTGTAGCGTATCTCCACTTGTATAGTCTCTCTCTTTCTCCCACTGTAGTGTCTCTCTGTCTCCTCCTGTAGCATATCTCCACCTGTATAGTCTCTCTCTTACTCCTACTGTAGTGTCTCTCTATCTCCTTCTATAGCGTATCTCCACCTGTATAGTCTATCTCTTTTTCTCCCACGGTAGTGTCTCTCTGTCTCCTCCTGTAGCGTATCTCCACCTGTATGGTCTCTTTCTTTCTCCCACTGTAGTGTCTCTCAGTCTCTTCCTGTAGCGTATCTCCACCTGTATAGTCTCTCTCTTTCTCCCACTGTAGTGTCTCTCTGTCTCCTCATGTAGCGTATCTCCACCTGTATGGTCTCTTTCTTTCTCCCACTGTAGTGTCTCTCTGTCTCTTCCTGTAGCGTATCTCCACCTGTATAGTCTTTCTCTTTTTCTCCCACGGTAGTGTCTCTCTGTCTCCTCCTGTAGCGTATCTCCACCTGTATGGTCTCTTTCTTTCTTCCACGGTAGTGTCTCTCTGTCTCCTCATGTAGCGTATCTCCACCTGTATAGTCTCTCTTTCTCCCACTGTAGTGTCTCTCTGTCTCCTCCTGTAGCGTATCTCCACCTGTATAGTTTCTCTCTTTCTCCCTCGGTAGTGTCTCTCTGTCTCCTCATGTAGCATATCTCCACCTGTATAGTCTCTCTCTTTCTCCCACTGTAGTGTCTCTCTGTCTCCTCCTGTAGCGTATCTCCACCTGTATAGTCTCTCTCTTTCTCCCACGGTATTGTCTCTCTGTCTCTTCCTGTAGCGTATCTCCACCTGTATAGTCTCTCTCTTTCTCCCACTGTATTTTCTCTCTGTCTCCTCCTGTAGCGTATCTCCACCTGTATAGTTTCTCTCTTTCTCCCACTGTAGTGTCTCTCTGTCTCCTACTGTAGCGTATCTCCACCTGTATAGTCTCTTTCTTTCTCCCTCGGTAGTGTCTCTCTGTCTTCTCCTATAGCGTATCTCCACCTGTATAGTCTCTCTCTTTCTCCCACGGTAGTGTCTCTCTGTCTCCTCCTGTAGCGTATCTCCACTTGTATAGTCTCTTTCTTTCTCCCTCGGTAGTGTCTCTCTGTCTCCTCCTGTAGCGTATCTCCACCTGTATAGTCTCTCTCTTTCTCCCACTGTAGTGTCTCTCTGTCTCCTCCTGTAGCGTATCTCCACCTGTATAGTCTCTCTCTCTTTCTCCCACGGTAGTGTCTCTCTGTCTCCTCCTGTAGCGTATCTCCACCTGTATAGTCTCTCTCTTTCTCCCACTGTAGTGTCTCTCTGTCTCCTCCTGTACCATATCTCCACCTGTATAGTCTCTCTCTTTCTCCCACTGTAGTGTCTCTCTGTCTCCTCATGTAGCGTATCTCCACCTGTATAGTCTCTTTCTTTCTCCCATGGTAGTGTCTCTCTGTCTCCTCCTGTAGCATATCTCCACCTGTATAGTCTCTCTCTTTCTCCCACGGTAGTGTCTCTCTGTCTCCTCCTGTAGCGTATCTCCACCTGTATAGTCTCTTTCTTTCTCCCTCGGTAGTGTCTCTCTGTCTCCTCCTGTAGCATATCTCCACCTGTATAGTCTCTCTCTTTCTCCCACTGTAGTGTCTCTCTGTCTCCTCATGTAGCGTATCTCCACCTGTATAGTCTCTCTCTTTTTCTCCCACGGTAGTGTCTCTCTGTCTCCTCCTGTAGCGTATCTCCACTTGTATAGTCTCTCTCTTTCTCCCACTGTAGTGTCTCTCTGTCTCCTCCTGTAGCATATCTCCACCTGTATAGTCTCTCTCTTACTCCTACTGTAGTGTCTCTCTATCTCCTTCTATAGCGTATCTCCACCTGTATAGTCTATCTCTTTTTCTCCCACGGTAGTGTCTCTCTGTCTCCTCCTGTAGCGTATCTCCACCTGTATGGTCTCTTTCTTTCTCCCACTGTAGTGTCTCTCTGTCTCTTCCTGTAGCGTATCTCCACCTGTATAGTCTCTCTCTTTCTCCCACTGTAGTGTCTCTCTGTCTCCTCATGTAGCGTATCTCCACCTGTATGGTCTCTTTCTTTCTCCCACTGTAGTGTCTCTCTGTCTCTTCCTGTAGCGTATCTCCACCTGTATAGTCTTTCTCTTTTTCTCCCACGGTAGTGTCTCTCTGTCTCCTCCTGTAGCGTATCTCCACCTGTATGGTCTCTTTCTTTCTTCCACGGTAGTGTCTCTCTGTCTCCTCATGTAGCGTATCTCCACCTGTATAGTCTCTCTTTCTCCCACTGTAGTGTCTCTCTGTCTCCTCCTGTAGCGTATCTCCACCTGTATAGTTTCTCTCTTTCTCCCTCGGTAGTGTCTCTCTGTCTCCTCATGTAGCATATCTCCACCTGTATAGTCTCTCTCTTTCTCCCACTGTAGTGTCTCTCTGTCTCCTCCTGTAGCGTATCTCCACCTGTATAGTCTCTCTCTTTCTCCCACGGTAGTGTCTCTCTTTCTCTTCCTGTAGCGTATCTCCACCTGTATAGTCTCTCTCTTTCTCCCACTGTATTTTCTCTCTGTCTCCTCCTGTAGCGTATCTCCACCTGTATAGTTTCTCTCTTTCTCCCACTGTAGTGTCTCTCTGTCTCCTACTGTAGCGTATCTCCACCTGTATAGTCTCTTTCTTTCTCCCTCGGTAGTGTCTCTCTGTCTTCTCCTATAGCGTATCTCCACCTGTATAGTCTCTCTCTTTCTCCCACGGTAGTGTCTCTCTGTCTCCTCCTGTAGCGTATCTCCACTTGTATAGTCTCTTTCTTTCTCCCTCGGTAGTGTCTCTCTGTCTCCTCCTGTAGCGTATCTCCACCTGTATAGTCTCTCTCTTTCTCCCACTGTAGTGTCTCTCTGTCTCCTCCTGTAGCGTATCTCCACCTGTATAGTCTCTCTCTCTTTCTCCCACGGTAGTGTCTCTCTGTCTCCTCCTGTAGCGTATCTCCACCTGTATAGTCTCTTTCTTTCTACCTCAGTAGTGTCTCTCTGTCTGCCCCTGTAGTGTTTCTCTCTCCACCTCTCATTTATATAGTGTTTCTCTCCCCACCTCTCATTTCTGTACAGTCTCTCTCTTTTCCCCTGCAGTGACTCTCTCTCACTCCCCCTCCCTCTTTCTCCCAGTGTAGTGCCTCTCTCTTTCTCCCCCTGTAATTTCTCTCCCCCCGTAGAGTCTCTCCCCCTGTAGAGTCTTTCTCTTTCTAACTCTGTAGTATCTCTCTGTCTCCCTCGCTAGACCTGCTGCCGTAGCATCCGATGGCGGCGGCCTAATTTCTTAATGCAGTGGTGGCCACTGAATTCCTTGAAGTGGCCACATGCCACAGTAGCCCCAGGACAGCCAGCCTACCGGGTTTTTTCCTGGTATCCCAGTGGGTCATTATGACCCTGTGTAAGACGCACCAATATTGGAGTACTGTGATGCAGTGGTGGGCTAAGCCTGCAATTACCATAAGGGTGATAAAAAAATCCAATACCAGTGCTAGGCGGTGGCAATATATCCCATAAAACAATTAATTAATTGGTCTATATGGGTCGTGGGCTGGTGCTATGTCAGAGGCCCCTTCGAAATAATCTGGCCCCCAGGGGCCACGGACCACCACTATGAATGCTGCCCTAATAACAAATTAATGTAGCCCACTGGAGATGCTCACCAGTGCAACACCAGTCACCCCATAACTATGTATTGCATTCTTATGTATGAGCCTCCAATATTGGAGTACTCTGACGCAGTGGTGGGCTAAGCATTATATGGCCATATGGTGTGACTTAACATCCAATCTTTTCATCATAGATCTGTGCTTTTAAAGTAGGTCTAAGGTTGTATGCTGATATTTCTATGTATTGGGTAAGACAACGAGTGACTCAAGGCAGCATACATCACGTTACACTCCTTGTTAAATAGCTAAAGTGTATTTAGCTCCTTGTCTCTTTGAGTTAAAGTGGCAACTGAGCATTGTAGCACCTGGGATATGCACACAAACCAGCAACAGACCATGTAAATGATATACAACAAAATACACTAGAACACAAATGAACGATTAATGTATATTGTTTTAAAAGGCACTCTACCATTATGATTTTTGTTAGTGATGCTGCTGGTGCTTGGATTATTTTCCAGCATATTGGGTCACTAATATCCAATTCATTGATGAAGCATCATATCTATTACAGGGTATATCATTATCAGCCTTTTTTTTCTCCCAATTTCCCCATGCCTGTGATATTTGTCTTGCATTCCTGCACAGATCAGAATTGTATTACTTGTATTACTTTTTATGTCTCTACATGATGTACATTGTTTCATTGCTTCATTGCTGTGTGTCCATAAAAAAAATGGGGTCTGCTTCCATTTCCATCTTATGGTGGTCCATTTTGTATCACAACTGTAGCAATATGTTACAATTGCCATTTTGCCACATTAAAGGGACAGTCTAGGCCCCAAACTCACTTTGGTGCAAGATGAAGTTCACTGCTTGTATAATGTACAGGCTTTTTTCAGTGTGATTTGATGCAGGCATTCTGGATAAATCACATTTGTAATATTTGACTCACGCCCTCTCCCAGTGATTACTCTGCATGTTTACCACAGGTGCAGCAGCACTGATTATATAGACACTCAGGATAGAAAGTTGTGTTTCATTTAGTCACTTCCTCTGCAGCTGGAATATAATACATTGTGTGGACTGTGGTCACCTTGTTCTTGTACACAGTAGGATCTTGTAACAGTGCAACACATTTTCTGATGACATCACTATAGAGACAGGAAATTCCATTGATTTGAATGGCATTATTCTCATTAGTTACTGCAGAAAAAAAAAAAAAGGGAAATTGACTTTTCACTCAGCAAGTGTGGGCAGCCCTGACTTCTTGCAAACTGCTGTCATTTTACAATTTCATCTAGCTGTAAGTATTTTACATTTTAAGCAATGCAAAATGTAAAGCACGCATTTTAAAGTACTTTGAAAGCACAATAATACAAATTAACATTTGGAAGATGTATTTTGGGCACCAGAGAGTGCCTTTATGTTTGTTTTCATTGTAATTATTCACCTTTACGTTCATTTTCTATTGCCAAATGTCAAACTGTTTCTTTGGAAGCCTGTATGAATATGTGATAGTGTATATATATATATATATATACTATGTTAAGCCTTGTATACTTACATTAGCAGTTACTGATATATTTAAACTTAAAATGGGGTCAACAGATAAAAGGAGGAGAGTATATTTAAAAAGAAAAACTACCACAGCAATAATTACATTATATTGGCAAAAGGTTTAAAAGTGATATCAGGGTAGTGGGTGTGTGGAATAGCCTTCCAGCAGAAGTGATAGAGCTTAACACAGCGAAGGAGTTTGAGTTTGCACGGGATAGGGACTTTATTTTATTATGTCTTCCAATCTTTGTTCTCTTCTTTCTCGCTGTTTTTTAATCAGGACAGAACACACGTCCCTACATTGTATTGTCTCTGAAGAAGCCATCAGGGCTAAAACGGGTCTGGCTGAATTGCCCCACGATATTAAAGGGCAATATCTGTGTAAAAAATTATTCACACTTTTATTGTATGTATTATCTTTGATTTTGCATTTGTTCTATTCAGTGTTTTTATTTTTCATGTATACTAGACGTATATACTATTAAACATATAGAACAATGATACTTTATGTCCAGATCTATAATGAATAAGTAAGTTGCCTTCTGTCTGAGTAAAAGACTACTTGGCAGTTGTAGTCCCTCTTCAAATATTTAAAGAATGAGACAATGTTTATTATAGGATCACAATGGGATCATGATTATTATAATACAATAATAATAACAAAATAACACTAAGTGATTCAAATTTCAATTACAAATAATGTTTAATGATCATCATTTAAAATGTATTTACACAAGAAGACAACGACACAAGCATGGACATCCGGAGAGATGTCAGGGTCTGGTAAAGGGCAGCCATTGTTATGTATCTTTATTAGAATGCTTGGCTTGTTGGAGAGATCCCAGCAGACAAACAAGCATGAATTGGGGAAAATGTCTAAGTCTCCTGCTCTGCCCAGTATATGTCCACCATGTGAGGAGTGCCCGTTTTGATTTTTAAATTGGTAGTGTCTGTCTATATTGTGTGATATTTCTCACTCATTGAGGAAACTGGTAGGAGGAGGGTTGTAGAGCCTACTGGACATCCAAACACAAGGGAGCAATATGGAGAAACAAAAATGTTGGGTGGTGGGGAAGGGGGAAGGACTAATATTTTACCTCCCCAAAACCCTGTGAAAGTGTCCGTGAGCTTCCATGGATCTGAACCTAAATGGTCTGCTAACATAAATATCAATGATATATCCACACCCTTTAAAAAAAATTGAGTCAAAGGGCTTTGTCAAGGTGTTAAATGGGTGGGAGGGAGTTGTGGTGCAAATAAACAGAGTTTGGCTAAATTGGATTGAGCTAAACTGGAGGGCTACTAATCTAGTGGCAACCTATAAAAGTATTTGGCCGACCTTACGCCAAACTGGGCTCTGATTATTATGAGATCACCATATTGTACTTTCCAGGACAGTTTATACTTCTTATGTTGAGAAATGGTCTAGTCACGGGGCAAAGCACAGATTACAGTCATCATGGGGCTCACAGTGGCCCCATTGAATGAGGTCAAGTCAGTCTTGACCCCAGGAGGAGGCTGGAAGGTGAATTTCTGCATCAGTGTTGTGAAGAACAGGAACAGTTCCATTTTGGCTAAATTCTCCCCAGCGCAAGCTCTCCGACCTGGAACCAAAAAAATATTATATAAATAATTATGCACCAATCTAAAGAGACACTAAATCTAGTAGTCGGCAGGTATAGCCAACATTTCAAATTCCTTAATGTCCAAAATCTGGACACTTGGTATGGCTATTACACTATTATTTTTTTTGCTTATTTACATATTTTGTTCTATTGTTCGAGTGAACTTGTTATTTGTTATTTTTTTTAGTCCGAAGCAACATAAAACAATGAGATGTCGCAAACTCAATACAAATAACCTATCATTATAAAAGAATGTGGGGAAAATATTGACTCTTCCTGTAACTATAATGATGTGTAACTGTGTGCAAATAATTTTCAAATAATATTTCCAATCTCTTGAAATCCATTAAGTCGAAACACATCCTTAAAACCAAACACAAAGAACACAACACTGTAGTAAAGTGTAAATCAAGCACAGTACAATAATCAGGATCGATATTGTGTTGGACGTCCTATTAAAATGTATATCCCTTTCAGAATCTCCCTGATCATAATATACACTGGAAAGCATTGAGCGAACACTAAACAAATAAAAACAATGAAAGTACACGAAAATCTCATTTGTTTTAAGGTTTTTAAAACTCATATCTATAAAAAAAAAAAAAGAAAAATTAATAATAATTTTCACATTTTCTCTTTTAACCGTACCGGCAGCAAAAGGTAAGAAAGCTTCATTTTTCTTTAAATTCCCCTTAGAATCCAGAAAATGCTGAGGGTAAAACTCATCTGGTTTCTCAAAATAATCCTTATCCTGCAGTACGGTTCCCAGCACTGGAAGGACTTGAGTCCCCTGAAATAAAATTAAAAAAAATATGTCAATGAGGTGGGATAATTGACAGAAAGCTATCACTAACGCCCTTTAAAGATAACAGTTTGTCCACATGCTCTGGCAAATTTGTCTTATCAAAGTTGTCTAATCTTACTTCTTTGACATGCAATGCATGCTGGGTGCACGGAGCTACACTACACGTCTTAGACAATCTTGACCACATAGTGTTGACCAGAAGTGCCAGCAGAGGTTGATATAAAGAGAAGTGGCGGTAGATCTCGTGGGAGCCTGTATAATAATAAGAAGCTCCAGTATAGAAACATAGTAACATAGAATGTGTCACCGGCAGATAAGAACCATTCGGTCCATCTAGTCTGCCCAATTTTTTGGAATACTTTTATTAGTCCCCCGTTCCCGGTCTTATAGCTAGGATAGCCTTGTGTCTATCCCACGCATGCTTAAACTCCTTGACTGTGTTTACCTCTACCACTTCTGCTGGCAGACTATTCCATACATCCACTACCCTCTCAGTATTGTAATACTTTCATTAGTCCCTGGCCTTATCTTATATCTAGGATAGCCTTATACCTATCCCACGCATGCTTAAACTCCTTCACTGTATTAACCTCTACCACTTCTACTGGAAGACTATTCCATGCATACACTACCCTCTCAGTAATGTAATACTTTCATTAGTCCCTGACCTTATCTTATATCTAGGATAGCCTTATACCTATCACATTAATGCTTAAACTCCTTCACTGTATGAACCTCTACCACTTCAGCTGGAAGACTATTCCATACATCCACTACCCTCTCAGTAAAGTAATACTTTCATTAGTCCCTGGCCTTATCTTATATCTAGGATAGCCTTATACCTATCCCATGCATGCTTAAACTCCTTCACTGTATTAACCTCAACCACTTCTACTGGAAGACTATTCCATGCATACACTACCCTCTCAGTAATGTAATGCTTTCATTAGCCCCTGACCTTATCTTATATCTAGGATAGCCTTATACCTATCCCATGCATGCTTAAACTCCTTCACTGTATTAACCTCTACCACTTCTACTGGAAGACTATTCCATGCATCCACTATCCTCTCAGTAAAGTAATGCTTTCATTAGCCCCTGACCTTATCTTATATCTAGGATACCCTTATATCTCTCCCATGCATGCTTAAACTCCTTCACTGTATTTATCTCTACCACTTCTACTGGAAGACTATTCCATACATCCACTACCCTCTCAGTAAAGTAATACTTTCATTAGTCCCTGGCCTTATCTTATATCTAGGATAGCCTGATACCTATCCCACGCATGCTTAAACTCCTTCACTGTATTAACCTCTACCACTTCTACTGGAAGGCTATTCAATACATCCACTACCCTCTCAGTAAAGTAATACTTTCATTAGTCCCTGGCCTTATCTTATATCTAGGATAGCCTTATACCTATCCCACGCATGCTTAAACTCCTTCACTGTATTAACCTCTACCACTTCCACTGGAAGGCTATTCCATGCATCCACTACCCTCTCAGTAAAGTAATACTTTCATTAGTCCCTGGCCTTATCTTATATCTAGGATAACCTTATACCTATCCCACGCATGCTTAAACTCCTTCACTGTATTACCCTCTACCACTTCTACTGGAAGACTATTCCATACATCCACTACCCTCTTGGTAAAATAATACTTTCATTAGTCCCTGGCCTTATCTTATATCTAGGATAGCCTTATGCCTATCCCACGCATGCTTAAAATCCTTGACTGTGTTTACCTCTACCACTTCTACTGGAAGGCTATTCCATACATCCACTACCCTCTCAGTAAAGTAATACTTTCATTAGTCCCTGGCCTTATCTTATAACTAGGATAGCCTTATACCTATCCCACGCATGCTTAAAATCCTTGACTGTGTTTACCTCTACCACTTCTACTGGAAGGCTATTCCATGCATCCACTACCCTCTCAGTAATGTAATACTTTCAATAGTCCCTGGTCTTATCTTATATCTAGGATAGCCTTATACCTATCCCACGCATGCTTAAACTCCTTCACTGTATTAACCTCTACCACTTCTACTGGAAGACTATTCCATGCATCCACTACCCTCTCAGTAATGTAATACTTTCATTAGTCCCTGACGTTATCTTATATCTAGGATAGCCTTGTGCCTATCCCACGCATGCTTAAACTTCTTCATTGTATTAACCTCTACCACTTCTGCTGGCAGGCTATTCCATACATTCACTACCCTCTCAGTAAAGAAATACTTCTAGTAGATCCTGTAAGGAATGTTTTGCTGCCTGAAAACCAGAATAATTGAGAGCCAGACTGAGCAGATCTGAGCAGGTTTTTATACTCTACTGTTCAGCTACTAGACCATTATGGCTTATGGGTTAGGGACGGCGAACCCCTTCTATTAAATGATAATAATAATGATCTCCACATACACAGAGTTTAAAAACAAAAAGATAAATGTGAACAATTATTCACCTTGGGAATAAAATATCCTCTAAATGTGGCATCGCGAGAAGTGGCTCGTGGAACTCCACCCGACACAACGTTGCCGAATCTCTGGACTTCGTGGATGACTGCGTCAGTATAGGGCAATTCCTTTCTGTGCTCTGATTGGGGCTGGGCAGAGCCGATCACTCTCTTTATTTCATCTTGTACATTCTCTGTCATGGATAAAATAAATCGTGCATTAAGGTGCACTTAAGGTGAGATGGATGTGTCACCTAAATATTGTTTGTACTGTGAATGAATATAAATTGTTAAAAAAATGATCTATACATTGTGTTAGCAGGATTGCATTGGGTAGTAAAAATTAAGAGAAACAAATATGTTTAAATGTATCTGTGACGTCTTCTGTTTATGACACATTTCCATTCAAATTAGCTAATTTGCATATTAAGCAAAATGGTGAGGTCATGAGCAAGATACACCAAAAATGCATAAAGTAATACAATGTACTGATACAATGTTTCATCGCGTTTTATTCTCTTTATATAAACAATGTTTAGGGGACAGAGTCCCTTTATGATAGAACAACCTGGTTTGGAGAGCTCTCCATACTATAAGCTTTTGGCACAGTCACATCTGAATGACTTTTCATTTGCAAGAACCCCAGACTCCCAAGTCTCTTATAAAAATCCTTCCAAACGTTATCGGCTGAGATACATTTTTCATATTTAAAAAAGCATCTTAACATGTATAGGAAAGACTTAACAGGGGGGATAAGATAGAAACATTTAAATACATAAAGGGAATCAACACAGTAAAGGAATAGAGTATATTTAAAGGAAGAAAAACTACCACAACTAGAGGACATAGTCTAAAATTAGAGGGGCAAAGAATTAAAAGTAATATCAGTAAGTATTACTTTACTGAGAGGGTAGTGGATGTATGGAATAGCCTTCCAGCGGAAGTGGTAGAGGTAAACACAGTGAAGGAGTTTTAGCATGCGTGGGATAGACACAAGGCTATCCTAGATATAAGATAAGGTCAGGGGCTAATGAAAGTATTACATTACTGAGAGGGTAGTGGATGTATGGAATAGTCTTCCAGTAGAAGTGGTAGAGGTTAATACAGTGAAGGAGTTTAAGCATGCGTGGGATAGGTATAAGGCTATCCTAGATATAAGATAAGACCAGGGACTAATGAAAGTATTGCTTTACTGAGAGGGTAGTGGATACATGGAATAGTCTTCCAGTAGAAGTGGTTGAGGTTAATACAGTGAAGGAGTTTAAGCATGCGTGGGATAGGCACAAGGCTATCCTAGATATAAGATAAGGCCAGGGACTAATGAAAGTATTACTGTACTGAGAGGGTAGTGGATGCATGGAATAGTCTTCCAGTAGAAGTGGTTGAGGTTAATACAGCGAAGGAGTTTAAGCATGCGTGGGATAGGCACAAGGCTATCCTAGATATAAGATAAGGCCAGGGACTAATGAAAGTATTACATTACTGAGAGGGTAGTGGATGTATGGAATAGTCTTTCAGTAGAAGTGGTTGAGTTTAATACAGTGAAGGAGTTTAAGCATGCGTGGGATAGGTATAAGGCTATCCTAGATATAAGATAAGACCAGGGACTAATGAAAGTATTACATTACTGAGAGGGTAGTGGATACATGGAATAGTCTTCCAGTAGAAGTGGTAGAGGTTAATACAGTGAAGGAGTTTAAGCATGCGTGGGATAGGCACAAGGCTATCCTAGATATAAGATAAGGTCAGGGACTAATGAAAGTATTACATTACTGAGAGGGTAGTGGATACATGGAATAGTCTTCCAGTAGAAGTGGTTGAGGTTAATACAGTGAAGGAGTTTAAGCATGCGTGGGATAGGCACAAGGCTATCCTAGATATAAGATAAGGCCAGGGACTAATGAAAGTATTACTGTACTGAGAGGGTAGTGGATGCATGGAATAGTCTTCCAGTAGAAGTGGTTGAGGTTAATACAGCGAAGGAGTTTAAGCATGCGTGGGATAGGCACAAGGCTATCCTAGATATAAGATAAGGCCAGGGACTAATGAAAGTATTACATTACTGAGAGGGTAGTGGATGTATGGAATAGTCTTCCAGTAGAAGTGGTTGAGGTTAATACAGTGAAGGAGTTTAAGCATGCGTGGGATAGGCACAAGGCTATCCTAGATATAAGATAAGGCCAGGGACTAATGAAAGTATTACTGTACTGAGAGGGTAGTGGATGCATGGAATAGTCTTCCAGTAGAAGTGGTTGAGGTTAATACAGCGAAGGAGTTTAAGCATGCGTGAGATAGGCACAAGGCTATCCTAGATATAAGATAAGGTCAGGGACTAATGAAAGTATTACATTACTGAGAGGGTAGTGGATGTATGGAATAGTCTTCCAGTAGAAGTGGTTGAGGTTAATACAGTGAAGGAGTTTAAGCATGCGTGGGATAGGCACAAGGCTATCCTAGATATAAGATAAGGCCAGGGACTAATGAAAGTATTACATTACTGAGAGGGTAGTGGATGTATGGAATAGTCTTCCAGTAGAAGTGGTTGAGGTTTATACAGTGAAGGAGTTTAAGCATGCGTGGGATAGGCACAAGGCTATCCTAGATATAAGATAAGGCCAGGGACTAATGAAAGTATTACTGTACTGAGAGGGTAGTGGATGCATGGAATAGTCTTCCAGTAGAAGTGGTTGAGGTTAATACAGCGAAGGAGTTTAAGCATGCGTGGGATAGGCACAAGGCTATCCTAGATATAAGATAAGGCCAGGGACTAATGAAAGTATTACATTACTGAGAGGGTAGTGGATGTATGGAATAGTCTTCCAGTAGAAGTGGTTGAGGTTAATACAGTGAAGGAGTTTAGGAATGCGTGGGATAGGTATAAGGCTATCCTAGATATAAGATAAGACCAGGGACTAATGAAAGTATTGCTTTACTGAGAGGGTAGTGGATACATGGAATAGTCTTCCAGTAGAAGTGGTAGAGGTTAATACAGTGAAGGAGTTTAAGCATGCGTGGGATAGGTATAAGGCTATCCTTGATATAAGATAAGGCCAGTGACTAATGAAAGTATTACGTTACTGAGAGGGTAGTAGATGCATGGAATAGTCTTCCAGTAGAAGTGGTAGAGGTTAATACAGTGAAGGAGTTTAAGCATGCGTGGGATAGACACAAGGCTATCCTAGATATAACACCGGGAACGGGGGACTAATAAAAATATTCAGAATCTTGTGCAGACTAGATGGAGCGAATGGTTCTTATCTGCCGACACATTCTATGATTCTATGTTAGAAAGGGATAAGTCAAGGCATTTCTTACTTTGGATCTCTGGGTATTTCATCATTAACACAAGACCCCAACGCAGAGTGGCAGACGTTGTTTCCATCCCAGCGACAAACAGATTGTTAACGACAGTTACCAAGTTATCATTGTGGAAAAATAATCCACTGGGCTTTTCCTGTAATACACACAATAGGCTTTTTTTTTTTTTTTTTTTCAATGATTGGGTCTATTCACTAAACTTTGACTTTTGGAGGTCAACTTTCATTCTAAGTCAAAGTTTGACTTAGAAAATAAAAACAAATGTTCAAATCTACCCCGTTGAAAATAATGGGAGATTAAATGATCAAACTAGGGGGCCTGTAAAGTCATATGTTAGTGAATAGACCCATATGTGTTTTTATTTTTTTTATTTTTTTTTATTAAAAATGTTAAACAGGTAAACGCTTATAATAGTTCAGATGAGATCATACATATTGTTTATAAAATCAAAGTTAATATTAGTTATTAAAAAAACATCAATTTGGAGCATAAGAAGTACCATACTAGTCGAAGAGGCAGTCCTTCCAAAGTAAGCTGCGTTTACAGTAAAAAAAAAAAAAGTACAATTAAAAGTACAGTTTAAGTATACATTAAAATGTTTAATTATTTAACTAAACCCTGTTCATGCTGTGAATTGTGTTTGCAGATTTGGAAATAAATGGATAAATTAATAGAAAATAACACTTTTCTATCACAGTAAAGGAAGAGAGTATATTTAAAAGAATAAAAACTACCACAACTGGAGGATATAGTCTAAAATTAGAGGGGTCTAGGACACTTCATCGCCGCGGCTTCATCGCTGACAGTTCAGCGCGGCAGTAAGAACGCTGAACGTTCAGCAATGAAGAATAACGCGGCCGTTTGATCGCGGACGCGGCTATGTAAGAGCTGACAGTTCAGCGCTGAACTGTCAGCTCTTACAAATGTACAAGTAAAAAGAAAATACCCCCCTAATAAATGATTCCCCCCCAAACCCTAATACTAAAATTAACCCCAAATCCCAATACTATCCCCCGAACCCTAATACTAACCCACTAAACCCTAATACTAACCCCTGAACCCTAATACTAACCCCCTAAACCCTAATACTAACCCCTGAACCCTAATACTAACCCTCTAAACCCTAATACTAACCCCCGAACCCTAATACTAACCCCCTAAACCCTAATACTAACCCCCGAACCCTAATACTAACCCCCTAAACCCTAATACTAACCCCTGAACCCCAATACTAAAATTAACCCCCTAAACCCTAATACTAACCCCTGAACCCTAATACTAACCCCCTAAACCCTAATACTAACCCCCGAACCCTAATACTAAAATTAACCCCCTAAACCCTCATACTAAAATTAACCCCGAACCCTAAAAACTAATTCTAACCCACAAAACTCTAATTCTAACCACCCTTAACCTCAGTGCTAAAATTCTAATTCTAAAACTCTATCTTCTAACTCTAACACATTAAAACTTACCTTTAGCGATGAAGGTAGGAAAGTCCGAGCTGTCGAGTGGTGAAGTGACGAGTGGTGAAACGGCTGCGCGGATGCAGCCACGATGAAGTGTCCCATCCCCAAATTAGAGGGGCAACGAGTAAGTATTACTTTACTGAGGAAAAGCCGGGGACTAATAAAAGTATTTAGAAAATTGTGCACCGAATGGTTCTTATCTGCTAACACATTCTATGTTTCTATGTTTAAATGTGGCAGTGGCCTGATTGACTACTTTCAGTGGAAAGTGTTTAATTTGCTTATCAAGGCACACAGTGATGTCATAAAAAGAAGACAGCACAGACACATATAAACATTTGCTTGCAATTCTGCTAACACGATGCATAGGTCAGTATTTATTCCCTTAAATGACAGTGGAAATAATGTTTAGGTTAAGAGACAAGTTTAGCTGTTCCTTATATTGCTGTACGCAGAGCTCTGCCATCCGTTTTTTTTTTGTTTGTCTTTGTTTGTTTGTGTTTTTTTGGTCAGTGACAATGCGTGGATCTGTAGCTGTACTGTATTCAGTCTGACACAAAAACTACTTTCAAGTTTTATTGAATTGGCTCAGAATGGAACATGTTTTACAACTGATACTTTATCCATCCATATATAAAACCAATAAGAAATGTCCTTTCCCATCGGATTATTTCTCTCTATTCATTTGGAAAATGCAACCCTACCTCTTGTTGCTTGACGAGAAATGTGTCGACAAAAGCCCTTTGGTCGTTAGCATCCAGTCGATCCTTATACTTTATGAAGGTGTTTCTGATGTAGCTCCTCATCTCTACGCAATTTTTAAGAACCGTTTGGTGGATTCCTGGAACCCAGCGCATCACATTGGGATAACAGTTGAAAAGCTAATGAAAAGGAGTAGAGAAATAATCAGATGTTACTGCTCAATACCTTCGAAAATACCAGAGGAGGCCATGAGAAAAAGTGAAATGCGTTGTGAAGGGAGGGGGGGGGCAGTAATAGCCCGCATTTCTAGCATGGATTCCATGAGCTGTGTAAACAGATGGGACTTTAACAGCAGGGATCGTATCTTATTTTTTTTTCACATTGCCTCAAGGGGAGAAGAACAATTCGGCTACTTAAAGGAGATGTTACACGGATAATGCTTGTTCAATGAGCTGTTCAATGCACTGTTTATGATTGGTTGTAAAGATCTCTTTAAATTTTTCTTCCATTAAATACATACCACAAACCTGAAGAGGCCCCATGTGTTTTATCTCTGTCTTTTATTATATGTGAAGGCTGTCCATGCCATGTGGTGGATGATTTGTGTTGCTATTGGGAGTTACCATTAACCAGAGGTGGTATAGCCTTTTCCCATAAGGGGGACAGACACTCTGTCCAGTATCATGACCACAGTTGGGCATATTTAAAAGGGGCAGTACAACAAAGCTTATTTCTTGAATGATGTACATGTGTCTAATGCAGCGGTAGAAAACATTCGGGGCTCCGGATGGTGTGGACTACATCTCCCATAATTTTCTTACAGCTGGCAAAGCATTAAGGGAAATGTAGTCCACAACATCTGGAGTGGCCAAGGGTTTCCTACCATTGGTCTAATGTATGTGAAATGTACTTATTTTCACTTTAAAACAATTTTGCAGTTTTCGTGTAGATTTGCATTGACAATATTGAAAATAATTTCACTGGGACTTCAAAAATATACTGTTCGTATGGCAACAACAATAACTCTATTTCACTTTATGGGGTCTATTCACTAAAAGGTGAATTGCAGGTGAGATGAGGTGAGATGAGCATTCCATCTCACCAGTTTAGATATACAATGTGCAGGGACACACCTGGCGAGTTTGCTTCTGACAAGGCACCAGGTTGAGCAAGGACAAACCTGGTGAGTTTCCTTTCCTTTTTTGTCCTTTCTCAACCTGGTGGTTTGTCAGGAGCACGCTATGTGAGAAACGTGTTAAGTGTTGCCTCTCTCTCCCCCATCCATATATAATGCTACAACTGCGTGCAAGCCTCCGCACTGTATTTTTGTAATTTTTTTATTTCGCTCAACGTTTATTCATTTTTACATGAAGACTAAGGTCTCAATAAACGCACATTTTATTATCTTCACCTAAATTAATTTACGAAAAGCCGTCGGATCCATCTTCTTCTTGAACAATAGATGTTTTGCTTGCAGTGTCTAAAGCTCAGGGTCACATGTTCAAATGTACTCAGGTCCATTTGAACCTGAGATTTTAAGCAGCTACTGCAGTCAAAGCATTAACCAGGAAATGGGGGCACAGATAATATACGTTATGGAGGAGGACGGAGGAGTCTAATGGATCTACAGACACTGTGGGTGTGAGGCTGAACAAGTAAGGGCACTAAGTAGCTTCACCCATGCCATCAGTAATGTGTTCCTGGAAAGGAACATATTACTTTGACGACTGCAATACTCGGTGGAGACTACACAAGTAAAGCCTATACTGATCGAGAAGAAGTAGAAGAGATCACAAGAGGAGGGGAGATAAGTTATATTAAGAACATTACAACTTTAACAACATATTTACTTGTTTTCACTTGATTCCATCTTATCTATTACTGCATTTATTTTTCCTGGCTTATCAAGGCATCTTACCTAGCGCTGTTTAGGGTTGGTATTTTTTAACTTTTGTTTTTTTTGCGTATATTACAGCTGCAATAAGTGTTTTGGTAGACAGGGTGCTAATTCTATTTAAATTTAGTAGCTAATATTGTTGTGTACAATACAGCTGTTAATATATTACTTTCACACTATGCAATCCATTCAGGATTTATTGTTGATAATTTGAAAAGACTACTGTCGTATTATTATACGTATGCCAATGAAATTGAATAAAATATAAAATATAAAAAAAATAATGAAAAAAATAAATAAATATATATATATATAGAAAAATGACATGCTTACCAAAACCATTGGACTGTTGAAAATCTTTAATGTATAGGTTATCATGTGCATCAGGTTTCGAAAACTGGCACTGTCTTTTTCAAATCCCTTACCAAGTAGTATGGAAACAATGATATTGGCGATTGCATCATATAATATCCCAGTGCACTCAAATGGCTTTCCTAAAATTAAAAAAAAAATTAAAAAATTAAATTAAATAGTACATATTAATCATTTAAATCAACTTATAAGAACAACTTAAATGTCAACTTAAATTATCTGCACAGTCATCACATTGATTTCATCCAATGGGGAATTATAATTCCAAGTAGGAGAACGTTAATTATTGTGATATCACGTTCAACCTTCCCAAGAATTTGTTGCATCAAAAAGAGGAAAAACACAAAGCCAAAACAAACCAATAAAAATGTTCAAATATCCACTAAATGGACAAAAGTATTGGGACACCTGACCATTGCACCAATTGACTATTATGACTTCATATTCTAAATACATAGATCTTAATATGTAGTTTGTCCTCCCTTTGCTGTTATAACAGCTCCCACTCTTCTGGGAAAGCTTTCAATAAGGATTTGGAGTTTATCTGTGGGAATGGTTGCCAATTCATTCAGTAGAGTATTTGTGAGGTCAGGCACTGATGTTGGATGAGAAGGTCTGGCTCTCAATCTCCATTCCAGTTCATCCCAAAGGTGTTGGATAGGGTTGAGGTCAGGGCTCTGTGTAGGCCAGTCAACTTCTTCCACACCAAACTCATCCAACCATGTCTTTAGATGGAAGCATAGCATTGTCCAAAATATCTTGGTATGCTGAAGCATTAAGATTAACCTTCACTAAAAGTAATGTGCCTAGTTCAACCCCTGAAAAACAGCCCCATACCATGATCCCTCCTCCACCAATCTTCGACACAATGGATTCAGGCAGGTAAGGTTCTCTGGGCATCCCCCAAACCCAGTCTCTATCCGATTGCCAAACAGTAAAACCTGATTCTTCACTCCACAGAACACCTTTCCACTGCTCCATAATACTGTGGCAGTGTGCTTTGCACCACCTAATCCGTCACTTTGCAGTGTACTTGGTGATGTAAGGTTTGCATGCAGCTGCTTGGCCATGGAAACCCATTCCATTAAGCTCACACTTCACAGTTTTTGTGCTGATATTAATGCCAGGGGAAGTTTGGTATCTTCAGCTATGGAATCAGCAGAGTATTGGTGACTTTTACACACCATGCATCTCAGCCCATGACCCTGCTCTGGAACTTAAAGTGGTATTCGACTTCGTGGCTGCTGTTACTAAAAGCTTCAACTTTCCAATACTACTTACAGTTGACCACGCCTGAATCCACTGAGCTCTTCAGAATAACCAATTTGTTTCACAAATGATTGTAAATGCGTATTGCATGGCTAGGGGCTTAATTTTATACATAGTTATAGTATAAACATAAATAGTTTCTAAATGTTGTCCCAAGTTCAGAAATATGCATGTTTCCATATTTTTCGGTATTGTTTTGCGAGTTATGGGGCAAAAACCAAAAATAGTGTTTTTCCTATATTGACCTTTTCACCCCAACTCGAACCCTAAATTTAACCCTAACACTAAATTTAACCCGAACTCTAACCCTTATGCTATCCCTTAATATATTTTAACTTTAAATTAATTTTAACCCTATCCCTTATGCTAAAAAATATTTAATTTTAACCCTATAGGCTAATCTAACCATATTGCCAGTTTTAAGCTAATTAAACAATTTTTTTTTTTTTAAATTGCAATGTTGCTTGCTGCCTCTAGGAGCAGTCAAGCCACATATTCAGAGCGACGGAAGTGAATTTTCCTTCACTTCCGAAGCTCTGACCACAAGAGGGCATATTACATGCTGTTCCGTCATTATGGCGCCCACGATCACTCCGTGGGGAGATCGTTGGTGCCCCAGAGAGGAAATGTCAGTGCTGGCTATTGCCTCGACATCGAGGCAATAGACCAGCATGGTTAAACCACTTGTTTACCGCAGGACGTGCCAGGCACGTCCATTGTCGCAAAAGGGTTAAAGGATAACTGTAGGTCCAAAAAAATCAGGATATGCTTAATTGAACGATTGAGTCAAGTGCAGGCACTTTAAATAGAAATGCTTTAATGAAAGAATACAAATAAAATACCTTATAGAGCCATTTGTGTTCTGTATTGCACTTTTTTAAAATCTTGGATCAAGTGGAGAAAGATCTGACTATTCTCATCCAAGATTCTAAAAAAAACATATTTCCTGAGAATTCAATTAGGTACTTTATTTGTACTCTTTCATTAAAGCATTTCTATTTAAAATTCCGACACCTAACGCAATCTTTTAATTCAATATGAATTCATGTTTTTCATTTTGTTGTCCTTGAATCCTTTTGTGACTGTTTTATTTTTATTTGTTCCTGAAAATGTACAGGGTCCATACAAAGGGCTTTCTAAAGACCCGTCCATTAACAGAACGGTACAAAGGACAAGAGGTCACCTGCTAAGACTCGAAGAAAGGAGATTTAGTCTACAACAGCGGAAGGGATTTTTTACTGTAAGGACAATTGAGATATGGAATTCACCGCCTGAAGAAGTGGTTCTAGCAAATACCTTGGATGCCTTTAAGTGCGGCCTGGATACTTTTTTATTGAGCCAGATCATAGAGGACTATGCATGTTAGTATAGGCATTAATATTTATTTAGTGCTTGTTGATCCAAGGAGAAAGAAGTCAAGGAATGCCCCCCCCCCCCCCCCCCCCCCGCACGCAGAATTCGAAAGGGGTTTTTTATTTGCCTTCTTTTTTTAATCAACAGCAGTAAACATGAGATAGGAAAAGAACTTGATGGATGAAAGTCTTTTTTCAACGTAAACTACTATGCAACTATGTAACCATGAAATGCAATTCATTCATATGTACATGTTAAGGAATCAAGATTTCAAAAAAGGAATAAGCCTGACATGGCTAATAAGGTGAATAATATGAGGCATTAATATCTGATGTGATACTGGAATACATGTTTGAAGAACAAACTTTAATATGAATCGTTGTAATGTAACACAAATTTTGGAAATACCTATTTTAACCATTTACTAGGTGGCAATTAACAATATTTGATTCTGTTTAAGAATAAATGACTATTGCCATGTCAGTGCATCCACTGCTAATTTATATAATGTAATACTCTGAGCAAACATAATGGCTCTCATAGAGATGAAGGCAAAAGCACCTGGTAGATACTTATCCATCTCAATGGGGTCTCAGTGGCGCCATTTTTACTTGCTGTATGATTTTCAAAATGGAAGTGTTATTCAGGCCGGCAACCTGTAGGATAACAAATGTCTAAATCTATCCCCCTAATTATAAGTACTGGCAGCAATTCAGGCAGACATTCAGAATATTCAGGTGAGTACTAGAGAACACCTAACATTACTGG
Organism: Pelodytes ibericus; assembly: GCA_036172795.1. Classification (NCBI taxonomy): domain Eukaryota; kingdom Metazoa; phylum Chordata; class Amphibia; order Anura; family Pelodytidae; genus Pelodytes; species Pelodytes ibericus. The sequence goes on from CM069861.1 coordinate 206,924,211, forward strand.
AGCAAGTTGCTCCAGAACAAAATACATTATTAAAAGGACAAACCTTTGAAGGATTTAAACACGTCTACCAGTAAATTACATTCTTCAGTGATCTTGTCTTCCATTAGTTTCCTTCCCATTCCAAAATCTCGTAGGGTTGAAAGAGCGAATCTTCTCATCACTTTCCAGTTTTCACCATTTGCAAAAATGATACCTAAATTAAAAGAGGTGAGTTTTTGGTGGAAGACGCAGCGTATCATCCTATACATCTCCCATCTTGATAGCTAACATTTATTTGTTTCATATTTTTCACTAATGACCCCTTTTCTTCCTAATATCTAATAGCCCAGATCCGATTAAAATACATAATTTTAAAATATGTATTTTATGGCCAACAAGAGCATTGTCCAGTAGCCCACTTTTTGTGCACCTAACCCTAGAGGTTGCCAGTATCTTCATCTCGGCAAGCCCTCATGCCCCCTGCTTCTCAGACTTTGCTTTCGCCACGCTTTCAGTTACCCCTTTCTTTCTTCTTTGTATATCACTTTTCTTCTCCTGGTGTTATGAGTTCATACTGGTGATCTGATATGTTTAATGATTTATGGTTCCCACCACTGTTCAATGTGTATATAATTGATCAGTCTCAATAGGAAAGGCTGATACGGAATGTAGTCTTTTTTTATGATCTACAACTACCACTAGATGGTGCTGTCTCACATACAGAGAGTGTCTTAAATCAGATCTCAAGTCAAGCATTCGAGAGTAAAGTAATAAATAAAAAGTGTTTTTTCTCTGATAATGTGAATTGTTTCTTTGCTAACCATGTTGTAAGAATTTACCTTGACCTTGCGCAGCTTCATGGACCACGGGTACGATAGGTCTGTCTAAGAAATCATCCGCATTGTCTATAAGAGCCTCTTTTACAGCCTCGTACCCACACAGCACCACCATCTTCTCAGATCCAATCTGCAAGCTGTACACTGGACCGTACTTCTTGGCCAACTGGGAAGAGAGGAGGTAAAAAAAAAAAAAAATGAGCACATGTTGTACATGATTAATCTCTACATTTGTGCTCCCATGATGTATGGACCTGTGACGTGGGTATATCTATATACCCTGCGGGCCAAAGAAAGATATACCCTCTTCATCCATGAACGTAACCTAATTCCACAACTGGTTAATGTTACCTCGGAGTATTGTTAGTTATTCCACTTTCAAGACCTCCTCTGCCAGTGAAAGGCAAGGAAAAATCAAAATAAACCAAGATGTAGTATGTATTAACATACACTTTTTTTTTTAAACCTTTCTTCCATTCTTAGAAGCAAGGGTTAAACAATAACTCAAGCAGGGGCGGCGCTACCATAGGCAAGGAAGGCACATGCCTAGGGTGAAAATCTACAGAAGATGCTCAGAATGCCTTCCATTATGGAGGGAGGAGAGGGGTTACTCTGAAAGAGTGTGTGCCTAGTTTTCCTCCTGCCGACCGGGCACAGTGATCGGCTAGTATGCCAGGTGGCTGCAAGTCCTTCAGCTCATCCAAACACTAAAGGAGAAGGTCTGGAGGACTAGAGATCTAGTTTTACTGTCCCACATCTGTGTCTTGCTAACTAATGTGACACCCAAACCTTAACATATCCCAAACTAAATCCAGTCTTCTTCAAACCCACTCTCTCACACACATAATTTGACACCTTTGTACAACTGAATGCACCTCACCCAATTGTGTAATACATACATTCCTCCATGCCCCATGTTCCACCAAAACCCTCTCTAATTCACTGTTCACTTGACCTCACCATAATGTGTCATAATCTGGGTCTTCACCTTTGAGATCTCCTGTATAGACCAGCTTGTCTATACCACCACTGAAAAAGTAAAACTAGGTGGAGGGGGTGGCAAAGTCCATCATCGCCTAGGGTGACAAAAATCATTACACCAGCCCTGCCCCCAGAGTAAACCCAACATGTGTCTATACCAATAAATGCAGGTCTACTCACAACCCACTCAAGTGTTATGGAGCTTTAAGACAAAGAGACACCCTTTGCTTTCAAAGGGGATCAACAGAGGTGACCTTGCAGAGAGAGACAGCTACTTAACAGGAAAACATGGCATCTGCCAGTCAGAGAATATACTGTCATGTACTATCAAAAGTACCTGCCAGTTTATCCTCATATTTGGGCATTCAAATGTTCACTTGTGCTTTGATAGTAGAAGTTCAAGGAAAACGTATATGTCTACTTGGTCTTTAAATATGACATTTTCTGTTTTAGAAAATATTACCTCTTCAAAAACTTGATGGGGTCTGTCTCTTTTTTTTAACAAATGATGCATGGTGCCAATTATTGGCAGAGGTGTTGGTCCAGGAGGGAAATTCTTGTAAATGTTCTTCTTCCGGTCATAAAAAACATTCAGCAATAACAGGCTTATGACAACCAACACCAGGATGGAGAATGGATCCAGGACAAACATGTCTGCTGGAAAACCTGGAGGTGGACAAAACAACAGAGAAAACAGCATATATTATGGATCTCACGCAGCTTAAAAGTCATATGAAACTAAGAAATGGCCCATTTAGTAAATCTAAATTTTAGACTAAAATGTTAAAAAGTCCACTAATTATAACATACAGGTTGAGTATCCCTCTATCCAAACTGCTTGGGAACCAGAAGTATTTTGTATGACTGTTCATTTCATATAACGTGACATTTTCACCAATGAGATATATTAGAGCCTCTCAGCTCTCATGAAATCCAGTAATATCAATGTAAATACTATATAGAGCAAATAGAGGCCTGCACACGTGTCATGGTATTATCCTTTGTGGTCGTGCCTGTGTGTGGGTATCTGGAAATATAAGGAAAATCAATATATCACAGCGTAAGGTGTCTGGATGCTGAATAAACAGCTGTATTCTGGCAGGCGTGTGTGGAATTTGTAACTTGTGGCCCAAAAATGTTTGGATAACGGATCATATTGGAGAATGGATTTTTGTGATAAGGGATACTCAGTATCTATATAATTTATTTAGCACTTAGAAATGCACAATATATACAGATTTATGTAAAGAATGTGTTATGGTGCTACACGGATAGGCAATACATTGTGCCTTGAGAACCATTTTGTGTCAGAGTTTTGTTTCTCAATAAGCCTTTTGGAATTCTGACATACTGATCTATACAATATATCTGCAATCACACTGAAAACACAGTGATCTCTGTCTCTCTTTAACAGAGAATCTGTTGCTAGTGCTGACATTTAATGCATTCAAAAACAAAATGCAACATAATTTTTTTTTTAGACAATAGAAGACACTGCTAATTAGATATGTGCAAAACTAAAATGTTCGTTTCGCTTTCGTCCATTCGGATGAAAATGTTATTTATTTCGTCTAAAAGGAATTTTGTTCATTACTGCTTTCGTTTCAGACGAAATTCGTTCATTATTTTCTTTCGTTTTATTCGTTCGGATGAATCACATTACCTACACATTCCATAAACCGAAAGTCTATAAACCAAACTTCCTTCAGTTTATAGACATTCGGCTAATGGAATACATGTAATGCTATTGGCTTTCTATAAACCGAACTAGAGTCCCCATTCATACGAATTTCTTATGAATGGGGACTCTAGTTCGGTTTATAGAAAGCCAATAGTATTACATGTATTCTATAAGCCGAAAATCTATAAACCGAAGGTCGTTCGGTTTATAGACTTTCGGTTTATAGAATACATGTAATTCTATGCTATTCTATAAGCCGAAAGTCTATAAACCAAAGGTCGTTCATTCGCCTTTCGTTAGTTTAGCATTTTCGTTATTCGTTTTTCGGACGAAGGGACGAAAATGCTTTTTTCGGACGAAAAAATGCATTCATCCGAAAACGAATGCACATGTCTAGTGCTGATGTGTTTACCTCACATTCTAGCCGAATCTGCAGTTATCTACATATTTATTAGAATCTTATTGGAAAGGTAGTAAATATTATCAGAGAGGTGGTCGTACATGCATATATGACTGATTATTCAACAGGCCTTAAAAGTCCGTGGACCCTCGATTTCAAATGATCATCCATCCCTCTGTGTTAATTCCGAGTAGCCTCCAAGTGTGATAATATATTCTTATATCTGGAGTTTACTTAACCAAAGGGTCACAATTATTAAATTCAAGTCAGAATGGAATGTATTTCTTCAAAAATATTTAAACCAAAATGAATACAAACCAGGTCCAGAGAGCAATAGCACCTCTTATCCTTACTAATTGCTCCTAACTTTTTTGATTGATTTATAAAAAAAAACCTTTGGATGTACCCTGGCACCTAAAAAAAAAAAAATCTTGTCAGCAGCAGTGCTGATCAAGACAATGAATATCAATTTTACATTAAAAAAGAGTAAGAAAAGTAATATAGAGTATTTATGTTATTAGTATGCCAACATACAGACCTGTTAGTCGTACAGACAACTCGTACGGTGTAAGTCACACCTTGTTGTGTGCCGCTAGCTCGTTCTATCAGCTCTGCTGTCTAGGAGTATCTCTTCTCTGTATCACAGTGTACTCTACATTGTGAGTTAAACATGAGGCATTTAATATAGCTTGGCTGATATTTTACAGGAGCTGTGTTCCAACCTTGCACACGCTAATAGTAACTGACTGTATTTGCTAAGGACAACCGTGGGGCAACATTCTAACAGTGGAACAATCAGCAGTAAAAATACATTGGAGATGGTTCAACTTTTAGAACCTTGCTTCGGTATAGTTCTTTCTACACAAACTGCGTGGAATATTATTTTGAAACCAGTAACAAGCATCGACAAGAGATCAGCAAGAGATGATCAATTGTGCTCCTAAATGTTCGGAGTACGAATGGGATTTTGTCCCTTGTCTAACTGAATATTATATATGTAACCCCAAAACGAGTTAATAGGTTAAAAGTCCACTACATCACTTAGGCAGCTACATAAGTTTAATCCCCCCATCAATGGCATGTCCAATTGGGCTCCCCTACTAATTGATATGTTTTCTCCTACCTAGGATCTGGGATTATAGGAAGGGTGTAGATGCACTTGCCAATAGGTAGACTGTGATCTTGACTCGTCTGTGATCTTGCATATAAGTAGACTGTCCAGGTTAAAAATCTTGCAGCTGCCAGGCCAGACTCTGCTATTCTTAGTGACACCAATGTCTGGTATCCAATTTATCCTATATTTACAGAAGTTAGCAGGATTCCCTGCACTTAGATCAACCACTTGTTAACCATTAACTTACCCTTGAAGAGCTGTACATGATGTGCAGTATACATGCAATAAACCATCTCAATGCTTAGAGTGAACCCTTGTCAAAAAAACAATTGTTCATTACCTTGAAAAGTGCTGATAATCATTTTTTTTTCTTGTGCCAGAAATATACTGAACAGAAGAACACAGCTTTAAAACATTTTTTCTTCTGTTAATGTAGAGAATAAAAATAAAATATATCAAACATTATCTATACATTTCTAAAAGTCAGTGGTGGGTCAAAGTTCTAAAAGTGATGTAATCAGTGGGAACATTCCATTGGTTTCCATGGTGATTAGATCACTTTTAGAACTTTGCCCCACAAATGACTTTTATAAATAACTTCTGTAGTGTTATTGAGAGACCCAAACATGTCGTTTGAATATCAAGTCACAAGGTGATGTCATCAGCAGAGGACACATTGTTATTCTCTTACTCTGTGCATTTGTTTGCAGTGCCAGTCATGCAATGTATAGATCATATATTAATATACTCACATTATAAACAATCTTTGGGGGAGGAAGTCCCTTTAATAGTTTAATGATTGTTTATTCAAATGCTGAAAAAAGGAACTACAAACAATGAAATCCTGGTGGGGATCTTTAAAAGGAACGTTATAACTAGAGTTGAGCGGACATCTGGATGTTCGGGTTCGAGAAGTTCGAGTGAACTTTTGAAAAAGTCCGGGTCCGTGCTCGAACTTGACCCCGAACTTGACCCTGAACCCCATTGAAGTCAATGGGGACCCGACGTTCGGCTTATGGAATACATAATTATGAATGGGGACTCTATTTCGGTTTATAGAAAACCAATAGAATTACGAGAATGAATGAATGAATTTCTTATGAATGGGGCTCTTGTTCGGTTTATAGAAAGGCAATAGTATTACACGTATTCTATAAGCCGAAAGTCTATAAACCGAAAGACATTCGGTTTATAGACTTTCGGCTTATAGAATACGTGTAATACTATTGCCTTTCTATAAACCGAACGAGAGCCCCATTCATAAGAAATTCATTATAGAATACATAGAATTACATGTATTCCATAAACGGAAAGTCTATAAACCGAACGACCTTCGGTTTATAGACTTTCGGTTTTTAGAATAGCAAAGAATTACATGTATTATATAAACCGAACGACCTTCGGTTTATAGAGTTTCAGCTTATAGAATACATGTAATGCTATTGGCTATTCTATAAACCGAAAGTCTATAAACCGAATGACTTTCGGTTTAAAGACTTTCGGTTTATAGGCGAACCTCGAACTCCATCACGGATATACAGTGAAATGTCCGGGATCGGGTTCGTGGCACGGACACCGTAATGTCCGGTACAAACCCGAATAGTGCGGTCCGGGTTCGCTCAACACTAGTTATAACCTAAACGTTGTTTTACTGTGTATATAGAGAATAGCACATTATTGAAAAGGACTTATACATTGTGTTAGAACAACTGCAAGAAAATGCATAAGTTAAGAGAAAAATGAGGTCATACATGTATTCCCTGTGGCTTGAAATGCAAATTATATGTCTCACTGAAATCCAGGTCATCAAGCCACAGGTGATGTCACAAACAAGAGACTCCACAGACCAATTTTCAGTAAATTTATCTCTTATTTTAGCCATTTACCTTCATTTTTACAAAGACTGTGTAAAGATAATTTTCAATCATTTACCTATAGGTCCCTTTAATGTTACTGTGCTTCAAATCTCTTGTATTGCATTTTTCTTCTTTTCCCATGTAGTTTAATACATTTGGCATTATATATATAGCCACAGTATCAATATGATACAACCTTGGATTTGACATCATCAGCAATACGCTCAATGCACTTTGCCTGCTACAAGACAAATGTAACACATGTCACTGACCAGAGGTTCTTTGGTGTTTTCCAACATGCCTGCTTTAACCTGTTCCATATAGATGAATGAAAAATGCTGACATGCACTACTGAAAATAGAGGCAGAATCTTTGATGGGGTATCTTTTCAATATGTATTTTTTTTTTTTATTTAAGGCTTCTTTTTTTTTTCTTTTCAAAAACAAACATGGAATAATAATGTAAAATAAAAATAAAATTAACACAACGTATTAAGACACAAACGCCAAGGAATATTAATAGAAAAACGTACTACTCTACTCAATATGCACCAATCTGTTTTGAAATTGGATTTGGATCAGTCATAATAGGCCAATCGAAAAGAATCCCCAAAATGCAGCTATATTTCCTATACCTGAATTTGGAGCCGATTTGGCCTGTTCAGAAACTGAAGCATCGGAAACCATTGGATAGGGTCATTTTCACCATGAAAACTATAGGTTGTCAGCTACCCGATATGTCCCCATCACCCCAAAATATAGATTCAGACTCGGGGATGATAGCCACACGTCGGCATGATCAGTTCTCCACATCTTATCTGGATAAGTGAAATTAAAATGTTAAAAATTAAATGAAAAATGAAAAAAGCCCCTCCGGGGCCAGTCCCCTTTCCGCTGGCCCCATAAATGTTAAAAAGAAAATCCCCTGCCCCAGTTAAAATTAGGGGGGCCAAGGCTAATATCCATGGCCAACTAATAACAAATGGGCCTGGGAACCGGCAAGGAATCTATTGCCTGTGTGCATTTAAGAAAAATGTTTCCCACACCAATGTTTACCAAAACGTGCAGTATTAATGTGCAGCTCACCCTATCGAAATGCCTTTTCAGTATCTGTTGAGATGCACAGCTCTGTGCACAGCTAATGAAATTCAAGACCATTATGGTTTCATCCCTCGCTCCCCTGCCAGGAACAAAACCCGATTGGTACAGATTGATTAGATAAGGCACAACAGTCAATTTAATACATCAGAAGAATTCTCTGCACAGGATGGCTTACTGAATACCTATCTGACCCGGGACTTTTCTCGGATGGTGTTCCACTAATAGCCTGTTCAGTCTCCTCCACCAATATGGGTGTATCTCGTTCAGACCTTTGTGCACTTGTAATAAACGAGTTAAGATGTTGTTCTATATAACTGCCCATGTTAAACCTAATCTTATCATTCTATGTTACTCCCTTATCATGGATATTATAAAGGTCCCGATAATATTGCTTGAAGAGATCTGCAAGATCTGTAGAACAATGTCAATAGCGGCATGTTATAGTCTTTATTTTAGGAATGTACCATTTGCTCAAATATAAGACGACCCTGATTATAAGACAACCCCACAAACTTTGGATATTCCTTTAGGAAAAAAAGAAAGATCTTAAATATAATTTCCTTAGAGGAAAAAAAAGTTCTACTTTTAAATATTAATTCACATATATATGCAGTTCATACGTAAAACAAATTAGGATTGAAAAAAAATAATTTCTTGTATTTATGTTCTATTCTTTGCCAATCTGCCTCCAGGTTCTCCTATTCAATTGTAAATCTTACACTGTTTTATTGTTTGCTCAACAGACCCAAAAAGGGACAAAAATATATATATTAGGTTCTACTCAATATGCACCGAACTATACTGAATTGGATTTGGATCGGGAGTAACCATTCAGAGACAGAAGCACTGGGTTATTTTTGCTATTGAATCGTTCAATTGTGGCTACCTGATCTGCAACAATCACCCATGAATACATTTTGGGCATTTCAATTCCCATATTCTGAGAAGGAGAATTGAAAACAAAATTTTAAAAATATGTTTTTAAAAATAAAACCCGATCGTTATAATAAATGGGGCTCGAAACCAGCAAAACTGTTCTAAGCCCAATAATACATATTGGGAGGGCAGGGAAAATAGCTCAGACTCCCCTGTTAGAAATGGGGATGGGATCTGGGAAATTGCTTCCCTATAAAATATATGATGGGGGCTGGGCGCCAGCTAAAAGACTCCCAGCCCCCAGACATATATATAAAAAAAAAAAACTCTACCCTGGCATCCAGAGGTCTTCAAAATGTATCTGGATACCCAATCAAATAATATAAATATAATGTCCGGCCAAAGGCCCCTAGTACTGAATAAATAAAATAAATAATTTCACTACCTAGCTTCACCTCTACATTGACCAGGAGTTAGGCAGTTAAAACATGTTCTATCACCCCCCATCCAGTGGTGTATCTTGGCTTTGTGCTGCCCTAGGCAGGATAATTTGGAAAACCCCACTACCCAACTGCTGCACATCAACAACATGTCCCATCACCCACGTTGCACACCCAGGACATGACCCATAAGGTGGTTAGACCTAGAACTACAACACAGACTAAAAGGATTTGCAAAGGTGCAGCTTTTGATATCAAGTTATTCATTTTCATTATTTTGTTTTGTTTTATATAAAGACTGCACAATATCTTTTACCACTCTGGTTGTAATACCCAATTTTCCATAAAACTTAGTATTGATAAATCTGTCTTATTGAATTGTTTATTTTTCTATGTCAAACAACCCAGAATCCTTTTTCCGAAACTTATTCCAGGTCATTACATGAGCTAACTGGCATACCTCAAAGATTCTACGAAGATGGATTTCCAAGGCCATATTTTTTCCAAACTACATCTAAGCGTTTGACTCGTAATTCGTAGCTTCTTTGTGGCCAAAACAAATTTCGAGAGCAACAGGTCAAAATCCTTAAGGGTGTTATTTGAGATGCTATAGTGGATAGCTCTAAATAAATACACAACTTTTGGGAGAATATATGACTTTAGGACATTAACATGGCCAAGGCCAACCCCAAAAAAATAGAATTCTGAAGAAAATATCAATGATATTTGCGGGGAGAAAGGTGGAAGGAATCTTAGCAAGAACTACAGAATTATTAAAAATAACTGAAGAGGAGGTATCAGCTCCAATAATAGCAAAATGGGCAGAGATATTAAAAATACAAATTCAGGCAGAAGATTGGTTAAAGGCAATACAACTGACAACAAAAATTATACATAATACAGCAATAATAGAAAATCAATTTAAGATTATGAATCAATGGTATTTGGTTCCAACAAAAATAAAAAAAATTTATGCATCAACAAGCGATAAATGCTGGCGATGTGATAAAGCAACAGGGAATTTTATACACATATGGTGGGATTGTGGAGAACTCAAAAACCTATGGCAAATGTTACGACAAATTGGTAACAAACTACAAATTTCTAACTTAAGGGTTCTCCCCGACACCATATTATTACATCTATTCCCTGAAGATTCAACAGAAGACTGTAAATACTTAACGATACAGTTAGCCACGGCAGCCAAAATAACTATTGCTAGAAATTGGAAACTCCCAAAACAGATAACAGAGGCAGAGTTAAAAAAGCAGTTGATATACCAACTAAAAATGGAAAAGGGCCTATATTGGATGAGTAAGAGAGCAAAAAGAAACGCTAAAAAATATGAAGAATGGATTAAGATATTGGAAAGCACAGAAAGGTGGGACTAGATTGCCCCCTTCCCCGTCTGACCGACCTATGTATATGTATATGTATGTGTATGTGTATGTGTATGTATGTTACGTCTGCATAGAAATACTTAGGATGGAAATGACCACTCCCTATAACTATAAATAGTGCTTTAAGAGAAAAAGAGGGGAGGAGGAATTAACAATGCATTTGAATAGTAGCGGAATATCTATGCATGGTTGTCTCTTATGCTTTTTATATTGTCTATGTAATTGTCTTTTGATATTGTTTTAAAAAGTAAATAAAGAAATATTAAATCGTAACATGGCCAAGCCACGAAATCTCAATCTTGGCCCATCGAGCCATCATTGTTTGCAGTTCATGTAAAATACTGGTATAATTTATCCTAACAATGACCTCTGTGCAAGGAGTAATTTTAATACGCAAATAATCAGTTATCTCCAGGACTCTGTCCTTTCTCCCAAATTTCTTCAATATCTCTTGTTGTTCCACTGTCACATATAAAGATATAATCTGCGTCTTTGAGGGGTTCAAGTTGTAATTAAATAAAGTACAGAATAGGTCACTGTGTCAGTTTTTGATATTCTAACATTTGTAAATACATGTCTTTGCAAGCTGTCTCAATAGTGTGACATATTGATCAGTAGTCACTGATTCGCCTTGGGCCGATGTTTTAAATTTGCAACAGAATCTAATTAATTAACTCCAAAGTAAGCTACCGTATTTATCGGCGTATAACACGCGCCGTCGTATATCACGCACCTAATTTTAAGAAGGAAATTTCAGGGAAAAAAACGTAAGAATTTAAATTAAGAACTTTGAAGCCCAATAATCCATTTTAATATGCCAGGATATTGCCCCCAATATGCCATTTAATATGCAGGATATTGCCCCCAATATGCCATTTTAATATGCCAGATATTGCCCCCAATATGCCATTTAATATGCAGGATATTGCCCCCAATATGCCATTTAATATGCAGGATATTGCCCCCAATATGCCATTTAATATGCAGGATATTGCCCCCAATATGCCATTTAATATGCAGGATATTGCCCCCAATATGCCATTTTAATATGCCAGATATTGCCCCCAATATGCCATTATATGTAGGATATTGCCCCCAATATGCCATTTAATATGCAGGATATTGCCCCCAATATGCCAGATATTGCCCCAATATGCCATTTACTATGCAGGATATTGCCCCCAATATGCCAGGATATTGCCCCTAAGTATGCTCGTTATGCCACCCTCCTCCCCCCCCTTCCCCAGACCCCAGTACTTACCTCGTTCCTGCTCTGTCCCCCGGTGCTCTGAAGCTGCGTGGCTGTGAGGGAAGCGTTGTGAGCTTACCTCCAGCCGCGCGGTCAATAAAGTTTGTTTTAAAAAATACAGAGTTTATTGACCGCGCGGCTGAAGGGAAGCTCACAACGCTTCCCTCACAGCCACGCAGCTTCAGAGCACCGGGGGACAGAGCAGGAACGAGGTAAGTTGTAGATTTTTTTTTTTTTCGCCGTATAACACGCACACACCATTTTCTCCCTATTTTCAGGGAGAAAAAGTGCGTGTTATACGCCGATAAATACGGTAGTTCGAATTTTTCCACTTATGGGGAAAAATTCCTTTTTGACTCTAAAAGGCAATCAGATTTCTCCTTAGATAAAGAAGCTCTATTATTAATGCATCATTTATTATTATTAGCCATGTATGATCTGCTTTTTTAAAAAGAAACAACATCCAGACCGCTTTTGAATGCATCTATTGTATTTGATAGCACCACCTCTCTTGGCAGTGAGTTCCTATCTTTATTGTCCTTACCGTAAAGAATCCCTTACTTTGCTGTCAATTAATGATTTGCTCTTCCAGTCCCAGGGGCTGACCTCTTGTTCTTTGTACATTTCTGTTAATGAACAGGTCCCTGGAGAGCTCTCTATATTGGCCCTGCACATATTTATATAATGTTAATTTTATCCACTCTGAGATGCCTTTTTTTCTGGCATATATAAATGCAACTTTTTTTTCCTTTCATTTTTTTTTTTGATCATACAAATTTTTATTTGCAAAACATCCATTAAAATAGTACAAAAGCATATGAAATGCAAAACAGCTGTGAAAGTAGAGAGTAAGACATTTCATGTATAGATCATTTTTTAATTCTCTGCCGCCATGATATGAACAATGTTTAGGTGACAGATGCCCCTTTATTTATTTTTAATTTTTTTATTTTTTATTGAAAAAAAAATATTTTATTAGGTATCAAAAACAAAACATTAAAACACATACTGGACAGATCATACAGAATTAAGAGAATTTTCATAAGATTTAGAACATTTGCAACTTTTTTAGTGTCTCTTAATGACTAAGATCCCCAAATTACCTTTTGGAATCCCTCCTTTTGCACTTTTTCTAGTTTTGCACTTTTTCTTACCATTGACTTGTAAAGAGCCAAGATGATATCCTCCTCCCATAAATCAATACCCCATTTTATACATGCCCTTTCAGCTGCTGACTGACATTGAGCGGTGTTGCTAAGTCTGTTATCTACAATTATTTCACAATTTTTCATTAGTAGTTTTTCTAGGGAGATAGCACTTAAAGTATATGACGCATTGTTATTATTTTTGATGAACCTCATTTGCCTCTTGCTTGCCCAGCCCCCCACTCTGTCCAAATATTCCTACAAATACTAATAAGGTTAGTCTGTATTATCGTACTTAAATTTGTGTCATGGCTCTTAACACAACTTGGGAGATCATTAATAAACAAATTAAAAAGAAGAGGGCCTAAAACAGACCCCTGAGGTACTCCTCTTAATACCCTCATCCAGTTTTAAGGATTTTCAGTTTACAACAACTCTCTGCATTTTATCTTTTAGCCAATTTTGTTTGGTGGCTTGTAGCATACATCTACAAGTAATGTGCGACTCTTTTTTTAGTGTCTATGCTAATCTCCACCCACAGTGTCTCCACATCAGTTCCAGTTACGTCAGGCACACATTCTTTAATACTGGTCTTTAATTTAGGATTTAAATAAACAAATCCCTTCCCCTTTTCTATTTACTATGTCCTTTCTAACAAAAAAAATGAATAGCCTTGTTAATTAACTGACCAGTCATGAATTATATCCCACCGCATTTCTGTGACACTGATTAAATCATACTTTTGTTTACTAATATTCTTGCATTTGCTAAAGACATTTAAGATTACTACCCATTTTCTGTTTATCGGTTGACAAACACTTAATGCCCACAGGTTTAATTGTATGTACCGCCCTATAATCTATGCTAACCCAACCTCTGCTTTCCTCCTCCTTTCTCACAGATGGATCCACCTTCCAATTTACTCTAGCTACCATTACTCCATTTTGATCTTCACCCTCCCCCCAGAACCTGGTTTAAAAACTCCTCCAACCCTCTTCCTTAATACTGCAGCCCCCTCATCATTGAGGTGCAGTCCATCCCGTCCATTGACTCTGTAGCCGACTGCAAAGTCTGCCCAGTGCTCCAAGAACCCAACTCCCTCTTTCTTACACCACCTTCTCAGCCATGTATTTATCTCCCTAGACTCCCGTAAGTAGTTTATATTTCAGAGATCAGTATTTTTTTTATTGTTTCACAGTATTTTAGTAAAACGTGGACATGTCAAACAATACCCCACGGAATTGAAGAACGGTTCCATCTGATTACTCTAGTTTCCGAAGCTTGTCCCTAGCAAATAACTGCAATTCTATTTTTAGTAGACTTGCAAACATTATACAATGTGGGATGGGAAAGTTACATCACGGATCATGTCAACATCAACTTAGCTCAATAACTACACCATCGCTCACCCAGATCATATCAAGTGAATTCCACCTCCAGAGCCTTCTAATGGAATAACAGGTCACTAGGAACTTTTTGCAAAGTTGGGTTTACCCTTTAAAGCGATCTTGTCCTTTCAACACAATTTATACAGTGAAAAATCATGAAATGTAAATTAAACTGTAATTCATCTTGTATAATACAAATACATAGATATGACCACACACATATATAAAATAGATAGAATGTACTTCTAGAATATAAGGCTTAAATGCCAAGTATTGTAAAAATAGTCTGGGGATTCCCTGAGGAAGACACACCCTCTTCCTTACACACAATAGAATAAAAAGAAGTGGATAATCTAGTAGATCTAGTATTGAAGACTTTTGTTTCCGAGATGAGTTCTACCGCATTACAACACTAAGTAAAACCACTCCTGTAATAAAATCACTGCAGCATATTTTTCATACTTTAGTAGTCTCCAAAATTATAGCCATCCAGTAATATTTCTACTTTTAGATGCCTTTTCTCAAACTGAAACATGTGAGATGGTCATACATGTTTGTTTTTTTTCATCCCGATGCACTGGATAAAGGGAACCTATAGTAGTCAGGGCTCGCACACTGTAAGTACACAATTAAAAAACATAATAATAAAATAGAAGACAAAATCAGTTTTCACTTATTGTTTGTACACCGAGTGAAAAGTAATTATAACCTGTGATTAGAAAATAGAATCACTGTAGCTAAATTATACTATTATGATTTTCAGGCAGCCTAAATTGGCAAGAAAGGTTTAAATAATTGTTAATTTTGGAGTCATGAAGAGTGCTGATAAGGGGGTTTATGTGGCTGTACAGTAAGGTGCTGTCATTGTGTTTCTCTGTATAATTAGAGTACAAGAAGGTAGCTGGTAAGGAAAGATGCCATTGTGAATACAAGAAACCCAATACTCATGCAACAGGAAACAGCTGTAGGCAGCAACATTACCGGCTACCTGTACAGAGGCTACCTGTACAGAGGCTACCTGTACAGAGGCTACCTGTACAGAGGCTACCTGTACAGAGGCTACCTGTAGTACAGAGGCTACCTGTACAGAGGCTATTTAAACCTCTTGATGCATCTTCACATATATAAAGCTAATATCTAGTATATTAAGTACCTGTTTTTCTACTTTAACCTGCCTGTCAACAGCTGTTTCTTTTTGAACAATTATTATTTGGGCTTATTGTGTACACAGTACCTTTCTATGTAGACACTATAACTTTTTATTTCACCAAAAAACATATATTATGCATTTATATTTTGTTTAATATTTAGATTTACCAAATGTTCTTTTCTGTAGAATGGTAATTATTTCTCTTTTCTCTTTCCTTTTTCCTCAAACAGAGGGGATGTGATCGGAACATTTAAATATATAAAGGGAATAAACAAAATAAAGGAGGAGAGTTGATTTAAATGAAGAAGAACTACCACAACCAGAGGACTAAGTCTTATATTAGAGGGAGAAAGGTTCACAAGTAATATTAGAAAGTGGATGCATGGAGAAGTCTTCCAGCAGAAGTGGTAGAGGTTAATACAGTGAAGGAGTTTAAGCATGCATGGGATAGGTATAAGGCTATCCTAGATATAAGATAAGGTCAGGAACTAATGAAAGGATTACTATACTGAGAGGGTAGTGGATGTATGGAATAGTCTTCCAGTAGAAGTGGTAGAGGTTAATACAGTGAAGGAGTTTAAGCATGCATGGGATAGGTATCAGGCTATCCTAGATATAAGATAAGGCCAGGGACTAATGAAAGTATTACTTTACTGAGAGGGTAGTGGATGTATGGGATAGTCTTCCAGTAGAAGTGGTAGAGGTTAATACAGTGAAGGAGTTTAAGCATGCATGGGATAGGTATAAGGCTATCCTAGATATAAGAGAAGGCCAGGGACTAATGAAAGTATTACTTTACTGAGAGGGTAGTGGATGTATGGGATAGTCTTCCAGTAGAAGTGGTAGAGGTTAATACAGTGAAGGAGTTTAAGCATGCATGGGATAGGCACAAGGCTATCCTAGATATAAGACAAGGCCAGGGACTAATGAAAGTATTACTTTACTGAGAGGGTAGTGGATGTATGGGATAGTCTTCCAGTAGAAGTGGTAGAGGTTAATACAGTGAAGGAGTTTAAGCATGCGTGGGATAGGCACAAGGCTATCCTAGATATAAGACAAGGCCAGGGACTAATGAAAGTATTACTTTACTGAGAGGGTAGTGGATGTATGGAATAGTCTTCCAGTAGAAGTGGTAGAGGTTAATACAGTGAAGGAGTTTAAGCATGCATGGGATAGGTATAAGGCTATCCTAGATATAAGATAAGGCCAGGGACTAATGAAAGTATTACTTTACTGAGAGGGTAGTGGATGTATGGGATAGTCTTCCAGTAGAAGTGGTAGAGGTTAATACAGTGAAGGAGTTTAAGCATGCATGGGATAGGCACAAGGCTATCCTAGATATAAGACAAGGCCAGGGACTAATGAAAGTATTACTTTACTGAGAGGGTAGTGGATGTATGGGATAGTCTTCCAGTAGAAGTGGTAGAGGTTAATACAGTGAAGGAGTTTAAGCATGCGTGGGATAGGCACAAGGCTATCCTAGATATAAGACAAGGCCAGGGACTAATGAAAGTATTACTTTACTGAGAGGGTAGTGGATGTATGGAATAGTCTTCCAGTAGAAGTGGTAGAGGTAAACACAGTGAAGGAGTTTAAGCATGTGTGGGATAGGTATAAGGCTATCCTAGATATAAGATAAGGCCAGGGACTAATGAAAGTATTACTTTACTGAGAGGGTAGTGGATGTATGGAATAGTCTTCCAGTAGAAGTGGTAGAGGTTAATACAGTGAAGGAGTTTAAGCATGCGTGGGATAGGTATAAGGCTATCCTAGATATAAGATAAGGCCAGGGACTAATGAAAGTATTACTTTACTGAGAGGGTAGTGGATGTATGGAATATTCTTCCAGTAGAAGTGGTAGAGGTTAATACAGTGAAGGAGTTTAAGCATGCGTGGGATAGGTATAAGGTTATCCTAGATATAAGATAAGACCAGGGACTAATGAAAGTATTACATTACTGAGAGGGTAGTGGATGTATGGAATAGTCTTCCAGTAGAAGTGGTAGAGGTTAATAGAGTGAAGGAGTTTAAGCATGCGTGGGATAGGTATAAGGCTATCCTAGATATAAGACAAGGCCAGGGACTAATGAAAGTATTACTTTACTGAGAGGGTAGTGGATACATGGAATAGTCTTCCAGCAGAAGTGGTAGAGGTTCATACAGTGAAGGAGTTTAAGCATGCATGGGATAGGTATAAGGCTATACTAGATATAAGACAAGACCAGGGACTAATGAAAGTATTACTTTACTGAGAGGGTAGTGGATGCATGGAATAGTCTTCCAGTGTAAGTGGTAGAGGTTAATACAGTGACGGAGTGTAAGCATGCATGGGATAGACACAAGGCTATCCTAGATATAAGATAAGGCCAGGGACTAATGAAAGTATTACATTACTGAGAGGGTAGTGGATGTATGGAATAGTCTTCCAGTAGAAGTGGTAGAGGTAAACACAGTGAAGGAGTTTAAGCATGCATGGGATAGGTATAAGGCTATCCTAGATATAAGATAAGGCCAGGGATTAATGAAAGTATTACATTACTGAGAGGGTAGTGGATATATGGAATAGTCTTCCAGTAGACGTGGTAGAGGTTAATACAGTGAAGGAGTTTAAGCATGCATGGGATAGGTATAAGGCTATCCTAGATATAAGATAAGGCCAGGGACTAATGAAAGTATTACTTTACTGAGAGGGTAGTGGGTGCATGGAATAGTCTTCCAGTAGAAGCATGCATGGGATAATGCATGGGATAATAAGGCTATTCTAGATATATGACAAGGCCAGAAACTAACAAAGGTTTTCAGGGTTTCCTTTACAATTTATTTTGAATTATGCAGAATTAGGGCTTGAGGGACTCGATGGGCCAAATGGTTCTGTATCTGCTGATGCATTGTATGTTTCTCTCAGTTAAATCTTACTTTCCAATTTCTCTTTTGTTTTCTCCACCTCCAAGTTTTCCAGCAGACATGTTTGCCTTTGACCCATTATCCAAGTGTAGTATTTTGTTCTAAAAAAAAAATTTTTTTAAAATTATGACCAGAAAAGATTTTCTTTCCTGGGCCGATATTTTTGCCAATTATTGGAAAAAAACGCCTGTTTTAGCCCGTTTATCATTTTAGCTACAATACTCTTCGTATAAATATTCTAATTAATAAAGTTACCTACACTAAAAAAGTAGCACTCGGGTGAAATATGTATTAGTACAGAAGGAATGACATTAGTGTAGATAGGAACACAACAAAGTTTTATCCAGAGATTCTATGGTCTACTCACCATCGGCCAGAGACTCGAACGATGCAGTTAAGTTGTGTGTTTATGTGTTTCACACATGACTTTCTCCACCAGATCACACAATTTAATTAGAAATGTCCCTTTGGAGTAGATGGTCTTCTGCTGTATTAACCACTTAAGGACAGAGCCTTTGAAACATTTTTGTCCTTTCTGGACAATGCCTATTTTAACATTTCTGTGCTGTTTGTGTTTAGCAGTAATTTTCTTCTTTGTCATTTGCTGTACCCACACATATTATATATTGTTTTTATCGGGACAAGAAGGGCTTTCTATGGATGCCATCTTTTTGATCATATCTTATCATATTATTAAAAAAAATAATAAAATATGGTAAAGAAAAAAAAAATATAGATTCTACTATTTATCCTGAGTACGGGGATACCACCCATGCATAGGTTTGTTGGGTTGTTTGGGGGCTAAAATGCCAAATTTGTGAGGTGCAGTTTTTTGTTTTCCAACTTTAAATTTTTACATGCAGACAGCCTGCACCCATGTCCCATTTGGGACATATTTGAAGCCAGCTAGTGTATTTTACCCCATCAACCCATATATTTTTTAAAAGAAGACACCTTAGGCTATCACAAATGGTGGTATTTTTACACTTTCCATGCACTAATTCTACCACCAGCCTTTGTCAAACTTTGTGGTAGTAATTTTTTTGTGTTTTTTTTTTTCACAAACCTTGTACTTCAGACATGAATTCACAGATTTTGGTATGTGTCACTGCCAAATAACACCCCAATAAGTGTTCAGCAACATCTCTTGAGTACAGGGATACCACCCATGCATAGGTTTGTTGGGTTGTTTGGGGAGTAAAAGGCCAAATTTGGTAGGTGCAGTTTTTGGTTTTCCAAATTAAAATTTTGACATGCAGACCGCCTGCACCCATGTCCCATTTGGGACATATTTGAAACCAGCCAGTGTATTTTACCCCATCAACCCATATATGTTTTAAAAGTAGACACCCTACGCTATTTCAAATGGTGGTATTTTAACACTTTCCATGCACTAATTCTACCACCAGCCTTTGTCAAAGTTTGTGGTAGTAATTTTTGTGTGGTTTATTTTCACAAATATTGTATTTTAGACATAAATTCACAGATTTTGGTATGTGTCACTGCCAAACAATAACCCAATATGTGTTCAACAACATATCCTGAGTACAGGGATACCACCCATGCATAGGTTTGTTGGGTTGTTTGGGGGCTAAAGGGCCACATTGTGAAGGTGCGCATTTTCAACTTGGAATATTGACGTGTAGTCAGCCTGAGCCCATCTTTCATTTGGGACTTTTTTTTAAGTAGGACAGTGTATTTTACCCCAAAAAGTATATATTTTGTAAAAGTAGACACCCTAGGCTATTTTAAATGGTGTTATTTTAACACTTTCCATGCACCAATTCTACCACCAGCCTTTGTCAAAGTTTGTGGTAGTCATTTTATTGTGTATTTTTTCCCACATACATTGCACTTTAGACACAAATTCACATATTTCGGTATGTGTCACTGACAAACAATACCACAATATATGTTCAGCAACATCTCCCGAGCACAGGGATACCACCCATGCATAGCTTTGTCAGCTTTGTTAGGGGTTGAAAGGCTACATTTGAGAGGTGCGCTTTTTGATTTTCAAACTTGGAATTTGAACATGTAGAGCAAGGAAGGGGTTAATAGCTCTTATAAGAGCCTTTGTAGTACTGTACAAAAAAATTAACCCCTAAAAATGCACAGACAAGAAAAAAATTTCTGCTGTGCAGTGATCAGTGGCAGGGAAGGAGTTAATACACTACACTATACAAAAGGTATGGCTTTTATAAAAGCCCTTGGGACTCACAATTTATTAACATTTTATTTAATTTATTACAATTTAAAAATTATGTTATACAGATCTGTCTCTTTCCCTCACTAAAACTCAAGTGAGGAGAGGGAGGCAGATCCATATGGGTCAGAACAATATTTACGAACCAGACGAATGGTGATGCTCATCTGAGAAATCACCAAACCACCTTTGCCATTGATCGGCTGTTACTGATCGCTATACACGCGTTCAGACAGCTTCAAAAGGAATACACGTAATCCCCTAGTGGGTATAATTAACCCCTAGTGAGTCTGACAAAAAAAATGCTGATAGCAAAAAAAAATCCTTCGGCGACTAGATTGCTCCATATGCGCTGCTTAGGCAGTGACCATATGCACTGCTTAGGCAGTGACCATATGTGCTGCTTAGGAAGTGATATACGGCAAGGAAGGGGTTAATAGCTCTTAAAAGAGCCTTTGATATACTGTAATAAATCAAAGTAAAAAAAAATAACCCCTAAAAAAATGCACAGACAGCAAAAAATGTGCTGCTGTGTAAGATCACTGCGTACACAGCGATCAATTGCAGGGAAGGGGTTAAATACTGGAAACGGCTTTTATAAAAGCCTTTGGGTCTCAATTCTATTAAATATATTATAATTAAAAACTTACATTATACAGCTCTGTCTCCCTCACTAAAACTCAAGTGAGAGGGAGGCAGATCTACACGGGTCAGATCAAATATTTACACATATTGATCTAACCAGACGAATGGTGATGCTCATCTGAGCAAACGCCAACCCGCCATTGTCACTTATCAGCTGTTACTGATCGCTATACATGCGCTCAGACAGCTAAAAAAATTTTTTAACGTTAAACGTAGTCCCCTAGCGGGTATAATTAACACGTGACGGGTGTAATAAAAAAGTTTTAAAAAAATTAAAAATGCTTCTGTAGCAAGATTGCTGCATTTGCGTCAGATCGCTGATTAGGCAGTGATCTACGGCAAGAAAGGGGTTAATCTCTCTTAAAAGAGCCTTTTTTTATACTGTAATGAATTACAGTAAAAAAAAATAACCCCTAAAAAATGCACAGACAGCAAAAAATGTGCTGCTGTGTATGATCACTGCGTACACAGCGATCAATGGCAGGGAAGGGGTTAAATGGCTTTTATAAAAGCCCTTGGTGTTTAAAATTTTATTAAATATTTTTTTTATTATTTTATTTTATTTTTTTACTTGATCTGATCTGTCTCTCTCCCTTACTAAAAGTAGTAAGGTGAGGGAGGCAGATCAATACTTGTCAAAGGCAATATTTAGATCTGCTGTGCCGGCATCGATTGGCTCCCCCTAGAGCATCGGAAGTGAAATACTTTCACTTCCGATGCTCTTGCCATTAGAAGGGAAACGCTGCCTGTACAGGCAGCGTTCCCTTCTACTGAGCCGATGGGGTCGCTCAGGAGAGCGACCACCATCGGCTCTGGGGAGCAGCATGGTGTTGTTAAGTGCCTCGCTGGCGAGGCACTTTAACAACACCGGAGATGCTTAGAAAGCGAACGATCGTTCGCTTTCTAAGCACATGTGTGCAACGGGCGCAGCCATTTTTAAATGGCTGCTACGATCACTCCG
The DNA here is from genome assembly GCA_036172795.1 of Pelodytes ibericus. Taxonomy (NCBI): domain Eukaryota; kingdom Metazoa; phylum Chordata; class Amphibia; order Anura; family Pelodytidae; genus Pelodytes; species Pelodytes ibericus. The sequence goes on from CM069861.1 coordinate 206,946,522, forward strand.
TGGAGTGATCGTAGCGCGCCCCTGCACATTTACCTAGAGGCATTGTAGCAACACCGTTAGAGTAAAGAAAGCGACCGCTGGTCGCTTTCTTTACTCCATTTAGTGCATGACGTGCCAGGCACGTCACCTGTCGGCAAGTCCTCGATTTGCCGTGACGTGCCTGGCACGTCACCTGTCGTTAAGGGGTTAATGCTACATTTTTATTGTTGGCAGAAAATGCCCAGAATGGAGATAGAGTGCAAATGCCCGGCCTAAACCAGAACACAGACAGGAAATGCTATCTATTGCCACCCTTATAAAGGACATTTAAGGGTTTATTAACCCCTTAGTGACCAAGTGCTATGCTGCATTTGATGTACCTTGAAGACCAGAATTCCATTATTTTTGTCATACGTTTACTCAACTGTGAATTTCTTTCTTTGTGTTCAGTCCACCCACACAAATGATATATCATTTTTTAAAGGATGGATAGGGCTTTCATTTGATACTATTATTTTCATCATATGATATAATTTACTATTAAAAAAAAATATAAAATATGATGAAAATATGCCATAAAAAACACTTTTTTCTAACTTTGACCTGATTTTTTTTTTTTTACACAATTACAAATGGTAAAAAAGACTCAGTCTATATATTTCTAATATTTGTCCTGAGTTTAGTAATAACAATGTTTCCTTGTTTGTCTATGTTTTATTTCAAGTAATAGGACAATAAACAATATTAGTGTTTTTTTTTTGGTTTTCTAACCATTTTCTTCTACAGTGACTTTTTAACCCCAACCCTAAATTTACCCCAACTCTAAATTTACCCTAACCCTAAATCTACCCCCACCCCTTAATCTAACCCTTGTAATCATCCGAACCCCCCCCCCCATAACCCTAATTATGACCCTAACCCTAGATCGAGGTTTAGTAGATCAAGGGTTAGTTTTTTCCATTTATTTATATATTTTATTTATTTATTTAATTAATTTTCTATTTCTAACTGTAATATGCTTAACTGCCTCTAGGGGCAGTCAAGTAGCGGTTTCAGAGCGACGGAAGAGAATTTTGTTTCTCTCTCTTCCGTCGCTCTCCTCTGGGCACGCTGTATTGGAGGAGCATGCTTTGCATAGCATTGTTAATTTCGCCTCCCATTACTTTCAATGGGGAAGATTTGATCTCGAGTGCTGAATTTGACTTAGTTTCAAAATAAAAGTCGACCTCCTTGAGCTATTCTGGAATTTTAGTGAATAGATCCCTCTGCATGATCATATAGCGCCCCCTGTTGTAACAGTCACATAATATTTGTTTACATCCCATTGACTAAATACGTTTGTCTTTTTCCACTTCACCCTTGAGTATTGGGTGGCTTCCTGTACACTGGCATTAATATCACCCAACGGTGCATTAGAGCAAGGGGCAAAGTGGCGCACAGACGCACAGGTCATGCTGGGTCCAGATAATATGCAATTCTGAAAGGTGCCATGCTAATTTCACATGATAGTAAAACATACAAAAACATACAAAAAATAGTGTCAACATTTCGTGGCTTTCCAGATTTTACTGATCTTTACCGTCACCAGAGGTTGGCACTCAGAGGGTTAGCTATTACTCCAGTTGTTGAGATTATATTTCCGATGACTCTCAGCCAGTCGGGTATGTTAAGCATCATGGGAAATGGAGAACTCCACAACTGCAGTGCAAAGCTTAACTAGTATATCATTATGGACTGATGTCGTCAACAGAAAAGTTATTACAGTGCCAAATATTAGCCACTACTGCAGCATTCATACCAAATGTACTATTTTGCATCCAAGCCGTTATCTCCCTTTTTACTACCCTCTAATTACCCTGTTTTCTTAATACTTCAAAATGTTTGCTGTGCATCCCAGAGTCACACTACACAACATACATTTTTGTTGACTGCTCCTATGATGATGAGCAAACAATATGGCTAGTTTGATTATTATGGGAATAGTAGCTAACTGTTGGTGAGGGAAGGGGCTGGAGGCTCCAGTACAAACACTTTATCCACGAAAGAGAGAACTGATGGGAATTGACGTCTGAATATTAAACTTAAAGCCAAATTAGCTGAGTTAGAAAAATGATCCCATTCAGCTGTATGGGAAAATCTTTGTAATTGAGTTACATCCTCTTAATGGTTTGCCAACAATTGCCCCCCACCTCTCCTGAGCCAACAAAGGTAGGCGAAGGGGATGAGGTAAAGTGGTATTGGGGTGGCAGAGGGTACAAGTGGAGAGGATATTTTGCTGCCCGCCTCTGGAAAAAATCCTGTGGACACCCATACCTGCGTAGGGGACAACCCAACTGTACAAAGTAAGTCTGGGGATAGACACTTCACATGGCTAAAGCTTAATGTTTATTCATAGCTAAAACATCTACTAATAAAAATACATATGTAAAGCATACAAAATGAAATATATACATATATATATAAATATATCCCTCAAATTGGTGTAACATTCTACTGGATAATTATCAGTTCTTATAAAGCACCAGCCTTTGTGACTGCTGATATAGACAGTCAGTCTCTGCTAAATACCCTTAATCATACTTGGGAAAAAAGTCTGGCGCATTATAATCTATCACATTACATAAAAGCAATGCTACTGTATGTACTGTAGGAATGCCAGACTAGGATAAAAAATGGGCTACTCAGCAAAATAGGGCTTTCTATGCATTGCCATTGTGAAATGTCAGACTTATATGTCACCACTAGGTGGGGGTGTTCCCTTGTAGTAAGACAAATAGGCATGACGCCTAATATAACTAGTAACAAGAACAGAGCTACTGCAACTATGTGTCAAGAGTAGCCATATTGTTCCTTCAGAAGTGTCAGAGGAGGAGCCATCTTTTATGCTGGAGACTGACATTTAAATAAATAAAAAATAATGAAATAACAATAAAAGTGATTTGCAGATAAAGTGCTTGCTGTCATATATATCTCTATGTTCATTTAACATCAGCAGATGTCTGTAAGAAGGTAATATACCCCAGTGACAGATGGGGGCAGTGAATGGTGACAAAGTATTCCTTGTATAGTGGGCATATAGCACTCTTGCCCTGTGTACAGGGTTCATAGAGATAATAAGTACACCCGATATTTACATTTACACTGATATGAGTTCACCTTCCTATATTATACATAAGCTACTGATTGCATTACAGCAATTGTGATGACCTGCCTTGTTAGGTTAATCTCTGAGAGCTAGATACCTATTTTTATATCTGCTTGTGCATTGTTAGTTATGTTCTGATGAAGGCCCTATGCCGGAGACCAAAACTTTGATTTCTTATGGAATAAAGATTACAACTTTTTAAATCTTTATATATATATATACAAGTCCCATGAGTGTATCTATAGTTTTTTTTCCAAGTATATCAATAATATATACATAATATTACATAAAAAAAAATTATTGCCCTCTTATGGGTGGTATGTGTCTTTCTCATCCTCTGGTCCTCTACCAGGGTAGAGGGCTGAAGGTTCTGTACAGCATCCTAGCTGTTCCTAGCACTGAGTGCTCCTATATCGTTCCTGGCATCTGTTGGAGCAAGTCTCCCAGCTTAGGTGTCACAGCCCTGAGTGCGCCTATCACTACTGGGACCACTGTGGCTCTCACTTTTCCTCTCTAGTTCGTCTTTCAGGTCCTGGTACTTCTCCAGATTCTCACATTCCTTCTTCCTGATGCTGCAGTCACTTGGCACCATTGCTGTCTTCTGGTCCTTGTCTACTTCCACAATGTCAGGTTGACTGACCAGAACCTGTCTGTCCATCTAGATCTTGAAGTCCCACAGGACCCTCCGCTTGTCATTCTCCACGACTGACGATCGTTGGTTCATTTACATATGTATATGTTTCATTCACCCCTTGCTGGCGGGTAGTGGGTGGCTGCTTATACCATCATGTGCTCATGGTCTCATAAGAATTTCTTATGAATGGGGACTCTAGTTCGGTTTATAGAAAGCCAATAGTATTACATGTATTCCATAAGCCGCTGTTAATACTAGATATAAGATAAGGCCAGGGACTAATGAAAGTATTACTTTACTGAGAGGGTAGTGGATGTATGGAATAGCCTTCCAGTAGAAGTGGTAGAGGTTAATACAGTGAAGGAGTTTAAGCATGCATGGGATAGGTATAAGACTATCCTAGATATAAGATAAGGCCAGGGACTAATGAAAGTATTACTTTACTGAGAGGGTAGTGTATGTATGGAATAGTCTTCCAGTAGAAGTGGTAGAGCTAAGCACAGTGAAGGAGTTTAAGCATTCATGGGATAGGTATAAGGCTATCCTAGATATAAGATAAGGCCAGGGACTAATATACTTTACTGAGAGGGTAGTGGGTGTATGGGATAGTCTTCCAGTAGAAGTGGTAGAGGTTAATACAGTGAAGGAGTTTAAGCATGCATGGGATAGGTATAAGGCTATCCTAGATATAAGATAAGGCCAGGGACTAATGAAAGTATTACTTTACTGAGAGGGTAGTGGATGTATGGAATAGTCTTCCAGTGGAAGTGGTAGAGGTTAATACAGTGAAGGAGTTTAAGCATGCATGGGATAGGGATAAGGCTATCCTAGATATAAGATAAGGCCAGGGACTAATATACTTTACTGGGAGGGTAGTGGATGTATGGAATAGCCTTCCAGTAGAAGTGGTAGAGCTAAGCACAGTGAAGGAGTTTAACCATGCGTGGGATAGGTATAAGGCTATCCTAGATATAAGATGAGAACAGGGGACTGATGAAAGTATTTGGAGAACTGGGCAGACTAGATGGGCTGAATGGTTCTTATCTGCCGACACATTCTACGTTTCTATGTCTATCTTAGATTTAAATAAATTTGTATGAAATGTAACTTTAAAAAAAAAGTTTTTAGTTCAGCCATTGTTTCAGATATTGCAGATTTGTCTACTCACTATGAGTTTAGATTCTGACACTGCTTCTATAACTCCACTTGTTAGGTTTGAAGATGTTTGTGCTTTGCACAATCTTCACACACTTGCCCTAGAATCTGGAACAGAGAGTGGTTCTACATAACTTTATGAACAAATCCACCTTCTACCCAATTAACACTAGAGGACATGGTGTGGATGCATTTCAAACAAAAGTAGAGCATGAATTATGGCAGAAAAAAAGCCCACAAAAATAAGTTCCAATTTGACAAGGGAAGAAAAGTTAGCATTAGATAATCTTAAGAAAAAGAAATATATCATAATTAAAATGTCCGATAAAGGAGGTAGCGTTGTATGACAAGACAGAACTAAGTATCTTAATGAGGCCCTGAAATAGTTAACAAATAATGATGCCTACAAAATACTTAATTCAAATCCTACTAAAAGTTTTCAGAGTTATCTTGAATCATTAATAGACGATGGCCTTGAATTAGGTATCCTCCAATGGTCTGTTGCTGAATGTCTTTTCGTAAATAGCCCAGTGGTTCCTACATATTACCATTTACCAAAAACCCACAAAACTCTCATTGATCCGCCAGGGAGACCAATCATTTCTGGGATTGGCTCCCTAGTCAAACATCTTTCTATGTGGGTTCATCACCATCTTCAAATGATTGTGGTGAACCCACCGGGTTATCTGATTGATACAAAACATCTTCTTCAAATATTAGAATATATTCAATGGAAAGAGAGCTATCATTAGCTTCCAGTTGATGTAACTTCGCTTTACTCCTGCTTCCCTCATGATAAGGGTCTAGGATCTAGGACACTTCCGCGCCGCATCTTCATCGCTGACAGTTCAGCGCGGCAGTTAGAACGCTGAACTGTCAGCAATGAAGTATAACGTGGCTGTTTCATCGTGGCTTCGTCTATGTAAGAGCTGACAGTTCAGCGCTGAACTGTCAGCTCTTACAAATGTACAAGTAAAAATAAAATAACCCCCCCTAATAAATGATTCCCAAACCCCAATACTAACACTAAAAACTAAACCCCAATTCTAACCCTAAAATTAACCCCAATATAAAAATTAACCCCCTAAACCCTAATACTAACCCTAATACTAACCCCCGACCCCTAATACTAAACCCTGAGCCCTAATACTAAAATTAATCCCCTAATACTAACCCTAATACTAACCCCCAAGCCCTAATACTAAAATTAACCCCCTAAACCCTAATACTAACCCTAAGACTAACCCCCGACCCCTAATACTAACCCCCGAGACCTAATACTAAAATTAACCCCCTAAACCCTAATGCTAACCCTAATACTAACCCCTGAGCCCTAATACTAAAATTAACCCCCTAAACCCTAATACTAACCCTAATACTAAACCCCGACCCCTAATACTAACCCCCGAGCCCTAATACTAAAATTAACCCCCTAAACCCCAATACTAACCCTAATACTAACCCCCGAGCCCTAATACTAAAATTAACCCCCTAAACCCTAATTCTAACCCCCTAAACCCTAATTCTAACCCCCTAAAGCCTAATTCTAACCAAACTAAAATAGCTAAAATACTTACCTTTAGCGATGAAATGTCCCGCAATTAAATCTCCAGCGACGATCTGTCTTGCTGTGTAGAGTCGGCGGTAAAGCGGATGCGCGGAAGCAGCCGTGATGAAGAGTCCCATCCCCAAGGGTCTAGAGGCAGTGGAATATTTTTTTATAAACTTCACATCTTATTCGAAAGATCTGAAAAATCTTAAAATGTTTCGCCAACCTATTTAAGGGCTGGTGGGAGGCTTCCCCTCATCTTTGGAGATTCTAACAAGTTTGGCTCGTCCATTATAACTTATTACAGATACATTGACATCTTGATAATCATATGGGATGACATTGAGGTTAAAGCGAAGGAATTTATACATTGCCTTAATAATAACAACTTGAACTTATACCTACAATGACAAGAATATTAATTATTTAGATATCACACTTACAGCTAATCTATCTAGCCAGAAAATAGAGACCCAGACCTACAGAAAACCTAATGCAGGTAACACCTTACTCCATGCAGCTTCATGCCATCCAGAACACCTGTGGAAGGGTCTTCCGAAAGGACAGCTTATTAGTTTAAAATGTAACCGTTCGTCAGCTAGTATCTTTCAAATCCAAGCAAAGGCTCTCATAGAACGTTTTATAGAGAGAGGATACTGCAAGCATAAACTAATACAAATCAAAAGAATAGTAGATAGAATAGTTCCTTAAAGACCTTCTCAAGAATAATAACAAAAAATAGACATAGATTTGCACCTCACAAAGACAAAATCACATTTATCTATAGTCAGGACTACAAAAATATCTGTACCATTTATAAAAGAAAATATGCCTATTTTACATACAGACGCAGTCCTAAAAGGCATAGTAGAACGAGGATGTAGATTCTCTAGTAGGAGAGCTAAGACCCTCCATTGTTCCCTCTCCCCTAGTCATCTACAAAGTACAACAACAAGCAAACAGACATGGCCCAGCACAATAGGTAACTATAACTGTGGAATTTCGATCTGTGTCTGCTGCTCACATATATATGTCTCAAACACTTTTAGTTCAACAAGTACAGGAAATTGGTTTCAACTTAAAGAATATGCTAAATGCAATACCACATCAGTAATCTATCTAGTAACCTGTCTAGAAACATAGAAACATAGAATGTGTCGGCAGATAAGAACCATTCGGTCCAATTTTTTTGGAGTACTTTTATTAGTTCCCCGTTCCCGGTCTTATAGCTAGGATAGCCTTGTGTCTATCCCACGCATGCTTAAAATCCTTGACTGTGCTAACCTCTACCACTTCTGCTGGCAGACTATTCCATACATCCACTACCCTCTCAGTAAAGTAATACTTCCTGATATTACTTTTAAATCGTTGCCCCTCTAATTTCAGACTATGTCCTCTAGTTGTGGTAGTTTTTCTTCTTTTAAATATACTCTCTTCCTTTACTGTGTTGATTCCCTTTATGTATTTAAATGTTTCTATCATATCCCCCCTGTTACGTCTTTCCTCCAAGCTATACATGTTAAGATGCTTTAACCTTTCCTGGTAAGTTTTATCCTTCAACCCATGAACCAGTTTAGTAGCCCTTCTCTGAACTTTCTCCAAAGTATCAATATCCTTCTGGAGATACGGTCTCCAGTATTGCGTACAATACACATCAGTAATCTATCTAGTAACCTGTCTAGAATGTAAGAAGCAGTACGTGGGACGTAGTAAACGTTCTTTTAAAGAACGGATGAGGGAACATATTGGATCCACCCAAAAAGATGGAACAAAGTCCCCAATAGGTATTCATTTTCAGTCACATATAGGGGGGTTGTGTCATTTTCAATGTCAAGTTATAGAGAGAGTTAGGTTACTATATAGGGGTGGAGATTTGCACACACTGCTGTGTCAGAGAGAAGTCTTCTGGATATTGACATTAGATACTAGAAAACCTAAGGGACTTAACGTTGAAGGGGATGGTGAGTTACTTTATTAAAAACGTTCCCTTCCCAATGTAAAATCTAAGAAGTGGAAAATGAGTATTTAATTCCCCCTGCACAGCGGCGTGGGCGTCTCCACTCTCCACCTTTTATGAATTGCTAAATTGTCCTTTTTGCCATTTAAACTTATAAATCTCTCCCTACGATTCTCTCAAATTTCTTTCATACCAAACTCATACTTTGACCAATATAAATGCCAAGTTTTTGTTGCAAATCTTGTATATTGTTGTTAAATTTAGTCTGTATACACAGGTGCTGTTCAACCTGCATGATGCAATCGATATATAATCTTGATACAATTTTGCAAGTCCGCTTAGCTAATAGTTTGTTTTTATCTTTACTTTTAATTGTATGATACACACAGGTGATAAAGCACACGCCCCTGTCTCTCCCTTTCTCTTTATAACCATTAGATCTGAGAGAGACAGGGGCGCTTATGATTAAGCCCCTGTGTGGGTGAAACATGTTAGGTGGGTGAGCATCTTGCCTTTTTTGCACTTGCTGATTTTGTGCTTTTAATGGAGTAAATAAAAGTTATTTTTTACTTTACGGTCCAGCCTCACAAGTCCTTGATCCTGCTAAGCTCTTTTTTTTTCTCTTTTTTCATACTCTCATAAGACAAGACCTCTTCTGCGCACTGTTTAAACCTTGCCCATTCAATGATAGAGATCTAACCCTCCCTTCATGTAGACCGCCCAATATTCATCCTTCTTCGGCATCCGGCTATTACAAGATTAACATGTAACATAAAAACTTTGAGGTTCTTGTACATAAATCTCCCCCTATCCCGCATTCTAGCATGTCCAGTGTATACACCCTCACTGAGGCTGCTAGAGTGTCCATCCCTATCTCCTGAACACTTTACATTCATTCTGCAGAGAAACAAAATGTCTGCTCCCATCCCCAGTTGTCTGCATCCTTCCTACTGATGGGGGAACGGGAGACTAATAAAAGTATTCAAAAAATTGGGCAGACTAGATGGACCAAATGGTTCTTATCTGCCAACACATTCTATGTTTCTATGATGCCGACTAGCAAGTTGAGGCTGAAAAATTGACCTATGCATTCCTACTTCTTTCCCCTGTCTCGGGGAGGGATAAGTAAGTAGAAATCGAAAAGAAGAGGGGGGGGGGGGACACGACCGTCCCCCTTAGAATAATCTACTACTTGTACCACCCTTTATCCATTATACTCTACTCTTTCCCCCCTAGTCATAAAATACCTATAGGTATTTGCTAACATGAATGATTACTCTCTATGTGTATTTACATTCTTATATTATATACTTATAAGTTTACCAATTTTCTCCCCCCCCCCACCCCCCCTTCTCCCATTCCTCAGTCTGTCCCTAATTTATTTTATTCCTAGGGATTTCGCGGGTATCAAGTGGGGAAGTCCACTCTCTATGTTGCCTGTTCACTTATTTTTCCTTTAATATTTGAGGTCACTCTCTGACCTTTTACTTTACTAATATTACTTGATCTGTAGTGTACCTTTCCCTTCTACCCCGGATTATCTGTTCCATTTGGGAATTCATACATGCTTGAAGTTGGTTTTGTGTGCTTACATGTGTGTCCGTATCACTAGAGCTAGCCAATATGTGTTTTGTTGCCCCTTTGTTGCCTAGTAAGTCTCCCACTCTTCCCAGGCTATCGATGTTTCTATTACATCTATGTCCTTATTTACTTTGGAGGGGAATAAAGAGTCAAGTTTCCTTTCTTTTTTTTGTGCCTATATCCATTTTGCTCTTTTTCTCTTTATCCCTTGTGGTGAGTTGTTTATGATCTGCACATTTATTGCTGGCCATTTTAGGATTCTCTATCTCTACCCCTTTTTTGGCTATGGTTGTCTACCTCTGAGTATTAATTTACCAAGAGTCCTAATGCAATACTCCCTGTTGTATCTCTTTACAGTTCAGTATTTTCTTAAGTCTATGATGGAGCTCACTAGTTATTTGTCAGTCTTACACTGTTTTACACAAACAATATTAATCTCATTTAGAGCATCTTTTTCCTTTTTGTTAGTTATTTCGTGGTATCAGCTCCTTAGTGATATCTGTGATATTTAGCGTACCTATTCTTTGGCACGTTTTGCTTCACATTTATCAGCTTGACGGTCTAATACAATTAGGTTTTAAGTCGTCTTGTGTGGCGAGTTCGACTCTCCGTCAGCCTTCCGTTTGATGTCTAATCAATATTTGGAGATATCCAAGTTACTTCACTTTTTCTTACCCTCTCCACAGGGTTTGGGCTTTTTCCCTGCCTTGGGGCTCCCGAGAGTGTAGTGGGGAGAATCCTTCCGGACCTTAGTCCTCTCCACCGATTCGCCTTTCCCACTGGGTCATGACGATTTTGTTGCACCATACCACGATTCACGCTCGTCCCGATTGCACCATCTCACTGTTTAGCCATCTGGTTTCAGGCAAATCGCGCTTGCTGGGACATTAGGGTCGGGCGGCATACACTTCCCTTTTCAGCCTCAGGACGATCTGCCCTTCCGCGTCCTACTTCATCCTGCCTCTTTCTGGATCTCTCTCTCTCCCTCCTCCATGTACACAGATGATTTCCCCTTAACCAGGGTGGATATTGACTACCAAGCTCCTATCGCCCCCCCCCCAATCCTGTGTAGCCTTGGACCCAGTATCTCTCATAATCTGAGAGAAGTCACAAGTCAATGAAGAACCCACTAGTCTTTCTCACAAGGAAATATCCAGGTAAATCATATGCTCTTTATTATTTAATATTTTCCTTCACAGTTGAAGTATGGTTGAGTAATTTTTGAACATTTGTTATTCTCTATATCCGCAGCATAAACAGGGTTTAGTTGGCGGAGTTTGTTTAAATGGGTACACATTTCAATATATACATTTCTAACTCTACTTACTACAAACACAGCTTTCTTTAAACTGAGGTTTGACTGTCTCTTCAACTAGTGTGGTACTTCCTATGCTCCACATTGATGCTATTTATTAATTATTATTATTATGTTCACTAACATTTGACTTTGGATGCGCCCTAGTTTAACCACAATCATTTTGCCTCTCATTACTTTCACTGGGGAAGATTCACAATTGGAATTTTTTTTCTAAGTCAAACTCAGGCACCAAATTTGTCTCAAAATGAAAGTCGACCTCCAAAGTTGAAGTTTAGTGACTTGGGGTGACGTCTGCCACTCTGCTTTGGGGGTCTTGTGTTAATGATGCTATACCCAGAGATCCAAAGTAAGAAATGCCTTGACTTACCCCTTTCCAAATATGTATAATGTTTCTCAAGTCACTGTGTTACTATGTCAAACCTATAACCTTTGGAAGGATTTTATCAGCGACTTGGGAGTCTGGGCGTCATGCAAAGGAAAAGACATACAGATGTAATTGTTCCAGTCCGAAAAGAAGCGGATGACATTAATAAAACATATATTTTGTTGAAAAAGAAAATAGCATCTTAATTGTTTAAAGCTTAGAGTATGGAAAGTTCTTCCAACCCGGTTGTTCTATCATGAAAGGGCTGTGTCACCTAAACATTCTGTATACTGTGAATAAATAGAATAAAACATAACATTGGATCAATACATTGTGTTAATTCATGCATTTTTGGTGTCTCTTGCTTATGACCTCACCATGTTACTTAAAATGAAAATGAACTACTTTTTAATGGGAGAAAAAAGTAGCATGCAGTGGTTCTAATAAAGTGAAGCAATAGAAGCAGATTAAAGAGCAAGACTGAAAGCATGAGAGTCATTAGAGTTGCTGGGAAAGCTACAAGTGTTACATGGTACCCCCAAGGTCCATGAGTCACAGTCTAGAGCAATGCAATTAGATGGTGTGATTGAAGTCACTTGCCCATGATGCCCTCCACTCTATCACACACTTGGATGAGTCACGTTCCTGAGGAGTACCAGATGACCTGATGTATTAATGCACAATTTCTTTTATCAATGACAGAGAATGTACAAGATGAAATAAAGGTTAAAGGTTAAATATGTTTTTTTACTTTGTCCTTTTCCCCTTCCTCCTGGCTCCTGTCTTGTGAACATTGGCTGGTGTACCCATTTCACAAGCATTATCCATCACACTTATAACTGTGGTCAAGATTGTATGAGACGTCTAGTGTGGCTCTGTGCACCCAGCATGCATTGCACGTCAAAGAAGCAAGATTAGGCAACATTAGAGCTGGTTATCTTTAAAGGGCCTTAGTGATAGCTTTCTGTCAATTATCATACCGCATTGACATATTTATTGATTTCAGGGGACTCAAGTCCTTCCTGTGCTGGGAACGGTACTGAAGGATAAGGATTATTTTGATACACCAGACGAGTTTTAGTTCAGCATTTTCTGTAGTTTAAAGGGAAACTGAATAAAAACAAAGCATTCTTACCTTTTGCCGCCAGTACGGTTAATCTAGCAAATTTTGTATATATATTTTTATTTATAAACATGTGTTTTAAAAATCCGAAACAAATAAAATTTGTATATATCATTGTTTTTTTGTTGTATAGTGTTCGCTCAGTGCTTTCCAGTTGATATTGTGATCTATATATATCATTTTTTTTTTTTTGTTGTTGTTCTAGGTCGGAGAAGTTGCGCTGGAGAGAATTTAGCTAAAATGGAACTGTTTCTGTTCTTCACAAAACTAATGCAAAAATTCACCTTCCGGGCTCCTCCTGGGGTCAAGACTGACCTGACCTCATTCAATGGGGCCACTGTGAGCCCCATGATGACTGTAATCTGTGCTTTGCCCCATGACTAGAGCATTTCTCAACATAACAAGAATAAACTGCCCTGGAAAGTACAATATGGAGATTTCATAATAATCAGAGCCCAGTTTGGCGTCATGTCGGCCAAATACTTTTATAGGTTGCCACTAGATTAGTAGCCCTCCAGTTTAGCTCTATCCAATTTAGTCAAACTCTGTTTATCTGCACCACAACTCCATCCCACCTATTCAAGACCTTACCAAAGCCATTGTCTAACATATTTACATGGTGTGGATCAATCTAGAGTTGATGTTTATTTTAGTGGAGATAGATTAGTAAACCATTTAGATTTGTCTCTGTGGGAGTCCTCAGACACTTTCCCAGGTCACTCCTACCCCACCAATCAACTTTTTTGTTTTTCCATATTGCTCCCCTGTGTTTGGATGTCCAGTAGGCTCTACAACTCCTACCAGGATCCTCAGTGAGTCAGAAATATCACACAATATAGACAGACACTACCTAGAATTTTTTTTTTTAAACGCCACTCCTCACATGGTGGACATGAATATTCATGCCTTACGCTTTTCGCGCTGTAGACTAGCACTTAATCATAGACCGCCACCCTGAAATTCAGGCAGCAAATACTAGACAGAACAGGAGACTTAGACATTTTCCCCAATTCATGCTTGTTTGTCTGCTGGGATCTCTCCAACAAGCCAAGCATTCTAATAAAGATACATAACAATGGCTGCCCTTTACCAGACCCTGACATCTCTCCGGATGTCCATGCTTGTGTCGTTGTCTTCTTGTGTAAATACATTTTAAATGATGATCATTAAACATTATGTGTAATTGAAATTTGAAGCACTTAGTGTTATTTTGTTATTATTATTGTATTATAATAATCATGATCCCATTGTGATCCTATAATAAACATTGTCTCATTCTTTAAATATTTGAAGAGAGACTACAACCGCCAAGTAGTCTTTTAGTCGGACAGAAGGCAACTTACTTATTCATTATAGATCTTCACCAGTGGAAAGAAAAGTGACTGCTGTAAATAGAGACATCCCTCTTAGCACAGAGAAGGAAGTATTGAATGATAATAGGTGCCTTAAAGAAGGAGATCTGGACATAAAGTATCATTATTCTATATGTTTAATAGTATGTACTTTTAGTATACATGAACAATAAAAACAATAATAGAACAAATACATAATCAAAGATAATACATACAGTACAAGTGTGAATCATTTTCACACAGAAATTGCCCTGTAATATCGTGGGGCAGTTCAGCCGTTTTAGCCCTGAGGGCTTCTTCAGAGGCAATACAATGTAGGGACTTGAGAGAAAGAAAAAAAAACTGAGAGAAAAAAAGAAGAGAAACCTTTATCACTTCCACTGGAAGGTTGTTCCATGCACCCACTACCCTCTCAGTAATGTAATACTTCCTGATATTACTTTTAAATCATTGCCCCTATGATGTAATACTATGTCCTTTTGTTGTGGTAGTTATATATACTCTCCTCCTTTACTGTGTGGATCCCGTGTTATATTTAAATGAATCAGTAAGTGATAATGTATACAAGGCTTAACAGGGTATATATATATATATATATATTTACTTTCACATATTCATACAGACTTCTAAAGAAACAGTTTGACGTTTGGTAATAGACAATGAACATAAAGGTGAATAATTGCAATGACAACAAAGCATTGATATGGCTGAATGGTAATTGTAACATATTGCTACAGCTGTGATACTAAATGGAACACCATACGATGAAAATGGAAGCAGACCCCATATCTCTAATGGACACAAAACAATGTCACAATGTACATCACGTAGAGACATAGAAAACGTGGTTTATATACCATTTGCCAAGTACATAAAAGTGCATACAAAGTAGTAAAAGTACTAAAATCCTGATCTGTGCAGGAACGGCAGACAAATATCACAGGCATGGGGAAATATTCCCTAACAGAAAAGAAGATTCCATACATGCAAAGGCTGATAATGATATACCCTGTAATAGATATGATGCTTCATCAATGAATTGGATATTAGTGACCCAATAGGCTGGAAAATAATCCAAGCACCAGCAGCATCACTAACATAGTAACATAGTAACATAGTAATTTAGGTTGAAAAAAGACACAAGTCCATCAAGTTCAACCCTTCTACCTATCATTTCAGCGTTTTGATCCAAAAGAAGGCAAAAAAAAAAAACCCCAAGGAAGCTTTTTCAAATGTTGCCTCCTAGGGGGAAAAAAATTCCTTCTTGACTCCAAAAGGGCAATCAGATTTCTCCTTGGATCAAAAAGCTCTATTATTAATGCTCATTCTATTATTAATACCCCTGTATGTTCTGCTTTTCTAAAAAAAAAAAAAAACTAACAAAAATCATAATGGTAGAGTGCCTTTTAAAACACTATACATTAATAGTTTTTATTCGTATATCATTTAAATGGTCTGTTGCTGGTTTGTGTGCATATCCTAGGTGCCACAATGCTGTTGCCACTTTAACCCCTTTGCGACAAATGACGTGTCACAGAGACACGAACAGTTAGGGACAATTGACGTACCGGGCACGTCATGCACTAAAAAGAGTAAAGGATTGCATATTCAGTGTGATCAGTGTGCCGGCAAGTATGGTAAGTGAAAGGCAATATTTACTAATATTGACTTTGACAAGTATAGATCTGCCTCCCTCTCCTCTCTTGAGTCTTTGTGAGAAAGAGAGACAGATCTGTTTAGTGTAATAAATATAATAACTTTTAATAAAATTGTGATAACCAAGGTCTTTTTAAAAAAAAAGTAAGTCCTATCAAATGTGGCCTTTTAACCCTCAAAAAAGCTGACAAACCTATGTATGGGTGGTATCCCTGTACTTAGGAGATGTTGCTGAACACATATTGGGGTCTTGTTTGGCAGTGACAGATATCAAAATCTGTGAATTAATGTCTGAAGTACATGTATGTGAAAAACCAAAAAATCGACGTTTCGGCTCCAACCAGGAACCATTATCAAGACGGAGTCATGATAATGGCTCCTGGTTAGAGCCGAAACGTCGATTTTTTGATGCAATTTATGCTCCTTTCTTAATACATCGACTTTTTTTCATCCATTTAACCCTGTGAGTGCGTGGTTTTATTTGCCTTCCCACGGGGGTCATATGTTTTTGGACTGGTTATATTATAGCACAGCACCCAGTTATTTTTGTCTTATTATTTTGTGTTTGGGCTGAGTGCTCCACTTTTGGACATATATATATATATATATATATATATATATATATATATATATATATATTATTTTATATTAAATGATAAAAATAAAGGTATCTAAAGAAAGTAATTCTTGTCTCAATAAAAACAATATATAATTTGTGTGGGTACAGCAAATGATAAAAAAATAAAATTACAGCTAAACACAAACAGAGCAAAAATGTTAAAACAGACATTGTCCAGAATGACCAAAAATGTTGCAAAGGGCCATTCCTTTAGGGGTTAACTAAACTAAAAGAGGAGTGTAACATGATGTATGCTGCCTTGAGTCACTAGTTGTCTTACCCAATACATAGAAATATCAGCACACAACCTTAAACCTACTTTACAAGCACCGATCCCGTATTGAAGGGGCCACGGGTGTTGCACTAGCCCACAGCTCCAGTGGGCTATATTAATTTGATGATAGGGCAGCGAGCATAGTGATGGTCCATAGCCCATGGGGCCTAGTTTATTTATTTTGAAGGGGCCGCAGGCATAGCGCCAGCTAACTGCCCATGGGGGCCAATTATTGAATGGTTTTATGGGGCACTTGGCCAGCCCTTAGCACCGGTATAATTTTATTTTTATTTGGAGAGGCGCTATTACGCTCCCAGTACCATAGCATTATTTGTATGGGTTTATAGAAAATAACCATTTAGTCTATCTGTATGGCCATAGCATGCTTAGTCCACCACCGTCCACCAGCATATTTAATACAGGGGGCTGCTGAAGTGACGCAATACATAGAAATATCAGCACATAACCATAAACCCAGTTTTAAAGCACCTATCCTAGACAACAATTTGGGAGCTTTAGTCATGTGTGCTCTAACGCAATGCCCGTGCCCCCTTCAATAAACATATTTGGCACCCTTGGGCCATCACAATGCCTTTGTCCTCATACAGAAAATATAATTCCCCCTGGGGCTAGGGGCCAATGCTATGCCTCTAGCCTGTTTATAAATACAAATGTTCTTCCCCCTGGGGCAAGGGGCGTATCACTGTTCAATATAAGTAATTAAAGAAATCCCCCACCTCCCTCTGGAGGACAAGGGGCTGCCTTAGTCCAGTATTATTATAAACTTACCCTGCCACCTCTTATTGTCCCATGGTCTGGCCAAGTGGCTCTGGCACAATACAATTATTCAAATATTAAAAATATCCTACCCCTTCCACCTCTACCTTTCCCAGGTAGGGGGAGGGGATTCAGAAAGCCCCTATTCTAAAAATATCCACCACCAGTCCTTTTGTGAAGCGAAGTCTAGGGGGCTCCCATATCATGGAGCATGGCTCAGTGGCACAGACAGAGGAGGGCAGATGACTGTCGCTCCCTTCATTGGTCTGTGCACGCGCCACACATTTGATAGGGCAGTGTAATGTGAATTGGCATGACATTGTTTTCTAATCTATGTAGTACAAGTACTAGGTGTCTGGGGCTCACTTCTTGTGCAGTTAGACTGTGTATGTATCATAGACATAAATCACTGTTTATATATAGCAGCAATGTCAGAACAGTCACACATTTAAGGAGCAAATGACCCCAAACGATATTAAACATTAAAACCAGGAATGATGGCAACTATGGACTGACTATAGCTGTGTGTTGGTGAATGAGTCTCAATGATTGTGTGTGTGTGACTAAAAGTTTAGCAGGGGGTCGGGTGCCAAAAACATTTCTGTGACCAGGTCCTAGGGTAACCTTGTTTTACCCCCTACCATTCATGCAGGAAAGACAAGGTGGAAAACTTATGACTGTAGGGTCACCATCTTTTCTTTAAAAGAAAGAAATGACCTTGCTGATGCCTCCACAGACTTTACATTGGCCTTTAAGACAATGCTTTACCGGCCTGGAAGTAAAAAAAATAAAATACTGGCTTATGTAACATAATGAAAAAATACTCAGTAATTCAGTGAGAAAATGTATATATATATATTTTTTTTTTCTTTAATCCAAAAATGCCAGTGGCAATGTTTCGACCTGTTGGTCTTTCTCAAGCTGAATTAAGTGCTGAGTATTTTTTCCCCATTATTTTTCCTATTGGGGGCCTTGGTGGAGCCCTGCTCGTGCACTGACCCTTTGGAGTGCTGCTTAACCAGTTCCCTTTTGTGTAACCTTCTGTAACAGTCACGAGATCTGGGTGTTCCAGGCGTCTCCACTACAACTTCTCCGCCCTCCTGAATTGTTAAAAAAACACATTGCTTGAAATTACAAGACTGTGCTTTTTCTGTCTTGTCATGTCTACCTTGCATTTCTCTGTATAGTGGTGAGACAGTGATATATGATGTCATATCTCCCACGCTCTGTCACAAGGCACTGCTGGAAAAGACACAGACCTGCACATGACACCAAAGTATGAAGGGAGAGGCCATGCGAGATGATAAGGTAGAAAGTGAATGAAATAAGTGAAGCAATGTGATGAAGCCAGTGACTGACCCAAAGTAGTAGCCAAGAAATTAAGATACATTAACCTAGGCTCATGAAAGATTAAAGTTCTCATTAAGTTCACTGGGAGCCAAAGAGTTCTTGTTTGAGCCTGCATCTTGCTGGATAGTAGGTAAGGTTAACATGGTACCCCTTCCAGGGCACTCATGACTGTCCTTCACTCAGGTCCCACTTTAAGTCCTGATTTGTGACCACTACCCCTAGGCAAGACAGCAGAGAACGAATACTGCCAGTGGCAGACTGGGGATCAGAAACAGCCCTGGAAATAATTGTATACCAGCCCCATAGCATAACATCATTATACCAGCCCCATAGCATAATATCATTATACCAAACGTAGAGTATAACATCATTATACCAGCCCCAGAGTATAATATCCTTATACCAGCCCCATAGCAGAATATCATTATACCAGCCCCAAAGTATAATATCCTTATACCAGCCCCATAGCATAATATCATTATAC
This sequence comes from Pelodytes ibericus, assembly GCA_036172795.1. NCBI lineage: Eukaryota > Metazoa > Chordata > Amphibia > Anura > Pelodytidae > Pelodytes > Pelodytes ibericus. The sequence continues at coordinate 206,965,839 of CM069861.1, forward strand.
CAGCCCCAAAGTATAATATCATTATACCAGCCCCATAGCATAATATCATTATACCAAACCTAGAGTATAACATAATTATACCAGCCCCATAGCATAACATCATTATACCAGCCCCATAGCATAATATCATTATACCAAACCTAGAGTATAACATCATTATACCAGCCCCAGAGTATAATATCCTTATACCAGCCCCATAGCAAAATATCATTATACCAGCCCCAAAGTATAATATCCTTATACCAGCCCCATAGCATAATATCATTATACCAGCCCCAAAGTATAATATCCTTATACCAGCCCCATAGCATAATATCATTATACCAGCCCCATAGCATAACATCATTATACCAGCCACAGAGTTTAATATCCTTATACCAGCCCCATAGCATAATATCATTATACCAGCCCCAAAGTATAATATCCTTATACCAGCCCCATAGCATAATATCATTATACCAGACCCAGAGTATAATATCCTTATACCAGCCCCATAGCATAATATCATTATACCAGCCCCATAGCATAATATCATTATACCAGCCCCATCGTGTAACATCATTATACCAGCCCCATAGTGTGACATATGCCAGTGTTAGTTTGGATATAAATATGCAATAGCCAGCATGCCAATTAATATGCCACTGACAATTTGCCAATTAAAATACCAGTATTATTTTGCCATTAATATGCCAGTATTATTTTGCCATTTAATATGCCAGTATTATTTTGCCCATTAGTATGCTACAGCCATTTGCCCAATAACATGCCAGTATTATTTTGCCATTTAATATGCCAGTATTATTTTGCCTTTTATTATGCCAGTGTTTTTTCCATTACTATACCAGAGTTATTTTGCCATTTAACATGCCAGTATTAGTTTGCCATTAAGGATCCACCGTCAATTTGCCCAATAATATCCCAGTATTATTTTGCCCATTAGTAAGCTACAGCCTATTTGCCCAATAATATGCCAGTATTATTTTGCCATTTATTATGCCAGTATTAGTTTGCCATTTAATATACCAGCATTATTTTGCCATTTAATATGCCAGTGCTTTTGGCAGGAGGAGGGAAACACAGCCATCGGCTACGACATAACGTCATATTGAGTGGCAGAATACTGGCATACTGAGTGGCTAAATCCTGGCATATTGACCGGCAAAATACTGGCATACTGGCATACTGAGTGACAATATACTGGCATATTGAGTGGCACAATACTGGCATATTGAGTGGCGCAATACTGGCATTTTGAGTGGCTAAATCCTGGCATATTGAGTGGCAAAATACTGACTTATTGAGTGGCTAAATATTACTTGCATATTGAGTGGCTAAATATTACTTGCATATTGAGTGACAAAATACTGGCATATTAAATGGCTAAATACTGGCATATTGAGTGGCAAAATACTGGCATATTGACAAAATACTCCCAACCACCCTCCATATTACACTAGACCTGGATAAAATGCTTGTAGGTGGGGCGAGTGGGAGTTATTATCGGGGGGGGGGGGGTTATGGGGCCCAGAAAATGTGTTCAGTAAGGGGCCCTGAAATTCCTGGTGGCGGCCCTGGGTTGATGGTTCAGACCAGGTGGTGTACACACATACAGAAATACACACACTTACACAGGCTCACTTACATGCACACTTAGATACATTTACACAGAAAAACAATCACACTTACAGATACAGTCACACTTATACCAGAGGCGGAACTAGAACTCGACTCCACCGTGCAACTGCACCCCAGAAATGCCACTTACATGCCTCCCAACTGTTCTGCTTTGCTCCTGGCCTTGTCTTATATCTTTGGTAGCTTTATGCCTATCCAATGCATGCTTAAACTCCTTAATGTATTAACTTCTACCATTTCTTAAGGAAAACTATTCCATATATCCACTACCCTCTTATTACTTTTTCTGAACACAAATTTTTTTATAAATATTTCCAGCCTTTTCAAAAGCTTGAGGTGGACCCCAAATATATGTATATAACTAGCTTCATGTATACTTATATGAACTTTTAAATATTATATTCAACTATTTTCATAAGTAATAAAAATGTTATTGAAAAATTGTTCATTTCTTATTTTTATTACGTTCCTCTGCACCCACATTGCACCTAAAGGTCGTAATACAGCACTATACAGTACCCACAGCACTTGGCTTGTACTCATATTGTACCTACACAATTTGGAATGCCACAGTGTAAATGTTATTTTTCCCCACAGAACATGCCACACTATCACCTTGGCCACAGCCAATTTGCCCATTATGCCACAAATAGCCTGTCCATTAATATGCCACAGCCATTTTCCCCATTAATATGCCACTATTAACCTGCCCATAATTATGCCACAGCCAGTATTATTTTGCCCATCATTTATTAGTCATATTTTGCCCATATGCCAGTGTTATTTTGCCCATTTGCCAGTGTTATTTTGCCCATTTGTCACTCATATTTTGCCCATTTGCCAGTATTATTCTGCCCATTTGCCACTCATATTTTTCCCATTTGCCAGTATCATTCTGCCCATTTACCAGTGTTATTTTGCCCATTTGCCAGTAACATTCTGCCCATTTGCCACTTATATTTTGCCCATTTGCCAGTATCATTCTGCCCATTTGCAACTTATTATTCTGTCCATTTGCCAGTATAATTTTGCAAATATGCCACTTATATTTTGCCCATTTGCCACTTATATTTTGAAATTTACCACTTATATTAACCATTAGCCAGTGTTTTGCCAGTTATGTGCAGCAGCATCCCCCTCCCCCTCCCCCCCCCCCCCCCCCATACTTACCTGTATGCTGCCCGGCCGTCTGCTCAGAAATGTTTCCTGCACGCAGTGTGCATGCAGGAAATACAGCCACCGGCGTCACTTCCGGTGGCTGTGAAGACAAGCCGGGTCACACGGGCAGCAGTGGGGGCCCACGGGGCAGCTGCTTTGGACCCCAAGGATGAATGGGCCCTGGGCAGCTGCCCCGTTTGCCCACATTTTTTTTTTTTTACTTTTTTTTTTTTTGCAAGGGTCGCAGGGCGGCTGGGCCCCTGGAGTGACGGGCCCGGTCGCAGCTGCGACCCCTGCACTAACGGTAAGCCACTGGCTTATACACACACAGTCACACTTACAGACACATTTACATATGGACACAGACTTCATTTTTTTTTTTTTAAATGCTGTTTGGAGGATGGTGTCTGCCTCTTTTCCCTGCAGAGGAAGCACACCATCATTCAGTTTTTCTTGATGAAGTTGGGGGGTCGAAAATGCATTCTTAAAGCAGCCGCAGTGGGCATATTCTTAAATCTGCCACCGCGGCTGAATTCTTAAAGGCGATATGCAGCGTCCCCAGGGAAGGCGGCCCACCGGGAATTTTCCCGGTATCTCGGTAGACCAGTCTGGCCCTGAATACTGCACATGCGCAGGAGCACTGAAATTTTGACTGATGTCACTATGTCACTACCATGCATGCAAGGGAGCGAGTACACACCTCCTCCCAGACTCCCCCATCCCACATGGGGGTAAATGTTGGGAGATATGCCTTTGCACTCCAGCTGATGTGGACTTGCCTTAATTGAACATTATACGGTCAAACTCATGGCAGAAGTTTAGCCATCACATTTAGAGTGGAGATAGTTGAGGAGGATAGTCCACATTTAACCAGGGATCACCAGATAGAAGTTTACCATGGGCCGGCTGCCAGACCTTCGATGCAGAGCACGGATAGTAGTAGTTTCTCCTGATTTCTCAGCAGAGCAGTATTCTTTTTTTTTTTTTTCACTTCCAATAAACACAGAATTATTTCCTAAACATTGTGCTGTGTCAGGATTGCTTGTATGTAACAATGGGGGGCGTGCCTGGGCTGGAACATGAACAAACATAATATATAAATCCATACTTCGCAGGGCAAAGTGCTCACTGACCTGATAAAGTGTTGTGTAAGTTGAGGATAGACTGGAGAAGAGCAGAGCACACCGCGGACGATTCAGCTACGTAAGTTAAAAACAAATACTGTGATGATTTTAAATCATAACCATGAGATGTCTGTAAATGGGTGGGGGGAAATCGGGGATGCTCTCCAACCTGACTCAATGGAATACCTTTACATTGGGGGGGTCATGTACTGAACAAGTGCATTGGGAAGAAATAGTAGGTAAAACATGAATAAGGAGCAATTTGCGACTATTTGTAACAATTTGCCCTTTTTTTTCCCCAATTTGTGCCTTTTCTGTTTATTTTTATTTAGCGCGCATTTTTCCAGTTGTGCGAATAAATTGCGATTATATTTGTGCATGCTAAAGAGTTTTGCGAATATTTTGCGTGTGAAAATTACACAAAAAAATTACACAAGTTTTTAGCTATCAAAAGAGGTAGAAAAAATATTGGCAAACTTGCCTGCTTTTCTTCTCAATTATACCCGTTTTTTTATTCGCAATTTGCTCGTATTCACTATTTGAGTGTCAAATGTTTAGTAGTCATAGATGGGCATGTACTGAAAAAATATGTTTCATGTGCAAAACTGTTTCGCGCTTTGCTAATATTGCAATGTACTAAACATTTAACACTCAAATAGTAAATACGAGCAAATTGCGAAAAAAAAACGGGTATAATTGAGAATAAAAACAGGCAATTTTGCGAATATTTTTTCTACCTCTTTTGATAGCGCTCGCTAAAAGCTGGCGTAATTTTCACACGCAAAAAAAGAATTAGTAACACAGTAATTTAGGTTGAAAAAAGACACAAGTCCATCAAGTTCAACCCATTTATTTCACAAAATATTCGCAAAGCTCTTTAGCGTGCGCAAATATAATCGCAATTTATTAGCGCAACCGGAAAAATGCACGCTAAATAAAAATAAACGGAAGAGGCGCAAATCAGGAGAAAAAAAGCGCAGAATGTTACAAAGAGTAGCAAATTGCTCCTTATTCATGTTTTACCTACTTTTTTCCCCCACTGCACTTGTTTAGTACATGACCCCCATAGTTCACAACTTTCTCTTGAGGGGTCCTGGGTTGCAAAATGGGCTAGCTCAAAGGGGGTAGAGTTATGTGACACCACGTGATGTCAAGCTGAGTTGTGTGACCTCGTAGCATTAGAATGCTGATTGCGCTTTCTAAAAACTCACTACACTTTGTAGTGGGGGAAAGTGACCCCCATCAAACTCTGTTTGGTGGAGGTTCCTCCACTCAAATCAGGCGCAACGATCGCCGACTAAACCTAAATCTACTTTTAGTAAGAGGATTTGATTTAATCTTGTTTTCCGTGAACGAGTCTAGTTTTTTATTTGGTTTTCCAGCTAAGCTCTGATTTCTGGGAACAGTGGGCACAGTGGGATGGCAGAGATACTGTCTTGAGAAGGGGCGACACTAAATCCTTTTCTGGTTAACCTTGGCACTGCTGATGTTGAGGAACTACATATCCCATGATGCTCAGCCAGCCGTGATCTGTGTTCTATGGCTAAAGAAACAATGGAATTTACCTGACTTGTTTTTCTTGTTGTCAAATAGAAATCTGACACACGTGTGCATACAGAGTGAAAAATACCTTCCTTTCATTCAGTAGTTATGCCTTTATCTGCATTCAGACACTAATCCCTGCTCCATCTAACACTCCCACCTGTACTCATTTGTATTTTTTTAGGGAACTTATCCTTTAACCCCTTAGTGACTTTTTTCTCTGTGTCTTACCCTTGGTGACATGGGTTGATTTAACATTTCTGCTGTGTTTGTGTTTAGCTATTTTTATAGATAGGGCGAACAGGACAGCCTGCTGGCCCTGAGGGAATTATTTAATATGTGTGGCTAGTTGCTATCCCAATGGGGGGGGGGGGGGGACGACATTTTGATGTTATTATTATTATTTCTATTTATTTTCATACTATTTTTTAAAAGTTAAAGTATTTTCAGGGGGGGGGGGAAAGACCATTTAACAGCATTCTCACATCTACACCATAGAGGATGCCCCTCTTATAGACAAAAATATTAGCCGAATGGAGGAAGGGACATGGGAGTGAGCCGAGTTTCATTTGTCCAATCAGCTCACTCCTGTGACATCCTGCTGAGGGGCTTGCCCAATGGTGTGTGGTCTGCCTGGACTTAAAATAAAAACAGATGTAGCAGTGAATAGTCAGGCTGGGAATCCTTCTACCCACATTCCATTACGGAGTTGGATGGTGAAACACTTGTATTAGCCTCATTGCCCCTCATTGGTTCTGTGTGTGACCTGGTAAACCTACCATTTCTCACGACAACATAATGTGAAGAGAAATGTCCAGAGACAAATGATTTGTAATTTTCTGTGCTGTCTGCTGTGCATGTGACTGAATCACCTTGGTAAAAGTGTGTTTGGCTGCTTGCCTGTCTTTCTTGTAGCAATTTTTTTGCAACAAAATTTTAATAAAATTTTTTTTCCAATAATAATAATAATTAATATATCAATTATAAATAAATAATATAATTGTACATAACAATTCAACCATTCTTTTTTTAATTTAAATGAATAATCGCAATGGAGCGTAATAGCGTGTAATAAAAATGACTTGATCACTTGGATCAGTTCAATAATTATTGTTTTAATAATTGTAAAAAAGTGTAAAAAGAAGTGTAATAAATTGTAAGTGTATTAAAAAGGAGGAAGAATCGAGTGCTTTCTCTTTGTGGAATTGAGGGCTTCTGCTAGGTTGCTTTAGGTTTAGGTAATTGACGTACTTTGAAGGATAATCTGTAAACCTTAGCCTAAGAGTGAATTAATATATTGTAGCTCTTAGGTCTTTTGAAATTTAAACTAGTCAATAGATTGTTGTATTTTGTCTCTCACTTACTGACTGTGTGTGCTTGCTTTACAGGCAGCCAGTGTATGACTTAATGTAATGTTTTATTGAGTACATAGAGTTTTTCAGTATATTTTTTAGTTTATATAAAGCACACATAATTAACCTAATAAGCTAATTTTACAGTCTAAAAAAACAAGTACCAAGAAATGACATTGAGAGGGCTACTTACCATATTTGCTCGAATATAAAACGACCCTGATTATAAGACGACCCCCCAAACTTTGGATATTCCTTTAGGAAAAAAACTAAAAGCCTGAATATAAGACTACCCTATAGGAAAATAGTTTAACTTGTATATATTCACATGTAAATTGCTTTTGCATATTTAATAAAAATTATGATATAAATAAATGCATTTCTTGTATGTATTTCCTTTTATGTGCCAATGCAGCCCCTACCCCCCAGACTTGCCGAGCACTCCCCCCTCCCCCCCCCCCCCTCAATGCTGGCTCTCTCCCTCCAACGTTGTCTCTCTCCCCCTCCCTCTAATGTTGTCTCTCTCCTCCTCCCTTCTTCCCCCCAATGTTGTCTCTCTCTCCCCCTCACACCCTCCCCTGGGTGGCTAGTGGGGCAGCCAGGGGATGTCTGCACGATACGTGTAGACATCCTCCATGCTGCCCAACACTTTTGTCTATTATGACGGACAACCGGAAGGTCATGTGGGTGGGTAGTGGGGGCAGCCGGAGGATGTCTGCCCGGGACTTCTATGATGAAGCCGGAAGGTCACATGACCTCCCGGCTTCCGTCATAGAAGTCCCGATGGACGTGCCAGGCAGCAGCGGAGGATGTCTGTGTGCATTGCATTTGCTCTGAAAAAAAAAACAATAGTAACCAATGTAAAAGTAACAAAGTGTAGACCCAAGAGTGAATAGACAAGAGGTGACATTTTTTTCTATATCACATTGATTGATACATTTGTTGCTAAAGGTTCTCAGTGATGTGAAGATCGTCAGTAGATGGCAGCATTGTCTAAATACTCGAGAATGCAAGAGCTAGAAGACAGCAAGAATAAATAGAATGGAGTAAATAGATAGATGAGAAAATGAATTAAATAGATAAATTACAAATGGAAAGATTACACTATTTAATATATGATTCAATGAGAAAGAAAAAGAGGAAGAAGAAAGTGAAATAATAATAATGAGAGTGAAAATAGGAACCATGATATAGTTAAATGTATACAAGTAACAACAAAGTATATTTGTCCAAAAGCAAAGTTCCAAAAGGAAGGAAAGAAAAGGGGAAAAAAGAATAAATAAGAAAAAATTCAGAGAAGAAAAGGCTCACAGCCCACTCAGAGGTGAGGCCCACCGGCGTCCTGATACCCAAATGGTCCAGTAGACCTCTCTCTGACATAGGAGACAGTGTCTATCACCTCCCCTCGGTGGCATCCTCACACACTCGCTACCATGAGTCCCGAAGTGTCTCCCTATAGGGCAGGTGGGATTCTCCTCCCTGATTGTGCCCATGTGATCCAGCATTTGACAGTTAAGGGGATGAGATGTGAGGCCTACATAGTGAATGTGACACAAACTACAAATAGATAGCAACTTCCTGTTGCTGTCGAAGTAAACTGTTTGGTACTTCTAAGTGTCTACAGCACACACACACCCTGCGCTCACACCTATAACTTACAATCACTTTAAGCCTAGGATTTAACAAGTGTGAGTAATCATACTTGGTGAAAAGACATTCCCCAAAAGAAGAGCCTCCACCAAGCAGCCAGCTAATTCAAGGGCATTTGGATGCTTTGCCCTGGGGATAAAACAGGTGTGTGGGTCACCAATTGCCCCCTCACTCCCCCTTACCATTTGATTCCCTTCCTCTTTCCATTCTAAGTGGCACTGGTTGTTTCTCCATTCTGAGAATGTCTGTATTGTGGCTTTGTGTGCATTCTGTCTGTGTTTTGGCATTGTGTGCATTCTGTCTGTATTGTGGCATTGTGTGCATTTTGTTTGTATTGTGGCATTGTGTGCATTCTGTCTGTATTGTGTCATTGTGTGCATTCTGTCTGTATTGTGTCATTGTGTGCATTCTGTCTGTATTGTGTCATTGTGTGCATTCTGTCTGTATTGTGGCATTCTGTGTATTCTGTCTGTATTGTGGCATTGTGTGCATTTTTTTCTGTATTGTGGCATTGTGTCTGTACTAGTGTGGCATTGTGTGCATTGTGTCTGTACTAGTGTGGCATTGTGTGCATTCTGTCTGTACTAGTGTGGCATTGTGTGCATTCTGTCTATATTGTGGCAATGCCTGCTACCTCTGCCAGTGCAGCCAGCTAACACTAAGGCATTACATTTCAGCTCTGGATGTCTGCACCCCACTCCTAGGACTGAAGGTGTTTCGATTCTTTGCCCTGGAGATGACACAGGTGAGTTGGGTTTCCAGTTGCCCACTCACTCCCCTTTAATATTTGATTCCTATTCCGCTGCTGGTGGTGGTTGTGACAAAACATCTCTTTTTTTTTATGTTCCCTCTAATCAGCAAAAATCAGTCAACTTCAAACAAGTATTACAGGTGTATTCCCTCAGGCTGCATCTGCCTGCAATGTGGCAGTGCCTGCTACCTCCACCCATGCAGCCAGCTCTCCCCACAGCTAGGACTCAGGGCATTTGGATGCTTTGCTCATTTTACAAATCTAACAAGTGTGCATACAACCCACACATGAGACATTTGCTATATAAACCACTGCAGTCCTTCTCACAGGTGTGTTTTTTCTCTTTCTATTTTCTTTCTATGTTTAATTCAGGAAATCCATCATCTAAAATTATCTGATAAGTATACAAACATTCCTTTTTAACAACCTCCAGAGCTCAAACACAATGCTCTAGAGTTAGCTGGTGGGGCCTGGAGAAGCTAGTTGGCGTTGCTGCACCGCGAACAGAGAAACCTGTACCACTTGTTTGAGGGTGACTGATTAGAGGGGAAATCGAGGAAAGAGATGTTTTGCCACAACCACCAGAAGCGGAAAAGGAATCAAATGGTGCGAGTGGGCAACTGGCGACCCACTACCTCAATCCTAGGCATAGGGAGCGGACTTCCAGAACGGGTCTAGGACATTTCTTCGCCGCATTTTCATCGCTGACAGTTCAGCGCGGTAGTTAGAACGCTGAACTGTCAGCAATGAAGTATAACGCGGCCGTTTCACCGCGGCTGCAGCTATGTAAGAGCTGACAGTTCAGCGCTGAACTGTCAGCTCTTACAAATCTAAAAGTAAAACGAAAATAACCCCCCCTAATAAATGATTCCTCCCCCCCAATAGTAACACTAAACCCAAATACCAACACTAAAATTAACCCCAATACTAAAATTAACCCCCTAAACCCTAATACTAACCCCCCACCCCTAATACTAAAATTAACCCCAATACTAAAATTAACCCCCTAAACCCTAATACTAACCCCGACCCCTAATACTAACCCTAATACTAACCCCCGACCCCTAATACTAAAGTTAAGCCCCTAAACCCCAATACTAACCCTAATACTAAAGTTAACCCCCTAAACCCCAATACTAACCCTAATACTAACCCTAATACTAACCCCTAATACTAAAGTTAACCCCCTAAACCCCAATACTAACCCTAATACTAACCCCCGACCCTTAATACTAAAGTTAACCCCCTAAGCCCTAATACTAACCCTAATACTAACCCCGACCCCTAATACTAAAATTAACCCCCTAAACCCTAATACTAACCCTAATACTAACCCCCGACCCCTAATAGTAAAATTAACCCCTAACACTAAACCTAATTCTAACCCCCTAAACCCTAATTCTAAACCAACTAAAATCGGTAAAATACTTACCTTTAGCGATGAAATGTCCCGCGATGAAATCTCCAGCGACGATCTGTCTTGTGCTGTAGAGTCGGCGGTGAAGCGGCTGCTCGGAAGCAGCCGCGATGAAGTGTCCCATCCCCTCCAGAACGCAAGTGGCCACACCACATCCAGACACAGCCAGAGAGGAAAAACAGCCAATACCCTGAAGGGAAGGGATTCAAGGTCAATTGCTGACCCACCCACCTGTTTCATTCAAAGCATCCAAACTCCATAAATACTAGTCCGACACCCTCCCACACACAGTCTCACATATAACCTACCCCCAAACTCCTACCCCTAATACTGCCAATGCATGCTATGATCCATTACCCAGAGCATGTTACTGTCATGTCAATTCATCAAGGGATGCCCCCAAGAAATGCATTAATCCATTACTCCATTACATATATGTCACTATGCAATACTCCATTCAGATAAAGAGAGAAAAGGAAGGGTAATCGCACATCTAGACAGGGGTTTAAATTATTAAAATTTCCATCAACAACGTATTTCAGATGGTCTTTCCATCAAAGAAAAAAATATATAGTGCAGTATTTTTGAAAATGGATATTCAAAAATCTGTAGGAGAGACTTTTTTTAGGGGGTCATGTACTAAACAAGTGCAGTGGGGAAAAAAAAAGTAGGTAACATTCTCCAGGTTCCCCCCTCCCGCCCCCGATTTGCGCCTCTTCCGTTTATTTTTATTTAGCGTCCATTTTTCCTGTTGCGCTAACAAATTGCGATTATATTTGCGCACGCTAACGAGCTTTGCGAATATTTTGTGAAAAATCATTCTTATTTGAGTGTGAAAATGACACCAGCTTTTAGGGAGCGCTATCAAAGGAGGTAGAAAAAATATGTTTTATTTCTCGTTTTTATTCGCAATTTGCTTGTATGTACTATTTGAGTGTTAACTTTCCTCAGCTGCACAAGCAGATACAAAATGGCATTATTCAAAATGAGAAACTAGTTTTTTCGTAATATGGATGGGATTTTTTTTGTGGGGAAGGGGGGATACAACCATGTAAAAAATATATATCAAATAATAAAAAATCAAGGTTTACGTTTGTTTTGTTTTTTTTTCAAGAATCCCAAGTTTGATTTGGATGGAATATGTTATCTGAGAATTATCATTGAAGGACAACTGTAGCGAAAAAAATACCTTATGTTTAATTAAAAGATCGTATTAAGTGTAGATGATTTATAAAGAAAATCTTTAATGAAAGAATCCAAACTAAGTGCCTTATTAAGCCTTCTTTACTCCATATTGTTCTCTCAGGGGGCAGACATGTTGGTTTGAATCTTTACTCCATATCGTTCGCTCAGGCGGCAGACATGTTGTTTAGAATCTTGGGTCAGATCTTCACTCACCTTGGTTCAGATGGACAGAGATCTGACCAAAGATTCTAAACAAAGAAGAGCTATTTGGAGTAAAGATGACTCAGTAAGGTACTTGATTTGTATTCTTTCATTAAAGCATTTTTATATCAAATGCCTACACTTGGTGCCATCTTTCAATTAAACACAACTTCATTTTTTTGCTACAGTTGTCCTTCAAACAGTGAGGAAAGATTATAAATTAATTAGACATAGAGATTAACACAATTTTAAAAAATGACTCCATGCAGTGTACTATTAAATAACTAAGAGAATCTAGTGGACCAAATAAAGAGGAATATTGAACAGATTGAAAAGGGGGCAAAACCAATATTAATGGCAAAGTGTTATAAATGGGCTTACAAACAGCTATAGAGGGAGAGGTAACTCTCATACTAATATCCCTATGGATTTTCCAATCTCCAACAGATTTCAATCCTTTGTAGGTTATAATGAATAGGATAATTTTTTAGAGCACAGCCCCATGTGGAGAGAGAGATGGAATATGGACACTCCTGGCTGCCCTTCCAAATAAAAGAAATGTTTGGAAGAAGGGGACTTAGAGGAGGAAGAGGAGGTAGAGGAGGAAGGAAAAAAGCACAAAGAGAGGGAGGAGGTTTCTGGATTTGTTATATTTAATTTAAGCAAGAAAGTGTTTTTTGTAAATCATTTGAAAGTCCTAAATAAAGAACTAAAATATGCAACGACCGCTGAAGATGAATAAATTCAAGACAAATATATTGACCTTAACCCCTTAGTGACAAGACATTTTGACCTTGACTTTCCCTTGGTGACAAAGGCTGTTTTTTACATTTCTGGGGTGTTTGTGTTTAGCTATAATTTTCGTCACATACAGTACCCACACAAATTATATGTTGTTTTTATCACCATAAAAGGACTATCATTAGATAGCATTATGTTCATCATACCTTATAATTCACTACATCACAAAATATGATGAAAAAAAACAATACACACTTTTTATAACTTTGACCTAAAAAATAATTTACACAAATGCAGTTATTAAAAAAGACCCCATCTAAATAGTTTCTAAATGTTTTCCCGAGTTCAAAAATATGCATGTTTCCATGTTTTTCTGCAGTTTTTTGCGAGTTGTGGGGAAAAACCAACAATAGTGTTTTTTGTTTTTGTCGACATTGACTTTTTGACCCCAACCAGAACCCTAAATTTAACCAGAACCCTAAATTGAACCCCAGCTCTAACCCTTATGCTAACCCTTAACATATTTTAATTTAATTGTAACCCTATCCCTTATGCTAACCCTATTGCATGTTGCTCCTGCAATATGGAGCCGACGAATGCTCCGTGGAGCGATCGTGGGTGCCCCAGAGCCGGAATTTCAGTGCTGGCTATTGCCTCGACATCGAGGCAGTAGAGCAGCACTGTCAGATCGGTTTTCGTGTTTGTCCTCCCCAGGACATGTCACGCACGTACACTGTCGGCAACAGAGTTGCCGGCTGGACGTGCCTGACACATCCTTTGTCGCGAAGGGGTTAAGTAATTTACCAGGACTTTATGTCTAAATAACCATTTAAGAAAAAAACAGATCCTACTGAAAGAAATCTCACTTGGTCTATTCGTTAAAATTCGACTTTGGAGGTTATTATTTTGAGACTAAGTCGAATTCCCCATTAAAAGTCATGGGAGGAAAAAATGATTGAAGATATTTTTGAGATTCAGATGCCGAACTTGACTTAGTCTCAAAAATAGCTTTCGATCATTTCACCTTCCATGACTTTCAATGGGGAAGATTCAAACCTGTTTTTTTTTCCTAAGTCAAACTTGGGTCGACCTCCAATCTGGAATTTTAGTAGATAGATCAAACTCCCTCTCAATGAATATGTTACACATACCAATCTAAATGAAAAGTCCACTGTATTCCTTAGGTCACAAGTAGCAGGGGCAATTGAGAGGTTCTGTACCTTAGTTATGGAGGACAGAGTTAAAGAGCAATATAGCTATTAATACAAGTTAAATGTGAAGAAACCGGAACATCTGGCCCTTCAAGATCTGCAGGAGAATACTTCTGTAGTTATAAAACCATCTGATCAGAGGGAAGGGAGTGTCATCCTCCTGCTTGAAAAATATTCTTTGGAGAAAGTTGAGTGAAGGGTTACTAAACTAGTGCATGAAGGGCAATATAAAAACACTTAGCAGGACAGGTTAAATGATCTTAACATATATAGCTTGGAGGAAAGACGTAACAGGGGGGATATGATAGAAACATTTAAATACATAAAGGGAATCAACACAGTAAAGGAAGAGAGTATATTTAAAGGAAGAAAAACTACCACAACTAGAGGACATAGTCTTAAATTAGAGGGGCATAGAGGGTAGTAGATGAATGGAATAGTCTTCCAGTAGAAGTGGTAGAGGTTAATACAGTGAAGGAGTTTAAGCATGCATGGGATAGGTACAAGGCTATCCTAGATATAAGATAAGGTCAGGGACTAATGAAAGTATTACTGTACTGAGAGGGTAGTGGATACATGGAATAGTCTTCCAGTAGAAGTGGTAGAGGTTAATATAGTGAAGGAGTTTAAGCATGTGTGGGATAGGTATAAGGCTATCCTAGATATAAGATAAGGTCAGGGACTAATGAAAGTATTACATTACTGAGAGGGTAGTGGATGTATGGAATAGTCTTCCAGTAGAAGTGGTAGAGGTTAATATAGTGAAGGAGTTTAAGCATGTGTGGGATAGGTATAAGGCTATCCTCGATATAAGATAAGGTCAGGGACTAATGAAAGTATTACATTACTGAGAGGGTAGTGGATGTATGGAATAGTCTTCCAGTAGAAGTGGTAGAGGTTAATACAGTGAAGGAGTTTAAGCATGGATGGAATAGGTATAAGGCTAACCTAGATATAAGATAAGGGCAGGGACTAATGAAAGTATTACATTACTGAGAGGGTAGTGGATGCATGGAATAGCCTTCCAGTGGAAGTGGTAGAGGTTAATACAGTGAAGGAGTTTAAGCATGCATGGGATAGGTATAAGGCTATCCTAGATATAAGATAAGGCCAGGGACTAATGAAAGTATTACTTTACTGAGAGGGTAGTGGATGCATGGAATAGTCTTCCAGTAGAAGTGGTAGAGGTTAATACAGTGAAGGAGTTTAAGCATGGGTGGGATAGGTATAAGGCTATCCTAGATATAAGACCGGGAACTGGGGACTAATAAAATTATTTGAAAATTGTGCAGACTAGATTGACAGAATGGTTCTTACCTGGCAACACATTCTATGTTTCTATGTTTCATGTTACTGTGCATTACAGCCAGGAATACACCATGCCATGTTACTGTGTATTACTCCATTCAGCCAGGGATACTGCCCAGACAGGCATTGAACCGTTACTCAGAGAATGTTACTGTGTACTACTCCATTCAGCCAGGGATACTGCCCAGACATGCATTGAACCATTACTCAGAGAATGTTACTGTGTATTACTCCATTCACCCAGGGATACTGCCCAGACATGCATTGATCCATTACTCAGAGAATGTTACAGTGTATTACTCCATTCAGCCAGGGATACTGCCCAGACAGCCATTGAACCATTACTCAGAGAATGTTCCTGTGTATTACTCCATTCAGCCAGGGATACTGCCCAGACATGCATTGATCCATTACTCAGAGAATGTTCCTGTGTATTACTCCATTCAGCCAGGGATACTGCCCAGACAGGCATTGAAACATTACTCAGAGAATGTTACTGTGTATTACTCCATTCAGCCAGGGATACTGCCCAGACATGCATTGAACCATTACTTAGAGAATGTTACAGTGTATTACTCCATTCAGCCAGGGATACTGCCCAGACAGCCATTGAACCATTACTCAGAGAATGTTACTGTGTATTACTCCATTCAGCCAGGGATACTGTTCAGACATGCATTGATCCATTACTCAGAGAATGTTACTGTGTACTACTCCATTCAGCCAGGGATACTGCCCAGACATGCATTGATCCATTACTCAGAGAATGTTACTGTGTATTACTCCATTCAGCCAGGGATACTGCCCAGACATGCATTGAACCATTACCTTGTTACTGTGTATTACTCCATTCAGCCAGGGATATTGCCCAGACATGCATTGATCCATTACTCAGAGAATGTTACTGTGTATTACTCCATTCAGCCAGGGATACTGCCCAGACAGGCATTGAACCATTACTCAGAAAGCATAATTCAGCTAACCCGCCACATCATGGCACCTTCTAGCCCGTCCCTGCTTCCAATACTCTCGATCAGACTCCCTCGTATGATGCAGCAGTGCCTTCACTGGATCCCTTGGAAAATCCAGGTCCAGGATCATTCTGTATATTTTTGATTATTGTACTGATGTTTCAGAGGTGCCGTTATAAGCATCTCCTATTGATTTTTAAATCCTTTTTGTATCTATCTCCTCCCCAAGCGTTGCTATTAACGCACTGTTGCTGAGGGGGGCTCTATCATTGGTACCTGGCATTCTGTCCGGCTCTCTCGATGATTAATGCTTACTTATTTTGATACCCTGTAGGGGCATGTTGTACTCTATCCATCCCAACTTCTTGGTTTGTGATGTTCTCTCCACTGATTCTTGATGGTGTAGATATGTAGATGCCTTTTTTAATGGGGGGTTTTTCCCCCCTGATACTGCTCTGCAGTGTGATGACTTGTAAGTGCTGTTGTTTATTTGTGTGTTTACAAATCAGACAGATCTGCTCCAGTTTCCTTTTTTGGTTCATCTGTTTCTATGCATGGGAGGGCAGACTTTATACAGTGACAAAGGAATTATGTCCCTAAACTCATGTGTGTCAGTTTTTTGCTTCTGCCCTACATTTTTAATAAGTGAAGTGTGTCTGCACACTCACTTTATGTCATGTCACTCACACTGACATACACACACTCTCACTTACACTGACACAAACACACACTCACTTACACTGACATACACACACACACACACACACTCACACACTGACATGCACACACTCTCACTCACACTGACATACACACACTCTCACTTACACTGACATACACACACACACACACTCTCACACACTGACATGCACACACTCTCACTTACACTGACACACACACACACACTCACTTACACTGACACACACACACACACTCACTTACACTGACATACACACACTCTCACTTACACTGACATACACACACACACACACACACACTCTCACACACTGACATGCACACACTCTCACTTACACTGACACACACACACACTCACTTACACTGACACACACACACACACACTCACTTACACTGACATACACACACTCTCACTTACACTGACATACACACACACTCTCACACACTGACATACACACACTCTCACTTACACACACACACACTCACTTCCACTGACATACACTCCAGGCATGCACTGCTGGAGAGATACATCATAATACTAAGTGTGACCCTATTTAAAGGGACTCTGTCAACTGAAACATTACTTACACTGTGAATGTAGAGAATCAAAATGAAGAAAAATTATCTATACGTAAAACTGCAAGCAAATTTAGTAAAATAAGAGATAAATGCACCACATGGACAACAGTGTTGGGATACATGACCTTTATATCAACAGGGACTTTTATAACATTATATTCTAAACACATAGACATTAACATGTAGTTGTTGGACGAGAAGGTCTGGCCTCTATTTGCTATTCCAGTTCATCGCAAAAGGTGCTCGATGGGGTTGAGTTCAGGGCTCTGTGCGGCCAGTCAGCTTCTTCCACCAAAAATCATCCAACCATGTCCTTATGGACCCTGCTTTGTGCACTGGGGCACAGTCATACTGGAATAGAAAAGGGCCGTCCGCCTACTGTTTCTACAAATTCAGAAACATTGCATTGTCCAAAATGGCTTGGTATGCAGAAGCATTATAATTTACCTTCAGTGGGAAATAACATTGGCACAATGCAGTCAGGCAGGTAATGTTCTCCTGGCATCTGCCAAACCCAGATTTGCCCACGAGACTGCCAAACAGTGAAGATTCCACAGAACACATTTCCACTGCTCCAGAGTTCAGTGGCAGCGTGCTTTACACACCACTAAATCTGACTCTTAGCATTGTACTTGGTGATGTGAGGTTTGCATGCAGCTGCTTGGCCATAGAAACCCATTCCATGAAGCTCCCGCCAGATAGTTTTTGTGCTGATATTAATGCCAGTGGAAGTTTGGAATCTTCAGCTATGGAATCAGCAGAGCATTGGCGACTTTTACGCACCACTCGGTGACCCCGCTCTGCGATTTCACGTAGTCTTCTACTTCCTGCTGCTGCTGTTAAAAATTGGGTAGAGAATATACAGGGTAAATCAGTATTGATACAATAAAAAAAAACAAAAAGAGAAAACAAACATGTATAGTATATTTAGGAGTTTGTAATCTAATGCCAGTTACATTCTGTTTTCAGAAGTCGGGAGGCATTCATTGTCAGGGATTTTAGACTAGAGGATGTGATTCCACATATGAGGGGCTCTGAAAGAGAATGTAGCTCAACCTGCTTGTAGCTAGTAATGGGCCGATGCCCATTAGTATGAGTGAGTATGTTGCTCAGGTAGATGGGGAGCTTTCCAGGAGGTTATGCACTACGAAAGCCTGGAGGCAAGTGTCTGCCAGTTTATCTGGTTTAACATTTTGCAGTGTTATAATCGCACTGGAGGGCAAATCAGCAAATTGTAAGGAGTGTCAAATTTAATGAGATGAGCCTGTGGTGGTGAATCATATACCAAATCTCCATAGTTTAAAATTGTCTTTAAAATTTGCCTCACAATACGTTTCCTTACTATAGACGCTAGGTTTGTTTCTGTATAGAGAGCCAATCCTAGGATACAGATTTGATAAGAGCGATTTAATATGGAGTCCAAAAGATAAGTTGGGATCTAGCCACATACCGAGATAATTATAGGAATTTACCCGGGTCAGGTTATAACTAGTGTTGAGCGAACCCGAACCGCACTGTTCGGGTTCGTACCGAACTTTACGTTTTTTGTCCATGTTGGAGTTCGGGGTTCGTCGATTACATTGTATGTAATGCTATTGGCTTTCTATAAACCGAAATAGAGTCCCCATTCATAAGAAATTCTTATGAATGGGGACTCTATTTCGGTTTATAGAAAGCCAATAGTATTACATGTATTCCATAAGCCGAAAGTCTATAAACCGAACGACATTCATTTTTTAGACTTTCGGTTTATAGAATAGCAATAGCATTACATGTATTCTATAAACCAAAAGTCTATAAACCGAACTAGAGTCCCCATTCATAAGAATAGGTCAATTGACCTATTCTTATGAATGGGGACTCTATTTTGGTTTATAGAAAGCCAATGGCATTACATGTCCTTTCCAGGACTTTTTTAGAGGCATTCTAGTGGCCAAAAGTTTGGGTCACCATTGACTTCAATGGGGTTCGGGGTCAAGTTCGGAGTCAAGTTCGACCCCGAACCCGGAATTTTTTCTGAAGTTCGGCCGAACCCGCCGAACCCGAACATCCAGGTGTCCGTTCAACTCTAGTACTTAAGTAGTTTAGGTTTTGTTCCAAACAACATGGACAAGGTTATTTTCAGTGTTGAGGAATACTTTGTTGCTAGCTATCCAACTTTCAACCTTATAAAACTGGCCCGGTAGCATGGTATCCACTTGTAATAGTTGTATCCGGCTCGTATAAATGACAGTATCATCAGCATACGTATACACATTTGCCAGTTTGGACACCAAGGGTAGAACATTTAAAGATAGTGAGAAATGCAGGAACCTGAGGATGGATCCTTGAGGGACTCTACACTTCAACCGCAACAGGGGGGAGGCAGTATTGGAAACGGACACATATTGAGTCCGATCAGATAGGTAGGATCAATACCAGCAGAGCAACCGCTCATTTATACCAGAGCCATTGTCAACTGTATCAAAGGCCTTAGCAAATTCTAACTTCTCCATTAAGCTTGCCTCTCTCCATGCCACTCTGGATGTCATTGCTCACTTTGAAGAGGTCAGTAACCATGGAGTGATTAGAATGAAAACCAGACTGAAGCACTGAAAATATATATATATTTTTTTTTTTAAAAGCCGCCTCTTTAAAAAAAAAAAAACGCGCTTGCTGGCAAAGACGGAGGAGAGAGGAGATCGGAAGATCCCCCCTCACCTTCTCTGCCTGCCAGCAGGCTGCACGGGGAGCCGAACAGGCAGCACAGAGAAACCTCCGTGCTGCCTGTTCGGCTCCCCCTGCAGTGGGACACGGAAGTGCCGACAGGTCACGTGACCGGCGCTCTGACGTCAGACGCGCGCCGGTCACGTGCCCTCTCTGCACAACCGCCGGGGAGCAGAACAGGCAGCATGGAGGACACCATGCTGCATGCCACTAGCCACCAGGGAAATAGGTAAGTGCTGGGGAGATGGGGGAAGTTGTCTGGGGCATATTAATGGCAAATAACACTGGAATATTATTGGGCAAATTTACTGGGGCAGATAAAATGGCAAATAACACTGGCATATTATTGGGCAAATTTACTGGGGCATATTAAATGGCAAAAAACACTGGCATATTATTGGGCAAATTTACTGGGGCATATTAATGGCAAATAACACTGGCATATTATTGGGCAAATTTACTGGGGCATATTAATGGCAAATAACACTGGCATATTATTGGGCAAATTAGCAGGGGCATATTAATGTGACATAACACTGGCATATTATTGGGCAAATTGGCTGTGGGATAATAAATGGCAAATAACACTGGCATATTATTGGGCAAATTGGCTGTGGGATATTAAATGGCAAATAACACTGGCATATTATTGGGCAAATTGGCTGTGGGATATTAAATGGCAAATAACACTGGCATATTATTGGGCAAATTTACTGGGGCATATTAAATGGCAAATAACACTGGCATATTATTGGGCAAATTTACTGGGGCATATTAAATGGCAAATAACACTGGCATATTATTGGGCAAATTTACTGGGGCATATTAATGGCAAATAACACTGGCATATTATTGGGCAAATTGGCTGGGGCATACTAAATGTCAAATAACACTGGCATATTATTGGGCAAATTTACTGGGGCATATTAATGGCAAATAACACTGGCATATTATTGGGCAAATTGGCTGAGGAATATTAAATGGCAAATAACACTGGCATATTATTGGGCAAATTTACTGGGGCATATTAATGGCAAATAACACTGGCATATTATTGGGCAAATTTACTGGGGCAGATAAAATGGCAAATAACACTGGCATATTATTGGGCAAATTTACTGGGGCATATTAAATGGCAAATAACACTGGCATATTATTGGGCAAATTTACTGGGGCATATTAATGGCAAATAACACTGGCATATTATTGGGCAAATTGGCTGGGGCATACTAAATGTCAAATAACACTGGCATATTATTGGGCAAATTTACTGGGGCATATTAATGGCAAATAACACTGGCATATTATTGGGCAAATTGGCTGAGGAATATTAAATGGCAAATAACACTGGCATATTATTGGGCAAATTTACTGGGGCATATTAATGGCAAATAACACTGGCATATTATTGGGCAAATTTACTGGGGCATATTAAATGGCAAATAACACTGGCATATTATTGGGCAAATTTACTGGGGCATATTAAATGGCAAATAACACTGGCATATTATTGGACAAATTTACTGGGGCATATTAAATGGCAAATAACACTGGCATATTATTGGGCAAATTTACTGGGGCATGCTAAATGGCAAATAACACTGGAATATTATTGGGCAAATTTACTGGGGCATATTAAATGGCAAATAACACTATCATATTATTGGGCAAATTTACTGGGGCATATTAATGGCAAATAACACTGGCATATTATTGGGCAAATTTACTGGGGCATATTAAATGGCAAATAATACTGGCATATTATTGGGCAAATTTACTGGGGCATATTAAATGGCAAATAACACTGGAATATTATTGGGCAAATTGTCTGGGGAATATTAAATGGCAAATAACACTGGCATATTATTGGGCAAATTTACTGGGGCATGCTAAATGGCAAATAACACTGGAATATTATTGGGCAAATTGTCTGGGGAATATTAAATGGCAAATAACACTGGCATATTATTGGGCAAATTTACTGGGGCATATTAAATGGCAAATAACACTGGCATATTATTGGGCAAATTTACTGGGGCATATTAAATGGCAAATAACACTGGCATATTATTGGGCAAATTTACTGGGGCATGCTAAATGGCAAATAACACTGGAATATTATTGGGCAAATTTACTGGGGCATATTAAATGGCAAATAACACTATCATATTATTGGGCAAATTTACTGGGGCATATTAATGGCAAATAACACTGGCATATTATTGGGCAAATTTACTGGGGCATATTAAATGGCAAATAATACTGGCATATTATTGGGCAAATTTACTGGGGCATATTAAATGGCAAATAACACTGGAATATTATTGGGCAAATTGTCTGGGGAATATTAAATGGCAAATAACACTGGCATATTATTGGGCAAATTTACTGGGGCATGCTAAATGGCAAATAACACTGGAATATTATTGGGCAAATTGTCTGGGGAATATTAAATGGCAAATAACACTGGCATATTATTGGGCAAATTTACTGGGGCATATTAAATGGCAAATAACACTGGCATATTATTGGGCAAATTTACTGGGGCATATTAAATGGCAAATAACACTATCATATTATTGGGCAAATTTACTGGGGCATATTAATGGCAAATAACACTGGCATATTATTGGGCAAATTTACTGGGGCATATTAAATGGCAAATAACACTATCATATTATTGGGCAAATTTACTGGGGCATATTAATGGCAAATAACACTGGCATATTATTGGGCAAATTTACTGGGGCATATTAAATGGCAAATAATACTGGCATATTATTGGGCAAATTTACTGGGGCATATTAAATGGCAAATGACACTGGAATATTATTGGGCAAATTGTCTGGGGAATATTAAATGGCAAATAACACTGGCATATTATTGGGCAAATTTACTGGGGCATGCTAAATGGCAAATAACACTGGAATATTATTGGGCAAATTGTCTGGGGAATATTAAATGGCAAATAACACTGGCATATTATTGGGCACATTTACTGGGGCATACTAAATGTAAATAGCACTGGCATATTATTGGGCAAATTTACTGGGGCATATTAAATGGAAAATAACACTGGCATATTATTGGGCACATTGGCTGGGGCTTATTAAATGGCAAATAACACTGGCATATTATTGGGCAAATTTACTGGGGCATATTAAATGGCAAATAACACTGGCATATTATTGGGTAAATTTACTGGGGCATATTAAATGGCAAATAACACTGGCATATTAGTGAGCAAATTGGCTGGGGCTTATTAATGGCAAATAACACTGGTATATTATTGGGCAAATTGGCTGAGGAATATTAAATGGCAGAATAACACTGGCATATTATTGGGCAAATTGGCTGGGGAATATTAATGGTAAATAATACTGGCATTTTATTATTCAAATTGGCAGGGGCATATTAAATGGCAAATACTGGCATATTATTGGGCAAATTGGCTGGGGCATATTAATGGCAAAATAATACTGGCATAATATTGGGCAAATTGGCAGGGGCAGATTAAATGGTAAATACTGGCATATTATTGGGCAAATTGACTGGGGCATATTAATGGCAAATGATAATGGCATATTATGCAAATTGGCTGGGGAATATTAATGGCAAATAATATTGGCAATGTGTATGTAATGGGGTGATGGAGGCACGTAAATGGGGTGATGGGGCATGTCCTTGGTGTGCAACGTGGGTTATGGGTCATGTCGTGGGTGTGCATCGTGGGTAGGGGGGTGGTGCCCACATTTTGTCTGCGTAGGGCAGCACAAAACCAAGATACACCCCTGTGTCCCAATGCTTTTGTACATGTATGGTTCATTCTGAGACTAATTGAAATTCGGCACCTGGTGATGTCATAAGCAGTAGACACCACAGACACATTTAAACATATATTCTTATTTTATGCATTTGCTTGCAATTCTGAACACAGTGTATAGATCATTCTGCATCATTTTTTTTTCTCTACATTCACAGTATAAGTAATGTATAGGTAGACAGAGTAACTTTAATAAGCTGGTCTCTGTCTGCTAGACTGGTTCAGGCAGCTCACTAGACTGATTACCCTCACATCCCTCAGGCACAGACAGATCTCTGCACTGATTAACTTTTGCTTGGAGAAAAAGCTATAGTAAGTTCCATAGATTGATTAACCCTTCCGGGTAGAAAGCATAGTACTGATTAAACCTGTAAATCAAGACTCACTGCTTTCTGAACTGAGTATACCTTGTCCAAGAAAGAGTAAGACAGTTGATACTGCTGTCTGAGTAGCAAAGATTGCAGTGACACACTATTTGGACACGATGATGGCACTGACAAGGTGTTTGGGCACAAGGAGAGCATTGACAAGCTGTTTAAGGACAAGATGGCACAGGTATGATTTTCATCTCTTGAATGTGGATTATATTTCATACAAAATGCCAGTTTTAAACAAAGCATCACTGGAGAAGACAGTAGGCAAAAGCTGTGAAAATGGCCAGAGTCTTCCCAAGCTTCCAGTCCCACCTCTTCAACAAACCATGGATATGTATCTGAGGTGCATGGAACCCCTTGTAACAGAGGAACAATACAAAAAAAGTAAGGCCATTGTGGAGAGATTTATGATGTCAGGAGGTGTGGGAGAAATGTTACAAAAGAAGCTATTGGAGAGAAGAGAGAAAACCGAGAACTGGATAAATCAATACTGGCTGGATGACATGTACCTCAATAACCACCTTCCACTCCCGGTGAACTCCAGTCCAGGGATAATTTTTGGCCGCCAGAACTTCCATGACGTAAGCGACCATTTGAGGTTCACTGCCAAGATAATCTCTGGAGTACTTGATTTCAAAACATTGCTGAATCAGCATGCTTTGCCTATGGACTATGCCCGTGGTCAGCTGTCTGGTCATCCTCTGTGTATGGAGCAGTATTACAAACTCTTCACTTCCTGTCGCCTTCCAGGATGCACCAAAGATACAATAACGTCCCAAGAAAGGAGCACTATTCCACAACAAGAGCACATCATAGTTGCATGTAACAACCAGCTCTTTGTGTTAGATGTTATTATCAACTTCCGCTGCCTTAGTGAGGAGGATCTGTTCACTCAGCTCCTGAAGATCGTTAGAATGGCTGAAAATGAAGACGAGCGGCTCCCACCCATTGGATTATTGACCACAGATGGAAGATGCGAGTGGGCCCAAGCAAGAGAGATGTTAATGAAAGACTCCACAAACCGCGACTCTCTGGCTATGGTTGAAACATGTATGTGTGTGCTGTGTCTGGATGCACCGACTGGATTGGAACTGAACAAAACCAACAGGGGACTGCAGGTTCTTCATGGAGGAGGATCCAGTAACAATGGGGCTAACAGGTGGTACGACAAACTGATGCAGTTTGTTGTGGGAAGAGATGGCGTCTTTGGTGTCATTATGGAACATTCACCATGTGAGGGAGTTGTTACTATACACATTCTGGAACACATCATGAAGCATATGAAAAGCAGCCCTGAGAAGCTATTGAGAGAAGAGTCCATCAGTGAGTTACCAGCTCCAAGAAGACTTCAGTGGAAGTGTTCTCCAGAAATTCAGGGGCGCCTGTCATCTGCGGCAGAGAATCTCCAAAGGATTATAAATAATCTTGATTTCACTGTGTACACGTTTAAGAACTATGGAAAAGAGTTTATCAAGAAAAACAGAATGAGCCCTGATGCATACATTCAAGTGTGTCTTCAGCTTGCATATTACAAATGCCACAGAAGATTAGGGCCTACTTACGAGAGTGCAACCTTAAGACAATTTCAAATGGGAAGAACTGACAACATCAGAGCCTCAAGTGCAGACGTTTTAACCTTTGTGAAGGCGATGACTGATGGAAATACAGCAATATCAGATGCCGAGAAGATGCAATACCTCAGGGATGCAATAATGGCTCAAACGAATTACTCTTTTCTAGCCCTTAAGGGAATGGCCATAGACAACCACTTATTAGCACTAAGGGAGTTAGCAAAGGAACATTGCAAGGAGATTCCGGAACTCTTTACAGATGAAACATATCTGTCCAGCAATCGCTTTGTTCTCTCAACCAGTCAGGTGCCTATCACCATGGACATATTCTGCTGCTTTGGTCCCATGGTTCCAAATGGTTATGGTGTATTTTATGTCATCCAGCCCGAGCAGCTTATTTTTCCCGTCTCAAGCTTTCGTGACTGCAAGGACACATCTGCTACAATGTTTGCCAAAGCCATTGAAGAAAGTCTTCTCTCCATGGCAGATTTGTGCTCCAAGCATAACTCTAAGTCCGAAACAACAGCCAAAGGGGAGGAAAATGGAGCCACAAATGGACACTAATACGAAAAATGTAAGATGAAGAAATAGCTGATCTTTGTAGTTTCCTTAAATGCCATATTTTGGTGAACGTGAGTTAGATGTTAGGAAAAAAATTATGATATAAATAAACGTGTTTAGAAATCTAGAGGGGAGAAATACAGTAAAAGCAGATTATAAATACATGGCAGATCATTGTGTATGAGGTTTCAAGTTGGGGGATTTTCCTTCATAGCAAATCATTTTTCAGCAAAATGTGTTAATTGAGTAGCCTTGTTATTTATATGTAGAGATGCATTTGTTTCAGGCAATAATTATCTTAAGGGTTTTAGTTTCAAAACAGCAAAAGGGTCTATTGAATAAAGAAGAGAGTCTCTCCTAGGCCTACTTTGGCCTTGAGTTTGGAATTCCCATTGTAATTCCCTGCAAGTCTCTCTTTATTGAGTAGACCCTAAAGTTTACAAGCAGCAAGTTTCCACAAGGGGATCAATGAAAAATCCTTCTAAAAGCCCCCCTCCTAGGCCCAGCAAACATCCGCTGGTCCCATAAATAAAAAAGATTGGCCCACCTTCAACTAAAATTAGGGGGGCAAGGACTAGTACAAATGCTTCCAGCCTCAGATCAAAAAAATACTGGGGGGACAGGGCTATTAAGCTTCACCCCCCCCCCCCCCCAACATGAGCAGGACTGGGAGCTGGCCAAATGGCTCCTAGACCCTAAATACAATATTGGGGGTAGGACTTCTTGCTCGGGCCTCCCATATACTAAAAATGAAAGCATGTCACCCAGGGTCTTCGGGCTGCCCAAAGGCCCCCCAACTATAATACACATTCACTAATTGGTCCAGGGGTTCTTGTGGCTACCCAAAGACCCCCTGCTCCCGATAAAAAATAAATACAATATATTTTTTATTATTTACCTACCAACTCCCACTTACCTCTACCTTGCCCAGGTAGGAGGGGAGTGTCTCAGATAACTGGGGGAATAATTTATTTGTTATTGGGGCCTGGGGCATTTCAGACCCTGTGGGGGGCTATTTTAGTATATGGAGGCCAGGACAAGTAACCCTGCCCGTCATGTTATATATGTTTATATAGGGGCTATGGGCCATATATACAACTCCCAGTCCTGCTCATATTAGGGGACTAGGACTGATGTATTATTTATGTGGCTATGAGCACTTGTCTAGCTCCCAGCCTCATTTCATACAACACTTGGGTCAAGGCTACCTGTTACCCTCTATGAGTAACCCCCCCCCCCCCCCCCCCATGTGTAACGAGGGGCTGGGAACCATTTGGCAGCCTGTTTTTCTATAGGGGGGTAAGGGATACTTTGGACTGTCGGGCCAATAGTGCAAAGGCTCTTTTTGGGATAAGGAGAACTTTCTTTTGATACCATTATTTTGATCACATAATTTACTGTAAACAAAAATTAATAAATATAAACTTTTCTTTTAAAAAAAAACTATTTTTCTGACCTTTACTCATCTACAAAAGCTCATGAAAAAAAACTTTTATATAGATTGAAAATATCTGTCCTGAATTTAGCAACCCATCAGTCTAAGATTTAGGGATTACCCAGTTGTGTCTAAAGTGTTTTAAATTTAAAAATAAAATTAAAAAAAGTCACTGGCGTAGACTCTTGTATGGGTGTAATGGTAACAGAGACAGGAAAGGAAACCAGTTGGACTATACACTACTGGTTAAGATCCGAGGTTAAGGTAAGTGCTAATCTCGAATGCCAACCATAGACATATTTGCCACCCTCCCACACACTGCCCTGAGATATACCTCTGCACAGGGCAATTCATATAAATTTGTGTACATATTGGGGCCTATGTATTGCCCTGTACATGTGGTATATATCAGGGCAATGTGTGAGATATAACCTTGTGTAAATACTGGAGGTATATATTGCAGTATGCAGGGGTATATATATAAGTCTTATCTATAAACAATACACTTTTCAAATGTGCTTTTAAAATGCGTGGTTTTTCCTTTTCGTGAAATTTTTTTTTTATGCTATGGGCTGTTTTATAACTATTTCCAGGGCTGGTTTTTATTCCTAGTCCGGCACTGGTCACCACTCACAATGTGGAAAAATCCAAAATGGGGTCACTCACCATGTGGCATGCATTACAATGTGTGTTAGATATCACTCTCCTGAAGTGTTGGGACACCTGACCGTTACACTGACAGGGACTTGTATGACATTGCATTCTAAATACATAGACATTAATATGTAGTTGGTCTCCCCTTTGCAGCTATAACCACTACCACTGATAGTGTTACCAGTGGGACCCCACACGTGACTCCAGAACAGCCGACCACATAGCCGGCATAGTGAGCAGCTGAAACGGAGCCACGAAGGGGGAGACGACCAAAAGAACACGCCCCCAGCTCAGTGATTGGCTAGAAGGCAGGAAGGAAGGGAAACCACTCCGTCCCATCCCGTCAAGGCAGATTGTAAGCGAAATAGTAAACACGTCTACCGTGTATGTAATCACATGGACTGGTAGCGTTGAGTGTCTAGGCAACAAGCATTTTAACCCTTAGACAACGAGCAGTGTATCTAGGCAAAGAACGAAATCATAAAAACGTCTACCGTGTGTGTGATCACCTGAACGGGTAGCGTTGTGTGTCTAGGCAATGAGCATTTTAACCCTTAGACAACGAGCAGTATAACTAAGTGATGAGCATTTTTACTCCTAGATAAAACAAAAATGTACTGGCAACCATAACATAATGATTCAAATCATGGTGTATAAAAAATGCACATGTGTAATTACAAAGAGACAATTAACAAAATTGTACAGTGGTATATAACACCACATACTGGTGAACAGCAGCGTATATGTCATTATACAGTATATAGTAACTCATATTGTAGCATACAGAAAAAATGTATGCGATCACAGAGAATACATGCATTGAAAAAGCAGTTGATTACATTACAGTTTTACACAACAATGTGTAGTGGTATGCAGCACCATACAGTGGTGCACAGCAGTACACACTGAAATGAGTACATAACAATAACCCATATCACAATAATATCACAACAATATACACCGAGATACATATATATGGGAAATAAAAAAAAGAGATCAAATCAAAACCCTCATTGAGCCCATTGGGGTACATAGTATTTAGTTTGAAAATCCAATGGATTTCTCTTTGGTTTAGTTTAATTTGTCTATTTCCCTTTCTATGATCTAGTTTTACATGTTCCATTGCCATAGCTTTCAATTTATTGTCATCATTATTGTGGCAATCCTTTCAAAATGTTTTGAAACTGAATGTTTTTCATAACCACGCCTAATATTATAAGCACGCTCGTGTAGTCTCTTTTTAAATTGGCGGCCGGTACGGCCAACATATTGGAGGCCACATGGGCACTCCAGCAAATAGATTACAAAATCTGTTCTACAAGACAAAAAAAACATACATTTTATATTTCTTCCCAGTACTATTTTCTTTAAAAGAAGTCTCCTTCTTAGGGCATCTATTACAGTCACCACACATACCACATCTATACCATCCAACCAAAGGTCCCAGTTTTTGGGGAATTAGTTTTGAGTTTTTTTGTAATGTCTGATGGAGCCAAAACATCTCTCAAACTCTTGCCTTTTTTAAGGATGTCGAAATATTGATCCAAAATATCTCTAATCTCGAGAAGCTTTTCCGCAAAGGTAGTAATCAAGGATAGTGAAAAATCGTTCCCCTGTTGGTGTAGGGGATCAATAAGCTCGCCATTTATTTTTTTCAATTTTGTATCTCTTTTTTTGGGGGATTTTATTTTTCTTGGGACCTGGCAACAAAAGAGAACTCCTATCTGTGGTTATAACTTGTTTTAAAGCTCTACAGACTTTTTTCTTATCATAGCAATTATCGAGAAAACGTTTCTTAATTTTAATAATTTGTTGTCTAAAGACTTCAGGTTCTGTACAATTTTTCTTAATTCGTAGGAATTGTCCCTTGGGGATATTATTCATCCATGTATGGTGGTGGGATCTGGTGGCATGTAGGTAAGTATTAGACATGTGCATTCGTTTTCAGACTAATGCATTTTCGTCCGAAAATTGCCTTTTTGTGCATTCGTTTGAAAAACGAATAACGAAAATGCTAAGCCAATGAAAGCCGAATGAACGAATGGTTAATAAACGAAAATCATTCGTTCATTCGTCCATTCGTAGTACTATTGGCATTCTATAAGCTGAAATAGAGTCGGTTTGTAGAATACAATAGCATAGTACACTACATTCCATAAACCGACATAATGAACGACTTTCGGTTTATGGAATGCATGTAAGTCTATTGACTATTGACGCGTAGCGGTCTGGACTCCACCTGCTTCTTTGTTTATATGCATATCTTGTTTTTATTTTTATATTTAAAGTCCTTTTAAATACACTTATTCTGTATCTGCTGGAAGGATCAGTGTCCCATCGGCTGTGTGGCGCCCACCCTGTATGACAAGATCCCTCATGTAAGCAGATGCTGTGTCTTTATTATTAAATGTATACTCTTTTGTACTAATTGGATGTCCTGTGTTATATCTCTTCTGAGACTCCATATACTGGACAGCTGACTGCAACAGGATTTATTTGAAGTGCCTACTCTTTTCTGGGAGTCAGTAAGTGCATCCCCTTGAGGGGGACCAACTCAATCTCCCTTTCCTTGGATCATTCACTTACCTCTACACAGAGCCTTATTTGTATATATATACCACTACAAAGGTGCACTACTTACATAACTGTTTTTAAGCGCACTTTTTTTGTGTTATTGTATTTTGTCTATTCTATAAACTGACTCTATTTCGGTTATAAAAATTTATGAATGGAGAATCTGTCTCTGTTTAGAGAAAGCCAATAGTACTATTACATTCATTACAAATGCCGAAAGTCTATAAACCGAACGTTCGGTTTATAGACTTTCGGCTTATGGAATACATGTAATACTATTGCTATTCTATAAACCGAACGTTCGGTTTATAGAATAGCAATAGGAATACATGTGGGACAGTGGCTGTACCTTCAGCTTTTTTAGTATTTAAAAAAAGTTTGATTGAGAGCTTTCTAACAAACGTGTTAAAATCCACAACAACATCACTGAGGTTCAAGGGTTTACAGGGGGAAAACTTTAGGCCCTTCAAAAGAAGTGTAATCTAACTCACTGTCAGGACATAGTCCGAAAGGTTATATATGCCCAGATCACGTAATTCGGAGGCATCTAGGTTCTTGATCTTTTGATTGAACTTCTTTTTTGCCACATGTCTTTCTCCTCTTCTGCCTCTGTGTCTACATCCGACCATTGGTCTGTTGTCTCGATGTCGGTTGAAATCTTTCTTTTGTTAGATGTTTTTTGGTATGTTGGCCTCCCCCTTGGGATCCTTTCCAAGATTCCCTGTCTAAAAAAGAGGATGATGATGGGACCTGATAGGGGAAATCTGGAAATAAAGGAAGGTGATTTAACAACATCATTAGTCACAGAGTTAATTCAATTAGTTTTTATGAAAGATCTGGAGTGCCCATCACCAGGAGCATATTCGAAAACACTAAATATGTTTTTTTTTTGTGGGGATTTTGTCGTTTTGATCGATGTACCTCACATTCTTGTTCCTAATATTAGGGGTTGGAAAGGTATTTCTTTCAGATCTACCCACATGGGTCCATCCATCATTATTACGATCCATTTGGTTTCTATTTCTATTATTTCCCAGTGTACTTTTAGCTGTTAGACTAGGTGGGTTCGTAATTCCTCTTTGTGTATCATTTCTATATTTGTTATGATACCTTTTCCTTTTTTTTATAGGTATTATTTTTTGACCAATCATAAGTCTGCTTTAACTCATAATCTTTCTTATCCCTTAGAAATGTATTTTCTTTTTTATCAACAATATTATTTTCTAGAGAATTCAGATTCTCATCCAACACTTGGACATATTTCTGGACATCTGAAGTTTCTCTAAAGGTCTCTTGTTGAATATGTAATGTTTCAACTATCTTTCTGGCATTTAAAGGCATTTTCTTTCTTTGTTCAAGTAACATTAACATTAAATCCTTGGAACAGATGTCCAACACCTTATACCATTTTTCTTGAAAAAATGGATCATCTGCTCCAATGGTGGGTTTCTTAAGGAGTCTCAGACCTCTAGGTATGAGTCTGTCATAATATATGAATATATATGTTTTATTGGATTTTACTTTATTTAACCATTTGTGTTATTATGTACTTTGTTTCATTGAATTTGATACATCAACTTTTATGCACTTTCTCTCATATTATTTATATTTTGTAATTTGTGAGGTCAGGTCAGGGCCGCCATCACGGCCCCTGGCCCCTGACGAGTGTAAATCGGAAGATCTCCCCTCACCAGCATCTCTGCGCAAGAAGGCAGCATGGTGTCTGTGCAATGCAAAGACATGCTTTCATGCTGCCTGTCTCATGCTGTGTACGCACTGATCTGACGTCAAAGCACCGGGGTCCCATGACCTTCGGGTGCTCAATCAGATCAGTGAGCTGGGAGCACGAGAGAGGCAGCATGGAAGGCTGCTGTCTCTCGCACAAGAGGTAAGCACTGGGGAAGGGAGAGGAGGGGGGGACTGTCTGTGGTATATTAATGGGCATACTGCTGTGGCATGATAATAGGCATAGAGTGGCATATTTATGGGCATAGAGTGGCATATTAATTTGCATACTGACTGTGGAATATTAATTAACATACTGACTGTGGCATAATATTGGGCATAAAGTGCCATACTAATGGGCATACTGGCTGTGGCATATAAATGGGAATAAAGTGGCATATTAATGGGCATACTGACTGTGGCATAATAATGGGCATAAAGTGGCATACTAATGGGAATACTGTATGTGGAATATTAATGGGCACACTGGCTGTGGCATATGAATGGGCATAAAGTGGCATATTAATAGGCATACGGGCTGTGGCATGTTAATGGACATAAAGTGGCATATTAATGGGTATACTCGCTATGGCTAATAATTGGCATAATGGCACTCTAATGGCATACTGTATGTAGAATATTAATGGGCACACTGGCTGTGACATAATATTGGGCATAAAGTGGCATACTAATTTGAATACTGTATGTGGAATATTAATCGGCACACTGGCTGTGGCATATTAATGGGCATAAAGTGGCATATTAATAGGCATACGGGCTGTGGCATGTTAATGGACATAAAGTGGCATATTAATGGGCATACTCGCTGTGGCTAATAATGGGCATAAATGGCACTCTAATGGGCATACTGTATGTGGAATATTAATGGGCACACTGTCTGTGGCATATTCATGGGCATAACGTGGCATTTTAATGTGACTAAAGTTGCATATTAATAGGTATACTGGATGTGGCATAGTAATGGGCATAAAGTGGTACATTAATGGGCATACTGGCTGTGGCATATTAATTGGCATAAAGAGGCATATTAATGTACATGAAGTGGAATATTAATGGGCATACTGGCTATGGAATATTAATGAAAATAAAGTGGCATATTAATTAAATAACAGGATCTGGCATGTTAATGATCATAAAGTGGAATATTAATGGTCATATTGGCTGTGGAATTATAATGGGCATAAAGTAGTATATTAATGGGCATACTGGCTGTGGAATATTAACCCATTCAGGACAATGGTATTTTTTGTTTTGGTGTCAGTTCTGGACAATAGCTTTTTTTCTGCTTTAGCTTTGTGCGTTTAAATTAAAGTGTAAGCTTGCTATTTTACTGAATCACCACCTATAATATATTGTTTATTAAGTAAAAATGGTGCTTTCTTTTTCAACCATTTTTTTAAGATTTAACCCTTTGTGTAATGTATACAATTTAATAAAAGAGTGTAAAAATTGTTAAAGAATGTGTTTTTGTGTTTTTTTATTATATTATTTTCTGGGACACAGCATATTGCTCTCCTCTCTCTCTCTCTGACACAAGATAAACATGTATCAGGGAGAGAGAAGGAAGATTGTGACAATCAGTGTTCTTACAGCACTGATTATCATTTAATGTATTTTTTGCATTTATTACATATGATCAATGTGATTGATTTTCACAGTGATCACATAAATAAATGCAAAAAATAATTGCTGATCCTGCTCTGCCTAACAGTTAAGGCAACTAGGATCAACTTTCCCCATCTCTCCCCCCAAATTTGACAGCCTGTCTCAGCTTTTGCAGGTAAGACAGCCCATTTTGTGGGTGTTTCAGACTTGCCTCTATCAAAGTCAGTCTGAAACACCCCCTCACCCTATTTGCATAGAGTGATGGGGCTTGATTGACAGGTCAGTGACTTCCAGTGGACCAGATAATCGAGTCGACCATGTCTATAACAGGAATATAGAATCTCCCAGACCTCGTACTCCTCTGTACCATTAACCTGTAGGGGAGATGGAGATTTTGGGACAGGATGCAACACAGGATCAGAGACCCAAGGCTTGAGCATAGATACATGAAACACTGGGTGGATATGGTAGGAGGCAGGCAACTATAAACGGATGGCCACAGGAGAGACAATAGTGGGGATCTCAAAAGGACACAGGAACTTAGGGCACCACTTTTTGGTTGGGCCAGGGAGCTTAATGAAGTGGGAGTTTAATTCAAACACAGGCAACGTTTCAACCCTCACGGGTTTTCTTCAAGCCTTGAAGAAAACCCATGAGGGTTGAAACGTCGCCTGCGTTTGAATTGAACTCCCACTTCAATCTTGAATTTTAGTGAATAGACCCAGAGGTGTCTGGAAAATTGCATGTTGTGTCCATGGAGAGAAGGGCAGAGAATATTAATAAAAAATATAGTGTACATTCAGTAGATTAAAAAAGTATGGTCCTGCTAGGGACAGCTACCATGACTGATGAACCCTTTCTGGTAGAACGAGAGACAGGCAGCTCCCAAGGCTGATTAACCCTCACTGGGAGATAGAGAGAAAGGCAGCTCCCAAGGCTGATTGACCCTCGTTGGGAGATAGTGAGAAAGGCAGCTCCCAAGGCTGATTAACCCTCACTGGGAGATAGAGAGACAGGCAGCTCCCAAGGCTGATTAACCCTCGTTGGGAAATAGTGAGAAAGGCAGCTCCCAAGGCTGATTAACCCTCACTGGGAGATAGAGAGACAGGCAGCTCCCAAGGCTGATTAACCCTCGTTGGGAGATAGAGAGACAGGCAGCTCCCAAGGCTGATTAACCCTCACTGGGAGATAGAGAGACAGGCAGCTCCCAAGGCTGATTAACCCTCACTGGGAGATAGAGAGACAGGCAGCTCCCAAGGCTGATTAACCCTCGTTGGGAGATAGAGAGACAGGCAGCTCCCAATAATGATTAAGAATTGCTGGGAGATAGAGAGACAGGCAGCTCCCAAGGCTGATTAACCCTCACTGGGAGATAGAGAGACAGGCAGCTCCCAATAATGATTAAGAATTGCTGGGAGATAGAGAGACAGGCAGCTCCCAAGGCTGATTAACCCTCACTGGGAGATAGAGAGACA
This sequence comes from Pelodytes ibericus, assembly GCA_036172795.1. NCBI lineage: Eukaryota > Metazoa > Chordata > Amphibia > Anura > Pelodytidae > Pelodytes > Pelodytes ibericus. The sequence goes on from CM069861.1 coordinate 207,001,884, forward strand.
GGCAGCTCCCAAGGCTGATTAACCCTCGTTGGGAGATAGTGAGAAAGGCAGCTCCCAAGGCTGATTAACCCTCACTGGGAGATAGAGAGACAGGCAGCTCCCAAGGCTGATTAACCCTCACTGGGAGATAGAGAGACAGGCAGCTCCCAAGGCTGATTAACCCTCACTGGGAGATAGAGAGACAGGCAGCTCCCAAGGCTGATTAACCCTCACTGGGAGATAGAGAGACAGGCAGCTCCCAAGGCTGATTAACCCTCACTGGGAGATAGAGAGACAGGCAGCTCCCAAGGCTGATTAAGCCTCGTTGGGAGATAGAGAGACAGGCAGCTCCCAATAATGATTAAGAATTGCTAAGAGATAGAGAGACAGGCAGCTCCCAAGGCTGATTAACCCTCGTTGGGAGATAGAGAGACAGACAGCTCCCAATAATGATTAAGAATTGCTGGGAGATAGAGAGACAGGCAGCTCCCAAGGCTGATTAACCCTCGTTGGGAGATAGAGAGACAGGCAGCTCCCAATAATGATTAAGAATTGCTGGGAGATAGACTGACATTTTTCTGGGATGATTAACCCTCACTGGGAGAGAGAGACAGGCAACTCCGATAATAGACTAATTAACCCGTGTGAGGAAAGTTAGAGGCGCCAGAAAAAGAGTACTACAGAAAATATTCTTTATATTATTGATAATATTATTATTAGTATTATTTGTTTATGGACACAATAGGCACACAAGCCTGGCCAATTGAGATGTTGGCTCCAGGTCCTTTGAGTCTTGGTAGATTTAGCCCTTCTACCCAAAAACCCTCTACTGAAGTCTTTGCCATGAAATAAATATTCTGTAGTAAGCAGTGGAGGTTGTTCCTCATTTAAATTCATGTTAATAAATATAAAGTCAGAAGTGTGCAATGCTCCATTTGTCATGGACACAACTGCATCAAGCCAATCCGGTTACTCTCTGACTTGCTGACTTGTGTACAACCTCATCTGTATTAAATCTTTTCATTTGGTGTACCTGGAAGTCAGAATATGGTTTTTAACTTGGTTTTCAGGCCAGCAGGACATGAAGATAAATTGATGAGCTTTCTGAGTCTGATTGCCTGTTTTTTTGGGAGATGGCACAGCAGAGAACACTTCTGCCCCTATGGAGTGATTGTTATTTAATTCATGTCAAATTAAGGACCAGTTATCTCCCCTCAAGCAAATTTGTGGATCTCTTGCACCGAAGGAGTAGCAGTTTAGGCGTATCATCGTCCGTGGGTTGTTTCTGCTAACCAGTGCTTTGGGTCATCTGGATATGTCAGAGAAGAGACAAAACAAGCTTTTTCTTGGTAACATCTCAAAATTCCACGGACTTTTTTTTTTTAAAACCAACACAGAACTTAATAGTTCCGAGAGAAGGGACAGTCACCACATGGACAAAGATGACACAAAGGGTTGAAAATCAGGCAATGGTTACTTAATGGGGTTGACACAAGACTCTTATCACATCCTGTATGGGGGTTAGCACAAAAATGTATACATTCCCAGTGGATAACTGTTCACACCATAAAACAATCAAGTTTCTTTAATGTCCAACTCTGAGCCTCTGAACCTGGGTGGGAGGAGGGGGAATATTGGACCTGGCAAAACTGGATAAGCCCAGGCATCCCTGGCTTGTATTCCTGGATACACTTGACATAAGAGGGGACTGGGGAACTGAGAAAGGAGCTTCCTCATGAATGGGGCCCATAATCTGTAGGGGAAGAGGCTTGCCCCTCCAGGAGCCCAGTCATCGAGGCTTGTGTGACAGTATTTTATTGTGTAAAGAAAATAAATAGAGCTATCTTATCAGCTTTTTCCTTTCTATCAACACTTTATATTGAACTAAAAACTGCATATAACATGCAACAGAACCCTATTATCCTTCTTAATGTAACTACACAGCTAGGGTTTGCCACCCAGCTAGTATTTTACCTGCATGCCGGTAAAGTCTTTGGAGGTAACAACAAGAAAGATGGCAACCCTAATCCCGAGCACAAGAGCTGGTTGAAACTACATATACTGTATTCCAAGCACTTGAGTGCTAGAGAGGGAGGTTGATTCCACAGTGAAGTCTGACAGCAGCACTTTCTTGGAGGTCATCATGAAAACTGTTGAAAAGGGAGGCAGATTGCCTCCTGCGTACTCCCTCTCACTATTTACACTGTAAAACTACAGGAGACATGTAATTTTTAAAAATAATAAAAAATATAATTTCACCTGTATTTAAAAACTTTGTTTTTTAACAAAACAAATATATTTGATTCTATTTTTCTTTGTTTTTCTTGTAGACATTAAGCTGAAGACATGATTCCAATTGATCCAGTAACGATACTCCTATCAATAATCCTATGTATAGGTTTCTTGCATTACTACTATGGTCGAAGTAAAAATGTTCACAGGAATTACCCCCCAGGACCGAAACCTTTACCATTCATTGGTAACATGCACATTCTGGATCTGAAGAAACCTTTTAATACAATGCATAAGGTAACTGTTTAAATGGAACCGGTATAGAAAAATGAGATAAAACCCATTCAAAACAATCGATACATATGCCAAAAAAAAAAAAGTAATCATATAGACAAAAAATCAATAAGGGAATCAATATACCCACAATTTTATTAGAAATACAAAGATAAAATTCAACAAGTCATATGAAAAATGTGTACATAAACATAAACAACAGCATAGAAGACAGATAACACTGTATAATCACTCACGTAACTGTCAGTGAGTAACATAATGTGCCAGCATACATATGAAAAAGAAAATGGAAAACAATACAGAATACCAGAATATGTAGCAATAGTTACAAAAGGACTGACACAGAGGCCAAGATCGGAACCCTTGAAGTTTAGGCACAAAGCCTCTTGATGAAGTAAGTAATTTGAGTACATAGAAACAGCTAGTAAAGTAGCACATGTGGTTAGTGTGCTATGTGTAGAACCTTGGTAGCAGGCTCCTTTCAACCTGTCATTCTTCTGATGTTAGCAAACTGAGCCCCATCAAGCTGGGTGTCAGTAACATTCCCAGGCATTTTAGGAGACAAGAGAAATCTCATTGTATGGTAGTATACTTTTAATAGGTTGCTATAATGAGAATGGTAGATGGATATCCCTAGGGCCAACAATTATAGGTAAATTATTGGTAAGGTTCACACACAATTAGTAGCAGTTATCACCTGCGATCTCCAGCTACTTTCATTGAGGCTGGATTATCTAAGCTTACTATTCATTCACCTAGATCACCCATTTAGTAACCTCTGGTCTCACTCACTCAGCCTTTCCTCCTGCCTCTTCACTCACCTTATGTTTCTCGTGTTCTCCATTCTCTTTAGATTGAAAACTGACCAACAGGGACCTTTACTTCATGTTAAAGTTTGAGTCTGTTTCTCTAATTTTGTCTCTATCTCCCTTTATGTGCTGTTGTTGTTAATTATTGGTGCTATATAGATAAATGTAAATAAAATGTATGTGGGGGGGGGGGGGAGGGGGGGTAGACATATTGCTAAGCTTAGAAATAGAGACAATCTGATATTAAATGGAGAAAATGTTAAAACGTAGCCCCATTAGTCAAATGTGGTACCTGAGTTTGACTTAGTCTCAAAAATAGCATCAATCATTTTGCCTCCCATTACTTTCAATGGGGTGCCGAATTTGACCTTTGAAGTCTCAAAATGAAAGCCGAATTTTAGTGAATAGACCCAATAGACTATATTGGGCAGGGACAAACCTGTGAAGCCTGTGAAACCTGAGAAGCCTATGAATAAGCGTGTTATCACGCGAAACGCGTCAGGCGGATCACTCTCACCGGGTCCTCTGTTTTAAGTGTCTACGTGTATGTTATATTTAATACATTTTTCACCATATCTACTTGGAGTGCATGCGTTTTTTTCTTTGTTTTCAGGGACAAACCAAAGTTTCTCCTACAAGACAAGTTTAACTGATCTATGCATTGTTGAATCTTTAAATACTGAATAACATTCCACGGTGCTGTGAGTGAGATAGTTTTTATGTGTTCATTTTTCTGCTCAGCCGGTTTCTATATATTTTCTATGATTTTCTTTGTAGCTCTCTGAGAAATACGGCTCAGTCTTCAGCATTCAGATCGGACCTGAGAAAATGGTGGTGCTGTGCGGTTATGAGACAGTAAAAGATGCTCTGGTTAATTACGCCGAGGAGTTTTCTGGAAGACCCAAATCGCCAATATTTGATGATCTAATTAAGGGACACGGTAACTGAAATTCAAAATGGGGCAATGGGGCATGAAATGGGTGTGCAGTGTGGGTGATGGGGCATATCCTGGAGTGATGGGGCATGTTATCGGTGTGCAATGTGGGTGAAAGGCATGACCTGGGGCATGTAATGGGGCATGTAATGGGTGTGCAATGTGGTTGATGGTGCATACCCTGGGGTGATGGGGCATGTAATGGGTGGGCTGTGTGGCTGATTGGGCATGTCCTGGGATGATGGGGCATGTAATTTTTGTGCAATGTGGGTGAAAGGCATGACCTTGGGCATGTAATGGGTGTGCAATGTGGGTGATGGGGCATGTCCTGAAGTGATGAGGCATGTAATAGGTCTGCAAGGTGTGTGATTGTGAATGTCCTGAGGTGATGGGGCATTTGATGTCTGTCCCCAGTTGTGTGTGTATAATAAAAACATTAAAATAAATGTTTTGTTTTATGTATTTGTCAAAATGACTTTTGATACATGGAAGTACATAGAAGATAACATAGAATAGAGCCGGTGGTAATAAAAATAGCCACTAGATGTCACACTGTGAATACAATTGGGAAAAGTTTGTGAGTGCTCAAACACGAGTAATAAAATGAGCTAGCCAACATAGAGCCAAAGAGGCTGTGGTATTATCGGAAATAATTCTGATAGATACTTTTGTTTTAAAGAAAATCAGTGTTTGCAACCAGCCTGATTTCATTCATTCTTTCTTATAATCAGGGCTCTTTGCAGCTACTGCTGTGTAGCATTTTGGTCACATGTATCACACGATATTAGATGGGTAACTCTCCAGTCACCGACCGGCACGCAGCTGTTTTTGTCTGTGGTTCTACGCTGCCACCTAGCCTTCATCCAAGCAAATTACATATGTATCTCTGGTATTTACTTCAGCAACACACACACACACAAAGGGGTTTATTCACTAAAAGGTGAGTTGCAGGTGAGTTGAGGTGAGATGAAAATGTCTTTCCACCATTTTAACTAAATGGTGAACTCACCAGATTGTCCCAATGTACAATGAATGTAAAGTTAAATTGGTAAGATCTCATCTCAATTCACCACATCTCACCTCAACTCACCTTTTAGTGAATAGCCCCCAGAGAATAATACTATTTAATACCATTTAATCCCTTTTTAACACATGTTTACTGACTTTGGTGAAAGCTGTCTTAGCACTTTCATATATATATATATATACATGTGTGACACAATGCAGAAAGTGATGACCATGTCAAAATACTTACAGAGCATCCACCAAAACATCAGTCACCAACAGAGGGCGCCACTGCAATATATTAAATTCTTACAATAATGTCAAACACTATCCATTATTTCTAAATCACCAACTGTCTGAATATTAGACGTGTGCAAAACTAAAATTTTCGTTTCGTTTTCGTCCATTCGGACGAAAATTTTATTTATTTTGTCTAAAACGAATTTCGTTCATTACTGCATTCGTTTCAGACGAAAATTCGTTCATTATTTTCGTTTCGTTTTATTCGTTCGTACGAATCAATTGACCTACACATTCCATAAACCGAAAGTCTATTAACCAAACTTCGTTCAGTTTATAGACTTTCGGCTTATGGAATACATGTAATGCTATTGGCTTTCTATAAACCGAATTAGAGTCCCCGTTCATATGAATGGGGACTCTAGTTTCGGTTTATAGAAAGCCAATAGTATTACATGTATTCTATAAGCCGAAAGTCTATAAACCGAAGGTCGTTCTGATAATTCTGTAGCAGTTTTTAATCAGAAAACTTTTTTTTTTTAAGTTAAAAAGTAAAATTTTAATAGTTCATGACGAGAACTGGCAATCTTTCCCATCTGTCATTTACACAGATTGGGTTTTTGTTTCTCTTTAGCACTCATCTGCTTCCCTAAACGAATGCTAACAAGCCATTACTAAACGATCGACTCAATTTGTGCCAATCTGCAACCAATTCAGGACAGAGAGGGGAATAACCCCAAACTGCCGGGAAATCTGCAGTACAGCTACACAACATGGCTGATTTCGGCATGAAATCGGCAATTTCCACCAATTTCGTGCTGGCTTTTGGCCACATTCAGACGGGGGAGTCGGACAGGAAGTCCTTTAGATTTCGCTTACCCCTAAACGACCAAACCCACCCCGAAAGTTTAAATCTTAATAAAAAATAATTTTATATTATTTACTTTAATTTAATGTGTTGCATTATAACCTGTGTGACAAGGAACCCGCTAGACAAAAAAATGAAGTGAGAAAATTGTCAAGGTGGCCAGACGGGAGGCTGCTTCCACTCTTGAACCTCAAACTTCCTTCCTGTTCCGTCTCATACTCTGGAGCATTACAAAATCAGGTGACAAAATGTTAATAAAGCATAAAATCTCCAGACCGGGCTCGCTGAATTGCACTGTTTAGTGAATAGAGCTCCCTTTAGGCTCCTCTGGTGCTTCCTAATAGGATACTTGTACATTGCTGTTACCAAACTATTTACATGTTATGAATTGTAATAATTCCCCCTCATATGTTACTAATAGTTTTATAAACCGCTCAGGTGTTATTTTTTCCCGCAACGAGAACTGGAAAGTGATGAGAAGATTCACACTGTCGACGCTGCGGGATTTTGGCATGGGAAAGAAAATAATAGAAAACAAGATAATCGAAGAATCTGATTCCTTAATCCAGAAGATTAACTCTTACAAAGGTCAGCGCTCAAATGCCCAGGTTATTTTATTTGTGGTGCAATTTTCTATCGAATAAACCATCAACGCTCTTTTTTTTGGTATTTTGCAGGATTCTGTTTAGACCGCCTGTCATATCTGCTTTACTTACCAGTTTTTTATTTATATGAAAGGGGGCACATATTTGCCACCTCCCCATAGATCAAAGCACTGACAGTGTATGTATGGAGCAAAGTTCTAAAAGTCATGCAATATTCTATTGGTTGCCATGATGGCCCCTCCACTTTTAGAAATTATAAATAGTCCCAGATCCGCAACAACAATGAACCTGGTGCAAGAAGTCCAAGACGCCTCCCAGGTCTCTATGCGTGAAAGTAATAAATACAGACTCCAGCACTCAGTGTGAAGTGGGAAACTTTATTCACACACTTGGCGACGTTTCAATCCTGTGACGGATTGAAGAAAATCCGCCACAGGATTGAAACGTCGCCAAGTGTGTGAATAAAGTTTTCCACTTCACACTGAGTGCTGGAGTCTGTATTTATTACTTCCTCCACTTTTAGAACTCTGCCACACAATGTTTCTTTACACATAACCCCCAACGTGTTTAACCTACCATCACATCTACCAGTACATTGAGGAGCCCAATATGTGTTTACACTCACTATTGCAGAATCCCTGTGATGAAATTGTGACTCTTTTGGGTCACAATTGGTTCCCAAGACCGTCAGGGTTTTCCACCCTTCCAAATCTTCAAATGGGCACTTTAGTTTTAATTTACTGAAGTTTAATCACAGTTTGTAGAGCATTTTATTGCTCTGGAGCTCTGAGATACTCACACACACACCAAAACTTTCTGAGCACCTAGAAATGAAGGCTACCAGAGGAGGGTAGTGGAACAGGGGAATTTTCAAACTCTGCTATGAATTGGTTTTTACATTTTTCCTCTCTCAATCAGTTATTTGCACCTTTTTCTTTCCTGGCAGGAAAGCCTTTTGAGAACACCACAGTCATGAATGCTGCGGTCGCCAACATTATTGTGTCTATACTTCTCGGTCATCGTTTTGATTACGAGGATCCAACAATCTTGAGGCTCATGCACCTGACAAATGAAAATATAAGACTTGTGGCATCTCCCATGGTGCTGGTAAGTAAAATTGTGAGGAACTCTTGTTTTTCTCAGTGTATCTTTCTGTGGTCGCGTGGGTCTTCCAGTGGTCACACGGGTCTTCTCGTGGTAAGTTTATATGTGATCCCACAGGAACTGATCCATTTCTGACCATGTAGATTAATTCCTGCAGGTTTAAGACTAAAGCTGCTATTCACAAAAAGTCGAGAATGACAAAAGTTTAGGTTGAATTGGGAAGTCGAATTTGACTTACAAAAAATATTCAACCCCCTTGCACTATTCACTAAAAAAAATTCGACCTCCCTCTCTCCCCACCTTCACAATGTACAACTTGGCCTCCAATCTCAAACTCCACTTAGTTAAAAGCAAAAGAAAATGTGTTTCACTAAATAACGAAGGGAATTCAAATTGGGTGGCTAATTGGACAAACATAACATCTCCCACAACGTGCAACCTCTAGATGTGGAGAGTTGAATACAAACAATTGTAACTATAAAACAAAAAGAATTCTGTTTGTTTGTTTGGCTGAAGTGCTACAAAACTCTAGAACTCTGAACTCTAGGATCATGAAGTTTGAACAGCTTGTTTATGCTGAAATTTCTAGGTCAGTGCAACTATTTTAGGCTCTCTACTCCCTGCCCAGATTATGTTATGGGGGTCAGGACTACTTGCCATAACCCCATCTCTATTACAAGGGGCTGGGAACATTTTCCTCGTCCCCTGTTCCATTTATTATAGAGGTAGTTAAAGTCACTGGCACGGGCCTCTCTATGTGTTAGGAGACTGGGGGTAATTTCAGGAACCCTGGTCCTGGTTTATATAAAGGAATTAAGTTTTTTTTCATGGGGTAAGTCTAATTTGAAGGCTTGAGAAAGATTATTTTTTCTTCCCCCATTAATATGGATAGAAGCAAGTTTAATCTGCTCCCCTTTATTTCAGGCTTCACCACATTTCGATCTTGGAAAAATGTTTGTGGTATCTGGGGGGGCACAAATCTGTTTTAAGGTTGGACTTTGAAATTAGTGCTAATTTTGACCTCCACTCTCAGACTTTAGTGAATAGACCACTAAGAGTGTAATAAAGAGCATATCCAATACCAAGGAAATATATACCTCAGTGGTTACTGACATATAGAGCAGACTGACTGGATGAGATCACTAAATAAGCAAGACTCAATTGTATTTGTATCATGGAACCAAAGCAGAAGAGATACACATATAGAGAGAGACCTCTAATGGCAACAACTGGAAACAGCTAGGTCTCGTCACACTTGACTGCATCTCGTATAATTCTCCAAGCTGGAGCAGGGTGTAATCATAACAATGCATTTTATTGCTAGAAAAGCATCCAAGCAATGTTTGCCCCACTGAGTGAATCCATCACAACATCTCCATGTAATAGTTTATTTAACCAGTTCACCAGAAACTTTGTTGTATTGACCTTGAGCATATTTGTAAAGGGTTATCTAGATCCCTTGAAGGCTTTCCTCCAGAGAAAACAAACTGGAGAGCCTTTTTTATTGGTTTAGTGTTCTATCCCTTTAATCAGTTTTACAGACCTTCTCTGAACTTGCAAACAAATGCATACTTTAAGAATGAATATCTTCTAACTGTGTCTCTACTGCCGTAATGACATTAGCTATGGCTAGATAGTTTACACATTTCTTATTGAAAGTAGTTCATGTGCATGCAAACCACAAATTGAAGTTATAAACAGGGGACACCACAGACACATTTAAAACATATTTTCACAGTTCATGTGCACATTTGCATGCAATTCTACTAACAAAATGTATAGATAATGTCAATGATTTTTTTTTTTTATTGTCTACATTTACAGTGTATACAATGTTTAAGTGGCAAAGTCCCTGTAATGTACGGTTGTGTAGGAATACTTATATGGGTAAGATGCTGTCTGAGCTGGAAAAATCCTAGATGTGGACGCACTACAAGGCCATTGAGACCTGCATATCCTTTGAGAAATACCTATCCTAGATATACTGAAATTAGCTCCACAGACTATCTGTACCTAGTAGGCTGCAGCTCAATCTTGTGGGGTCAACGAGTGTCGAGTGCTGTAGATACCAGCCTCATCACATGACCCTGCTCCAGTTTGTTGGCAGCTATGATATAGCACACAGATTAATGGTGTTATTTTTTTATTAAATCCCTTTTAGTTATACAACGCCTTTCCATCTGTGATGCGCTGGCTGCCTGGAACCCATAAAACCATTGCTCAAAACTTGTCTGAGATGCACGAGTTTATAAGGAAGACTTTTACCATCCGCAAGGAACAACTGGACATCAATGACCAGAGGACTCTCATTGATATGTTTCTTGTCAAACAGAAAGAGGTATTGTATTGTCCAGAAAATCAGTCAGATATATACTTGTGTTCATAACTCATTGGCCAAACCATGGTCCAAAGTAATCGTACCTCCGAGAAATACATCTCACATTACACTATCCGGTGAGATTCCCAGACAGCTAATTCATCACCGGAATCTTCTGTTTAGTCAAGAGTGTTGGAGGTTTGATTCGTGGCGAGGACTGACTCAATGATTCTGAGATCAAGTACGTACCGTTACACTGGGGAATAGTAAAACCCTCTAGATGTACTTCATAAGAAGAGATTGCCTGGATGTATGTTTCCTGGTTAGGTAAAGCTTATCCCCCATGTAAGAAAGGTTTACACGAGCCTGCACATGACCCGTGGTCACCATGACAGAATGTGACCACACTCAGGGGCGCCTAAAGCCACATCTGATGACATAGCACGCTCCGTCTAGTGCTTTGAGGTTGGCTTCCATTGTACTTTGGCACCGAGGACATTCTGACATATGTCTAAATATAAGGTCTCAGTGTTTTACTGCCCTTCTATTTCTCGTGTGGACATATCTCGGACATGTTGGGTTGACAACGTATGATGGAGGGAGTTTCCCTCAAGTCTTCCCTCAAGGGAAACTTCTATTCCAGTCAGCATACAGTCAGAGGAACTAGAGGTCCTTAGTGTGTAGATATATGGGATTAAGCCTCACTTTATACTAATCTAAAAATTCAAAAGCAAGAAAACTCTCATGACAAATTATAAAGAGTCAGTATAGAGATGTATCATGTTTTGTTCCACTGTAATGTTTAGGTGATGTGACCAGTTTAAAAAGTTTTTAAAAGAGGGATTAAACCATAATATTAACAAATTTTCCATATAAAGGTCTCCCCCTAACACTTACCTTTTATCCGGGTTGGAATGTGCTAGAACAAGCATCTCACTTATTTATTTTCAGCATTTTCTGTGCGCCTTCTTATCCTACAGTGCCAACATCTTGTGTCTGTCTCACTGTCTGTCTGCTCCCTCTGCTACAGTGCCATACTTCCTAGTTTTTTTTTATAGGAGCATTCACATTCTCATTAGCATTCACTTCCGCTTTACTATCATCATATCTAACTGTTCACATTAGCATTGAAGCCTTGAGGCGCACGGGGCTGACAGAGCAACTGTTGTTCACCTTTTAAAATTGAGTCAGTGTATATACTTTTCGATGTGGCGCTGCTCAATTAAGAGCGATTTCCTATATCTCCAAGTGTGCAGCCTGCAAAGTATGCCCTCCCTGTGTGCTACATCTCTGCTCCTAAGTCTATAGAAGCAATATTTGTGAGTGTGCCTATCTATATATGCTATATTTATTTTATTCTTCATTTATTTTTATCTTTTGTGTATACTGCACTATATTGCGATATTTCTTTCAGGTCAGCAGCCATATTTTTTTATCGTATTGCCCCTTTTCTTTATTTTCTTTTATTCATGTTATTAACCCAGGGGTGTGAATTCCATTGCATTAACATTAATTATTTATTAATAATTAATAGCCTCTGTCAGCAAGTTGCTAGTCAGACATAGATGGTGGTACAGCATAACCACTGACAGTGTTACAGACTAACTCCCATCAGCATATAGCTAGCCATACACAGGACTACAGCATGTCTTCCATAATTATATAGTGAGCCAGTCATAGATAGCAGAACAATGTTGCTTCCAACAGTTTATAGTTAGCCAGATATAGACGGTGGTATAATCTAGCTTCGATGACTGTATACCTAACAAGACCAAAATGGTAGTAATTATAGTTCCTAATCAGTATATAGTTAGCCAGATCTAGACGTGGTATAGTCTAGCTTTGATGAGTGTATACCTAACAAGACCGAGACAGCAGTAAGTGTAGTTCCTAATCAGTATATAGTTATCAGATATTAATGGTAGAAGCTGAGAATCATGGGAGACTTTGGGTATGCTGTGCATCATGGGAACTGAGGCTCACACATTTTGCAAGCTTAACATGCCAACCAAACCATTTTAATGGCCCGGTTGCAGGTCTGAGGGTCTTTGCTGGTGAAGTGCATTGGAGTTCACCAGAGTGAGATAAGATCTCCTTGCCCACAGCTAGATATAAACACATCAGTCACATGGTTCAGCTAGCAGTCCTTACACACTGACTGAATTCTATACCCAGTGAAATTATTATTCTATGTGAGTCATAGGGAATATGAACCTTTTAATTTCTCGCATGGACTCCTAAAAATATATTTTTTAAATCTAACACAAGTGACTATAATCTCTTTCTATATCTGTTTTTATTAATCTATCTCTGGACAGGAAAAGCCTAATCCTGAATTATATTACCACAACGAGAACTTGATAACGCTCGTGGCTGATTTATTTGCTGCTGGCATGGAGACAACGTCTACTACTCTGCGGTGGGGTCTTCTACTCATGATGAAATACCCAGAGGTTCAGAGTAAGACCATTATATTATGACTAAATGCTGCCTGATTTAGTCAGACCTTTAATACTGCATATGACTGAACAGAGATCCCACCGACACATGGTGGACAATAGAAATGGACCTCTGCAGAATGTTGTCCATAGTTAAGGTGGTTGGAAGGGCATAATGTATATGTTTAACTCTATATAGAGGCAATAGCATGGCCGGTATTGTTTTAAGGAATGTCTGCAATCCAACCAACAAGGCAAGTGTCATGACCGAAACAAAAAGGCAAAGTACCCAGAAATATAGGGTATGTTACAATCACTTCAACAGCCTCAAAAATGCTTAAATTAAAGTTACTTTTTAAAAGGATATTTGTTCATATTGTAGCAGCATACGTCACAAAACTTCAAATTTGTGTTTCTAAAAATAAATCTAATATCCTGGTCCTCACTGACAAAGCTCTTTATATTTGCTCTACAAATAACATGTTATCGCGAATTTTCACACACATTCCTAGGCAGTCTCTCCTCTCTTCTGATGACCTTTGCCACTCTCGCATAGAGGGCTTCACAAGTGTGGCCCATGCTATGGAACCGTCTAGAACAGGGGTAGGAAACCTTCAACACTCCAGGTGTTGTGGACTACAATCCCCTTGATGCTTTGCCAGCATTATGGCTGTAAGAGCATTATGTGAAATGTAGTATACAATATCTGGAGTGCCGAGGGTTGCCTACCCCTGCTCTAGAACATAGAATGAGACTGTGTCCTGGGGGAACCAGGTAATTAATCTATGAGGAGACCAAAGGAACTACCTTGATTAATGAATGGATTTCCTAAATTCCCTCAGGACACATATACATTATACATTCTGCAGGGCAGTATGTAAAGGATATATGTATTCCTAAAAAAGATGGACATACATACATACGTTCATAACAAGAAGAGTAAATGTTCTAAGTCTTATAAGTTTGTAACAAAGCCTTGCCTGCTGTGTTGTCAGATAGGCCTATGAGACGTGTGTCTGTCTTAGACAAGCACAGATTTTATCAAGAAAATCTCCTAGTGCTAAGCTTTTCTTCCACTTAACTTGTGATATCTCCTAAATGAAACGTGATAGAAAGAAAATTAAAAATATAATAAAATTGTCCTGTAATAGTTTTTAACATGTCAGCGTTACTCTTTCTGCATTAATGACTGTTTTTACCTTCTTTTTTTTTTACAGAAAAGGTACAAAATGAAATAGATAAAGTAATCGGATCAGCGCACCCTCAGTCAGAACATCGAAAAGAAATGCCGTTCACCGACGCAGTTATTCACGAAATACAAAGATTTGCCAACATATTGCCGGGCAACCTTCCCCATGTGACCACTCAAGATGTTAAATTCAGAGGGTTTTTCATACCAAAGGCAAGAAATGGGTTTGTTTTTGAACTTGTGAAAAAAACATAGAAAGAACATTGGAATGAAGGAAAATATGGCCCCACCAAGTTGGCCATAAGGGGAACTGCAGGGTTAAAATAAATTCCACCAGCCCAAAGGCTTCTAACTAAAAGCCAAACAACACTCGAAACCCTTCTACTGACATGCAGCCCCTCACTAGACCATAGGTCAGCATTCACCTGTGCGTTGTAGGTTTGTTAAATACATTGTTATCTCACTAATCAGTGATCTCTGGTGAAATGAGAACACAAATTACAAAAATAAGACTAAAATAGACGGGGGGAAATTCTCACTTGCAATAGGAGCATTGGCACTCTTTAAAGAAACATGTGCACAATCTATAAATGTATACCTGTGCAGGTGAATTCTTGACGTATACCTCCTCTTGATACATTTTTACAATGCAGTGCTTAGACTTGCGCTATCTATATTATATAAGTATACAACGTGGTCATTGTTTATTGGGTTGAGTCTTCTTAAGACATACCTGGTATGTCTTAATATACTGTGTAGAGCTGGACCTCAAGGCCATCAGATGTTTTTTTAGATATTTTACTTGACTTGACACAGTATGGGGATCATGAGAGTGTGAGTGGTTTTTGAGAAAACACTGACTATGCGAAACGCGTCAGACTTTCATGTGCCCAGGTATACATTGATACCTCTGTGATATTCTGCATTGCATTTGTTTGTAATATAATGTGGATGATGGAAACGCCATGATTTTATATGGGTCTGGATTGTGACTCATTTCTTTAAATAGTTTTCATGTGATGACATATTGCATGTTTGCTTTGGAGTAAGTTCTTTTCAGCCATCTTAGCTCCTTGTGAGGCTAATTGCCCACTGCTGTGGGACTGAGCCAGCATACATAGTTCTGCTCTTGGTCTTCCAACTCAGCTATTTTTGCCTGATGTTCACAGTTCACTGAAGTTCACCGTTTACGGGACCAGATGCATTTTGTTGGACTATGTTCTTATCACACTGTGATTGTTGTTGTATTTCTAGGATACCCATATCATTCCTTTGCTGACGTCGGTACTGAGAGATAGGGATCACTTTGCGAAGCCAGATGAGTTCTACCCTGAACATTTCCTGAACTCCGAAGGCAAATTTGTAAAGAGTGATGCATTCATGCCTTTCTCAGCCGGTAATTACTAATTCCATTTTACATCCATAGTGCAACAGATTCCATCGAATAATAGGAATATTAATAGAGAAAAGATCTGATGGAACACGTGCAATAGTAAATAACTAATTTGTTTTTCTCCATGCAATACACGTGAAGAACAAAGAGTGTGTTTCAACCTGTTCTCACCGATGGTCTTAATATCCTCAAAATACATGGACCATGCGGATGGCAGAGCACATTATCTCAAAGAGAGATTACATCTTAAAAATAAAAATCCTTTATGCTTTTCTTTTATCCTGGTCTATATTGCTTATCTATAAATCCTAAGCATGATCTTTGCTTCTTATTTTACTACAGTGCCGGCATCCTTTGTCTGTCTCACTGTCTACCTGCTCCCTCCAACTACAGTGTCATACTTCCTAGATCTTTATATGAACATTCGCATACACATTCACATTCATTCCTGCTCCCGTCATCCCTTTTAACTGTTCATGTTAATATTCCCATTTTCATTCCCATTCAAGCATAATTTCCTCCCTCCCATAACTGACACACAGACACACCACTAGACTGTCAGATGGAACATCTGAGTGTAGCATGAGCTTCATTAAATGATTTCTCCCAAGTCTTTTTTTTCTTTGATAAATACCATGGGAGATCTTTTAAATGGTGCTTGGCAGAAGTTCCATTGTAAAATGATGTAAGACAAGGGGAAGTAGACTTTCACATAGAAAAATAATAATATTGGGGTTTACTCCCTCTTTAACAGCAGCCCACATGGGGCCACGGAATGAGCTATACTGCAGATCCCACTATAGGTAATCACAGGGAATCCTCCTCTGTCAGATGCCGGTTACATATGCAAAAAAAACTGTTGCATTGCCAAACTGTCTGGTTCAAGCACACCGCCACAAGGTCACGGGATATATACATTACTTTTTGTGTCACGCAAAAGCATATTTTTTGTTGTTATTTACAAAACATACCTCTCATTAAGGGTTCAAGAGACTCTTGACAATTATTATTTTTTGCGTACGGTGGAGTAGATTTTCCTTAATTTATCCAAGCTCAATCACGTACAATTTTTGCATGTGAAAAAAACCCATATTTAATCCACTTTTGTCCAGAATTAACTTTGGAATATGTAGAATGTGTCGGCAGGTAAGAACCATTCAGCCCATCTATTGTTGTCAGGAATATCTCCTGTATTATTTGCATTACACTATGTGTCGTTAATCTCACACAGTGTTTTGATTTCTTTATAAAATGCTGTTTCACATTTAAGACTTGAAATGTTTCCAGATTCAGTATATATTCTATATTACAAAACCACTTCATTCAACGAGTTGAACATTTGACCTTAAAGAACTTCTTTTTTTTTTGTTTGACTTGTGTTTCTGCTACAGAAGTACAGGTGAAAAAGGTAGTGCCCCTAGTATGCGGATGAACTAGCATGTACTAGTACCGGTATCCTCTGACCAGTGCCTGCCATGCCTCCTTAGGAAGTAGGCAGCCTGGTCAGGTCGGTGACTGTTTCAAAGGGGATCAACAGAGGGGACATTAACTAGATTCTCTCTATTGATCCTCTCTTGATCAGATGAGCGGAGCAAACCCCCACACTGATTGACTGTTTGCACTCTGGCCAACTTTGCCTCAATTCTAAGGCAGAGCCGCGAGTAAACCCGTGTGTATCTTTAGAGATTGACTTACTCTTAGGAACCAAGGGCTAAAAAAACTTTAGTTGTCCTTTTAAGCTATACTAATTATCATTATTAGTTTGAAAAATGTCTGTTCCGTTTCCTAATTTCCAGGTCGAAGAAGTTGCGCGGGGGAGAACTTAGCCAAAATGGAACTGTTCCTGTTCTTCACTCGGCTGCTACAAAACTTCACCTTCCAGCCTATTCCTGGCGCGGAGCTTGATCTGACCCCGGCAGCCGGTCTAACCACGCCTCCAGTCGCTCATTCTATTTGTGCATTGCCTCGCAACTAGATCTACCACCCGGCAGACCAATACGGGTGTATGTCTCTTGGCAACTGCCCCAGTGCCATGGACAGCTTCATGGAAGCAAATCTCCTATTCTCCTGTGTAATCAGTAATATATATTATAAAGAAATCCTGATAGAAGTACAATGTAAAAGGCACTTAAATCAGTAGAACACAGAGAATTTAATAAAGGTATTACCACTATTAATCCTATACAACTCGGTCTAAATAAAATGAATCAACTGTTCTTTTTTTATATTTTATTTCATTTCTTTTAGTATGTAAAATATATATTGTGTTTACCATTATTGTATATAACCACCAACGTATATTATTTATCTGATCATTTCAGACCTGGGGTGAATCACAAGAGATAGATCTTATATAAGACGTTTAGACCTAAAGGAAATAGTTATACTAAAACATTGTATGTAAAGATTTTATAATGATTATAATCTCTGGAATGGATATGCAATGCTATTTGTTTAGTGCAAGTTTCCAGTCTTGCTTCGTGTGCTTTAACATGCTTATGTTTTACAGCATTTAAAAACGTTTAGGATTAAATGCAAATAAATATTAACTGGGCCAGTTTGATATTTGGCACAAAGCTTATTTGACTCTCCTTAACAAAGCTGCCTTGTCAAGTTGGGTGAACCTTTGTGCCATTTTGAAATTTCAACACTGAATGCTTAATTTGTTATTTAATATCTGTTTTGCATTAAGCGCTGGTAATCCTACTTTGTTTATTTTATACAGTGTTATTATTTATCCTGGCTGCGTTCGGCACTGGCAACCAATTAGAAACAAGTACAAGAAAAATGTTGAACCGCTAGCCTGTGGCAGGTTCAAAGACAATGGGGGTCATGTATAAAAAAACTCCCGCAATTGGCGGGAGAGGTATAAAAATGTGCAATTGCTATTTGTTAGGTATAATGATCCTTTTTATAACTCCTGACACTTTGCAGTGTTGGGAAGAAGGACCTCCATCAAACAGTAATTTAGCGGAGGTTGTCCGACACTAATAAAGCACTTAAGCGCCTGAGTTTTTTATATATTGGCTGCGACAACGCACTGAGTGCCACCACAGCCAAAAGTAGTTTTCTGGTGGAGGCGACACAGTCTCCCGAAATTTATCAGGAGTCTGCTTTATCCATAAGGTGCACATACCGATTGCGACACTATTTGGTGCAATCTGCATGGGCACCGTATTTATCCATGTATGTATGTATCTATGATGCTTACAAAACAGGTTTGTATGTACGTGGCAATAGATTGTATACACACAACAAAAACTGTCTGAGCTTCTGATCCTGATAAAGTTAGCAACAATTGCATAAACAGAATATGTAAATGAGAGACTATATGAATTGGCATAAAGCATAATTAAGCTTTGCCTTCCACGTCAAGTCACACTCTCGGTAGGGTGAGATTCTAACCTCACCTAGTATCTACAGAGGTGACAAACAGTCTGTACTGCTACCAAAAATATTTCAGTGTGTTGGAGGAGGTGTAAATAAACATAATGCCAATTAACTACTGCACATCATTCTACAAGAAGTGCTTTAGTGGGCAAATAAAAACAAAATATTTTTTTCTTATAGCTCATCCACAAGGTGAAAAGAAAGAAATGGTAAAACAAACATTATTATGAAAATAGGCTGTGCAATTCCCCCAATCATAATAGACCACTGACCTATAACTGACTCAGATATTGTACATTAAGTTTAAGTGCTCAAACATTTAGACATATTTATTATTACATTATTACATATTTTAATCATGGCCAGCCAATACTCGCGCCATACAATTTTTGATATAGAATGGTGCTCTTATATTAATTAGCACTTCCTGATAAGTTTCAATTTAGTTTGAATTATCATGACTGTTTGCTTTTTAAAGGGGGGCAGAATTTTGTTTTTCTCCCCAGGCAAAACAATGGCTTGGGCCGGCCCTGCCCTCTATTATATCGTATTCTACAGGACCCTTGTTTATTCTGACACAATTGTTTATCTTGAGAACATATAATTTATATGTGAGAAAACTTTTAATTTCGTATTCACAGGGTGGCACCAAACTGATTTGTCAGTCCTCCGACTTGCAGCAAACCATGATTTGTTTTCTAAATACTCAGTTATTGTAACGTGTAACCAATCAAAAGTGGGGTTGAGCGGCTACAAAGAGTGAGATTATTATTGCCAGAATCTAAACAGGAAGTAAATACAATTGATTTGTGTTAAAAGGTTCACTCACGAAAAGATTGTTAAACCAGAATAGACACAAAAGTTACCAATTATCACATCAGTTATGTAACAGTCAAAAAGTGAAATGCGTTGTCATATCAAAGAAAAACTAAAGTTTAAAAGCAATCCGAGAAAAAGGGAGGAGCATGAGATCAAGGATTGACAGATTACATTGTAAACACATGAAGATCCAAATATTAATCCTATAATTTCAGATATTTCAATGTATAGATTGTAATTACAAGAATGCCATATCACCGAAAAGACAATCTGCAGACTATTGGTTGTCTAGGGATCTGTATTGAATCCCGATACGCGCATAGAGATCACTAGACATCCAATAGTCCACAGATTGTCTTTTCAGTTATATGACATTCTTATAATCACAGTCTATACATTGAAATGTCTGACATTATAGGATTAACATGTGGATCTTCATCTGTTTACTATGTAATCTGCCAGTCTTTGTAGTGTTTAGATCTCATGCGCCTCCCTCTTTATTGGATTGCTTTTAAACATTTGTTTTTCTTTTATATGACAATGTCTATCACAGAAAAAGGATAAGAAAAAAACCCACAATCGTGTAATATTGTATGTATACAAGGGTTGTCCAACCACAGGAGTTGAGACTGCTGGTCGATCTGCTTTAATTGGTTGATTCATCAAAAACCTTTTCCACAACAGTTATAGGTGCGAATTTTGCTGCTACAAGTGAGATTCTGTTTCTGTATGCATGGATACTGTGATATACTGCGCAATTGTACTGTGTTTGTTTTAGAAAGCTGGATTAAAAGAAGATTTTATACGCTATTTACCGTATCTCAATCTACCTCATTGAATATCAGATGGTTCTAAATATAAAGCAAGTCTTGGGAGTTCATATCAACCTCAGCACTATTATTCTTGTGTACATTAAATATTACACTATTTCCTTTATTTCTTTTTCCTTTCCCCCCTAAGTCTGAGCTCCTATTCTGTGATCTATGTGAATTTTATGCACATTATCTGGAAGCTGTGACCAAGGGGGTATTATTATGTATTTCACTTTTTGACTGTAACATAATTAATGTGATAATTTGTAACTTTTTAGTTTATGCTGGTTTAAGAATCTTTATTGAGTCACTGTTCTAACACCTATTTACTTCCTATTGAGATTGCAGCAATAATGATCTCAATCTTTGAAGCCGCTCCAGCTACATTTTGATTGGTTGCACGTAACACTAAGTGAGTATAAGTGGAGTTAATTCACATATGTTGTTTATCTTATGACTAAGCGCCCTCAGGTGTGAAACGCGTAGAGCTTTTTCTATGTTTGCACTTCCCTGCCTGTCACTTTTCGAGTGAATGTTCTCATTATTTAATAAAACCTTCTTGCATTCAAGTCCTGTGGAAAGCCGATTCTGCCTCGTTCTACTTGGATTTAACTGGATGGAGTGCTCCAGCTAATTGATACCTACATTTGAAGGCATCCATTGCCCATCCAGAGCTGCAGCCCGGTAACAATTTGTACTTGTACCTTACAGTTTAATATATATATTTAATACAGTCTATTCGAGTACAATATTTTTTTATACCTAAAACAATTATACATATCAAAATCAAATTTGTATAAAAAAAAAGTAATGAAAGGCATACTTGATGAATTGGCTTATTTTAAAATTTGGTGAGTGGGGAAATACCTGACGCGTTTCACCCAATTGGGGCTCCTTCAGAAGTTTGAGGTAGGTTTTATAAGTGCCAAGAGAAGTACTGCAGGTTGCTTCCTAACACTGAGAATGTTAAAGGAGATATAAATGACAATAGTAAAAGAGAGGATTAGGGTATGGTAATACACCCAACTTATATAACTTTGCTTGCTGTGTGTAATGAAGATACATTTGTGTAATTTGTGTGGAGGGGAAATACTTTGTATGTATGAATGCTTAGTGATACTTCACTTTTATAGTTCATTCTAACGAAGTCTACTTTTCTCAACTTTGCAAGTGATGCATTTAAACATTTGGCTTTTTTTTTTTTTGTTTGTTTGTTTTGTTGCATCATGCAACGTTCATCATACAGGAGTTCTCTACAATCACCATTTGAACACCCTCTTTCCCACTTACTTGCAGAGGAGATGTCTGTTTCTTTAGATGGTATATTTGTAATTCTTGCTTCTCAAGCAGAGATCCGTTTTAAAAGAAAAATAATGAAAGCTATCATTGACATTCTACTTCGGGGCTTTAAGTTTATTTTCAAAAACTATGTACAGCTTGTCTACCCTTACCTTGCCCCAGGGGACCGTGCAGGAGGTGCCGGATATGACATACCCGGCAGCAGCAAAGCCTCGGCCGGCAAAAAGCTTGGAGCTGTGGTGATCGCCAAAATACTTAAATCTGCGGTGACCGCCAAAATGCTTAAAGCTGCGATGACTGCTAAAATACTTAAAGCTGCGATGACTGCAAAAATACTTAAAGCTGCTGTGACCGCCAAAATAATTAAAGCTGCGATGACTGCCAAAATACTTAAAGCTGCGATGACTGCAAAAATACTTAAAGCTGCTGTGACCGCCAAAATAATTAAAGCTGCGATGACTGCCAAAATACTTAAAGCTGCAGACACTGAAATACTTAATGCGTGTGCATTCCACACCGGCCCCAGAGCAGGAGGCCGACCAGGATTTTTTCCATACGCCAGCCCGGCCCTGGTCGCTCACCAAGGTAAGGGTAGACATGCTCCAAATTCGAGAAACATACATGCAATTCTCAGGATATTAGGTGGAGAATTGGATAGAAAACTGTAGATAAATTAAAGTAAACACATTTTAATGAAATAGTGAGTGACTCTGTTGACGAATTCGTAGCAGCGTCGTCTTTCGGATGTATTTCTGGGGTTTGTGTGCTCTCTGATCGGAGCACACACACCCCAGAAATACACAGCGCGGGTACTCCGTGCTAGGTGTGCGGCGCACATGTAGCACAAATGGAGCATCCGCCACTGGTTACCTTGGAGGTGCAGCAAAGTCCTCGGTGGCTGGTCCCTGCGGCTCAACCAAGGGTACCCACCCATTGGGGTGACCTCTTCCATCCAATCTCATGGTACCCAGCGGAAACTTTATTTCCAGTTCTGCATTGCTGGACCATTTAGCTCACCGGTACCCTACATGAGCTCACTTTTCCTCATTTAGACTATATCTCATGAATGTCTTAAAAACCCGCACAGGTTAAAAGCAATAAAAAGCACAGTAATGCCAGGACAACCCCAAATTTAATAAGAAAGAACCTCGAAAACCACCAAACATTAAGTACGGGGAAATATGGGTATGTCGCACAGCAGAGACAGTACACAAGAACTATTTCAGTGTTCTGGTTTGAATCGTGAAAACAAACTGGTAATGTTTTCTGTAAGTTATTATATTATTGTATTTGTTATTTACTCCATAGATGCTATCTTATAAAAGCCAAGTATTACCATGTGTTTAATTACCATTTTCTAAGCATACTCCCTTTTGGGGAGTGTGGGGGAGGTTGGGTGTGCGCATATCACCTGTGTGTGCCATTAACTTTGTTAATCTTGAAATTGGCATTGGAGCAGAAGCTGGCTGGTGTTATGAGCTATAATAAACTCCAAAAGAAGTAGTCAAGCAGCACTCCAAAGCAGGGCTCCACCAAAGCCCCTCAGTGAATCAATAATAGAAAATGCTCAGCACTCCAGTTCCAGTGAGGACCATTTTTTATTCCCTAAGCGCCAGTGGCGACGTTTTGACCTCTTGGCCATTCTCAAGCCATAAGTGAAATGTACAAACAACAGTGTTTTCATACACTTCAATAGAAAAATTCAGTGCAATTAAACAATTTACAAAGATTTCTACTTACATTATATATAAATATATATCCAGAGTAGTAACATAGTTGCAATACTGAATAAATTGTCATCTACCAGTACTGGAACAGCTGCACACATGATGTTAGACATGGCCAAGCAGTATCAAACCGAAATCTGTGAATGGAGAAAGAGAAGAATTAGCCTCATTTATATCATTTATGTATCATTTCTGTCTTATAATGTAATCATTTTTCATAGCAATATGACACAGAAAAAGTAAGTATTCAGAGTCAAACAGAGGGTGGCAGGTCCAATTCTCTATTGAGGCCCTTAGGTTCCAAGGTCTCCGATTTGTAAATCCACCAAGTTCCATTTTCTTTAAGTAACTTTCTCTGTTGCCTCCCTGTTTCAATCTAGAAATCTGCTCAATCATGTCTGTGTGTCTCTCTTCTATCCTTTGCCATGTCTATCTGTCCTTGTCCTTCTCAATGTCTGTCTGTCTTACTCCTCTCCCTTTTCAATGTCTGTCTGTCTTACTCCTCTCCCTTTTCAATGTCTGTCTGTCTTACTCCTCTCCCTTTTCAATGTCTGTCTGTCTTACTCCTCTCCCTTTTCATGTCTGTTGTTTCGTTCATCCCCTCACCAAAGGTCTGTCTCTCCCCCAACTATCCCTTCACTTCAGCCTGCCTTCCTACCTCCTTGCAATATTATCCTCTATACTTAATATCTCCTTGTTCTGTCCTTATCTCCCTCTAATCCCCATAGGTAACTTCCCCTTAACCCCTTTGCGACCTTATGATGAGTTAACTCATCATAGGAGCCACAGCATTAGCTTATGACGAGTTAACTCTTCATGCAGTCTAGCCAGTGGTGCAGCCAGTCTCAAAAGGGTCCAGGACAAAGCCTTGCACCAGAGGCAAAGCTCTTGGACCTGATCGGTGGGTTTCCGGCCATATGATAACATACAAATTAGATGGCAAAGTCAATGTGTTCACATATTGCCTCTAATTCACTCCCTGTGCTTCACGCACTTATAGTGAAGCACATAGAGTGACCTTCAAGTAAAAAATAAATAAATAAAGAACATTCTGGGGGGGGGGAAAAGTTAACCTTTTCCTTGCTGGTCACAGTTTGTAACTGTGATCAGTTTCCTTCTTACTTTATGGCCCGCATTTTATTTTTTACAATTTTTTTTTATTTTTGCATTTTTTAACGTTTTTTTTAATAGTTGAATTTTATTATAATATATTCATTTAATTACAGTTAACCCCTGCATGCCTGTTCTGTGATTGTTATGGTTCTGACATCACACTGGTCAGAGTTTTATTTTTTCTGGGGGGTTTTGTTGGGGGGGTTTGGGAATATATATTTTTATTTTGTATTAGTTAGTTAATTCGTTGGGATAAGTGGGTTAGAGTTGTACTAGTTTTGTAAATTATTATTGGCAAAATAATGGGGAAAAACATTTTTTCCCCAAAATGTTCCCCTTTTATATGTATTTATTAATGCTAAATTATAGATTTTTTTTATTTATAATGTATCAAAAGAAAGCTCTAACTGTCCTTTAAAAAACAACATCTAACTTGTATGGGTGCGTTAAATGACACAGAGGAAAATTACCTTTCAACAAACACATATTAAAAATTGAAAAATTGCTCTGGTCACTGGCCTAGAAAATCCCTGGTCCCAAAGGGGTTAATCCCCATGTATGTCACTTTCCCCTTTTCTTCCCCTATGCCTTCCCACTTTCAGTTTTACCTTGGCTAACCCAGTATGCCTCTTTCAGGCCTACAGATTCTCCTCATGAATTGTGATGACTCAGAGCATCACATTGAGGAAGCATTGACTGATGTCTGACTTGATGCTGCTTCACAGTGCGCGGGTGCGGACTGCCACGTTTGTTCACCTCGGCACCCAGGGCTGTCCACTCCCCTTCCCCTTGCTATGTATGACACTGCCTTTATTGTACCCACAGGTCTTGCATCTAGATTGCACCCAAACATATGACTTGCCCAATACCTAGATTTCATACATAGGACTTAACACAGCACCCAGACTGCATCTACAGGACTTGGCCCAGCAGCCAGATTGCACACACAGGACTTGTTCCAGCACCCAGATTGCACACACAGGACTTGCCCCCAGTAGTCATATTGCACACACGTCTTAGATCACCAAGATGGCACCCATAACACAGATTCCACCCATGGGTCTTTCCAGAGCACCCACATGTCTTGCAAGAGCACCTAGATGTCTTGTTCACCCACAGGTCTTGTTAGTTTCACAGTTTGCACCCACAGGTCTTGTCAGGTCCCCAGTTTGCACCCACAAGTATTGTCAGGGCACCTGGTTTGCATCCACAGCTTTTTTCAGGGCACCCAGCTTGCACCCCCAGGTATTATCAGGGCATCCAGCTTGCAAACAAAGGTTGTGTTACAACAGCCTGTTTTCACTCATGTGCTATCAAAAGATCTTGTTAGTGCACCAAGCACGCATATTGCACCCAAAGGTCTTGGAAAAACACCCAGATTGCACCCATTGGTCTTGTCAGACCACCCAGATTGTACCCATAAGTCTTCCCAGAGCACCAAGAGCACACCCTCAGAACTTGCCCCAGCACCCAAATTGCACCCAATTTCTCAGCACCCAGGCTGCACACATATTATTTGCCCGGATTGTACCCACAGATTTGTTCAGCATCCAGATTGCACCTACCGGACGTACCAGAGCCCCATGATTGCACATATAGGGAATCAACATGGAATCATATAGTGATCTAGGGTTTGTATAATATAAGAATATTACTTATTTGTGGGGAAAAAAAAACATTTATTCTGCCTTTTTCTCTTTGGTTTGAGGGAATAGTGACCATAATATGGTATTCAATGAGATTAATTCCAAAAGGCAAATTGGTATGGGTTCAAACAAAAACCTACAACTGCGAGCAGCGTTGATGTTTTTTTATGCTGAAAATGGTTTACCTGTTCCTTTCTGCATAAAAAACACACAGGAGAAACCTAGCCAATCAACACACGGATTTCATTCCCATGACAGAAGGATTTTATTTTCCTTTACACTACTATCGCTCAGAGATGGCAAAAGAGTGTCCTTGGCACTGTTCTAACCTCTGGTGAGAGTGAGGCAAAAAAAAAAAAATCTACTGTTTGATAGTCTTTAGCATTTTTTAAGAAAACCTCACGGTGACTCTCTTGGGTAATCCCCTGAGGCTGGAAGAGCAAATATTTCATAGACAACAAAGGAAGGGATTCTTTACAGCACGGACAATAAGGTATTGTTATATCAGATACAATAGATGCCTTCACAAACAGTTATAAATATTTCATTGCTTGTTGATCGAAGGAGAAATCTGGTTGCCTTTTGGATTCAATAAGGTATTTTCCCCCAAAAAGTTTTACACAATTTTTGTGGAGTATGCTATTTTTAGTGTGTATGTTGATGCTTTTTTGTTTGTTTCAGCCAGTGGTGTATCTTGGTTTTGTGCTGCCCTAGGCAGACAAAATGTGGGCACCCCCCCACCGTTGCACACCCACAACATGACCCATAATTCACGTTGCACACCCAGGACATGCCCCATCACCCATATGCACACACATTAAATTCCCCATCACACCCATTACATGCCCCCACCTCCCCATTACAGATACATTACATGCTCCCATAACATGTCCCCATCACATGCCTCCATCACCCTATCACACGCCCCCCATCACAGGGCCACTTTAAGACCCTAGTGGGCCCTGGGCAAAGTCTTTAGCTGTAGACCCCCCTCAACCCAATTTTTATAAAGTCGCATTGTAAAAAGCTGTATGTAAATGTAAATATTTTAATATTATATTCAACTATTTTCATATCACATGCAACTATTTGTATATCTAATAAAAATGTTATTGAAAAATTGCATTTCTTGTTTTTATTCGCTTTTTCTGCACCCACATTGCACCCAAAGGACTTCACACAGCATCATACAGTACCCACAGCACTTGCCATGCACCTATATTGCACCCACAGCACTTGGCTTGCACTCATATTGCACCCACACAATTTGGCATGCCACAGTGTCACAGAAAATACCACAGTGTCATGTTGTCCTGAAGAATAAGCTACAGTGTCACTTTCTCCCATAGTACATGTTATTTTGTCCCACAGAACATGCCACAGCATCACTTTGCCAATTAAAATAAGCCACTGTCAGGTACCAATTAACATACCACAGTCACTTTGTCATTAATCCCTTTGTGACAATGGACATGTCAGGCACGTCCTGCTGGAAACTGCGTTCAACGATCGACGATCGCGAAAACCACTCTAACAGAGCTGGTCTATTGCCTCGATGTCGAGGCAATAGCCAGCACCGAAAATTGGTATCTGGGGCACCCACGATCGCCCCACGGAGCAATCGTGGGCGCCATATTGACGGAGCAGAATGCTGTGGCAATATGGCTATGCCCTCTTGTGGTCATGAGCTTCGGAAGTGAAAACAAATTCACTTCTGTCTCTCTGAATATGAATATGAAGAAAAAAGATTTAATTAACTTAAAACTAGGATTAGGGCTAGATTAGCTGTTAGGGTTAAAATTAAGTAATTTTTCACATAATGGATAGGGTTAAAATGTAATTAAAATATATTAAGGGATAGCATAAGGGTTAGAGTTGGGGTTAAATTTAGGGTTCGGGTTGGGATCAAAAGGTCAATATAGGAAAAAAAACTATCTTTGGTTTTTGCTCCATAACTTGCAAAAAAAATGCAGAAAAATATGGAAACATGCATATTTCTGAAATCGGGACAACATTTAGAAACTATTTAGAGGGGGTCTTTTTTAATGATTGTATTTGTGTAAATTATATTTTAGGTCAAAGTTAGAAAAAGGTTTTTTTTTTTTTTTTTTTTTTTTTATGATTTTTTTGGTAGTAAATTATAAGATATGAGGAACGTAATGTTATCTATTTAAAGCCCTTCGTATGATGATCAAAAAACAACATATCATTTGTGTGGGTACAGTATGTGAGAGAGAAAATAAATAACAGCTAAACACTATCACCCCATAAATGTAAAAACAGCCCTTGTCACCAAGGGAAAGTCAAGGTCAAAATGTCTTGCCACAAAGGGGTTAAGTCAGTTTGCCTATTAAAATATGTCACCGTTTGTCCATTAAATATGCCACAGCTTGCCCATTAATATGGCAGTGTTGTTTTGCCATAACATGCCATAGCCATGTTGCCATTTTGCAGGACTTACCTTTGTCCCTAATGGCTAATGGCAGGCAGCATGGTGTCCTCCATGCTATCTTTTCGGCTCCCCGGCAGTTGTGCAGAGAGGTCACCTGACGCGGAGGTTTCTATGTGCTGCCTGTTCGGCACCCCGTGTAGCCTAATCTCCCAGCCACCCAGTCTCTGCCAGTAAGGAAGGGTTTGTTTTGTTTGTTTTTTAGAGGGGCTGCTTTTAAAAAAAAAAAAAAAATAATTTTCATTTTGTGCCGCCCCTTAACCCCTTAGTGACCGAGTGCTATGTTGCATTTGACGTGCCTTGAAGACCAGAATTCCATTATTTTTGTCATACGTTTACTGAACTGTGAATTTCTTTCTTTGTGTTCAGTCCACCCACACAAATTATATATCATTTTTTAAAGGACAGATAGGGCTTTCATTTGATACTATTATTTTCATCATATGATATCATTTACTATTAAAAAAATAGAAAATATGATGAAAATATGCCATAAAAAACACTTTTTCCAACTTTGACCTGATTTTTTTTTTTTACACAATTACAAATGGTAAAAAAGACCCAGTCTATATATTTCTACTATTTGTCCTGAGTTTAGTAATATCAATGTTTCCTTGTTTGTCTATGTTCTATTTCACGTAATAGGGCAATAAACAATATTAGTGTTTTTTTTTGTTTTCTAACCATTTTCCTCTACAGTGATTTTTTTAACCCGAACCCTAAATTTACCCCAACTCTAAATTTAATGTAACCCTAAATTGACCCCCACCCCTTAATCTAACCCTTGTAATCATCCGAACCCCCATTTAACCCTAATTATTACCCTATTTGGACCCTAACCCTAGATCTAGGTTCAGTAGATCAAGGGTTAGCTTTTTCCATTTATTTATTTATTTAATTAATTTATTTAATAAATTTTCTATTTTTAACTGTAATACCGCCTAACTGCCTGTAGGGGCAGTCAAGTAGCGGTTTCAGAGCGACGGAAGAGATTTTTTTTTTCTCTCTTCCGTCGCTCTCCTCTGGGCATGCTGTATCGGAGGAGCATGCTCCTCCGATACAGCACACACCCGCGATCACCGGGTGATCGCGGTGCCCAGGAGGGCACAGATTGTGTTGCATGATGCCTCGATAGAGGCATCATGCAACACTTTAACACACATAGGCAGTGATGAGCTTTCACTGCCTATGTGTGTTTGCGCGCATACGATCACATTCGCTGTGATCGTATGCGCGCGGGGGGGTCGAGGGGGGGCTGAAAGCCCTCTCAGAGGCTGCTTCGGATCCGAAGCAGCCTCTGAGAGTAGCTGCAGGCATGTAGTGTTGCGCTAATGAGCGCAACACTACATGAAAACGGAGGACGTATATATACGTCCTCATGGTCCTTAAGGACCATGCTTTTCAGGACGTATATATACGTCCGAATGCGTTAAGGGGTTAAAGGCATAGAAGGCAAGTGCCACCATAGGCACTTGCCGTGTTTGCCTTGCGCTAAATACAGAGCTGGTTTCCACATCATTCCAGAATTGTTACCCAGGATCAGGGCCACCATCAGGGGGTGACAGGGCCCCAGCCCTTTTAAAAAAAAATTATCAAAGAAAGAAAAAAAAAACAGAGATGCTGACTGGGGGGATCAAAATATCTCTCTGCGCGAGAAGGCAGCATGGTGTCTGTGCAATGCACAGAGCGAGAGAGGCAGCATGGAAGGATGCTATCTCTCGCACAGGTAAGTACTAGGGAAGGGGGGAGGAATAAGAAAACAGGCTGTGGTATATTAATGGGAAAAGTGTGGCATTTTAATGGGCATACTGGCTGTGTCATATTAATGGAAAAACAGTGGCATAATAATGGACAAACTGGCTGTAACAAATGAACAGGAAAACAGTGGCATATTAATGGACAAACTGGCTGTAACAAATGAACAGGAAAACAGTGGCATATTAATGGACAAACTGGCTGTAACAAATGAACAGGAAAACAGTGGCATATTAATGGACAAACTGGCTGCAACAAATGAACAGGAAAACAGTGGCATATTAATGGACAAACTGGCTGTAACAAATGAACAGGAAAACAGTGGCATATTAATGGACAAACTGGCTGTAACAAATGAACAGGAAAACAGTGGCATATTAATGGACAAACTGGCTGTAACAAATAAACAGGAAAACAGTGGCATATTAATGGACAAACTGCAGCATAATCATGGAAAAACTGGCTGTAGCATGAAAATAGGGTAAGCCTTGTATGTGTAATGCAGGTGATGGGGCATTTCCTGGGGGCAGTGGCAAGTCCTGGATGTGCAATGCAGCTTATGAGGCTTGAATGACATAAAATGACTTTGGTAGGGTAGGAAGGCAAGAGGGAGATATAGAGAGATGATGGGGGGGGGGGAGAAATTGTTTTGTGTAAGAGGCCCTGAAATTCATGATGGCAGCCATGCCCCGGAGTCAGTGGCGTAGCGTGGGGGGTGCAGGGGGGGCCGGCCGCACCGGGCGCAATATCTGGGGGGGCGCACTAGCCCTATGCGGCCGCCAGGGCCGTCTTTAACGCGGGGCAAACGGGGCAGCTGCCCTGGGCCCATTTACTCCTGGGGGGCCCCAAGGCAGCTGTCCCGTGGGCCCCCAGCCCCTGCTGCCGCGTTCACAGCGTATTGCGCTTGTGAACGCTTTTTTCCGGCAAGCCGCATCCGATGGATGCGACGGCCGGAAAAAAAAAAACTGCCGCCGGATGTGACGTCGCGTCACATCCGGTTTCTGTTTCCCTCCTCCGTGCAAGAGGGAAGACTGCACGGAGGAGACATCCGGCGGGGGACACGGAGCAGCTTCATGTAAGTACGGGGGGGGGGGGGCTGGCTGGCACAATATTCCTGGTATCTGACTGGCACTATATTACTGGGTATCTGAATGGCACAATATTACTGGGAATCTGATTGGCACTATATTACTGGGCATCTGATTGGCACTATATTACTGGGTATCTGATTGGCACTATATTACTGGGTATCTGATTGGCACTATATTACTGGGTATCTGATTGGCACTATATTACTTGGCATCTGATTGGCACTTTATTACTGGGCATCTGATTGGCACTATATTACTGGGTATCTGATTGGCACAATACTACTGGGTATCTGACTGGCACTATATTACTGGGTATCTGATTGGCACTATATTACTGGACATCTGATTGGCACTATATTACTGGGTATCTGATTGGCACTATATTATTGGGCATCTGATTGGCACTATATTACTGGGCATCTGATTGGCACAATATTACTGGGTATCTGACTGGCACTATATTACTGGGTATCTGATTGGCACTATATTACTGGGCATCTGATTGGCACTATATTACTGGGTATCTGACTGGCACTATATTACTTGGCATCTGACTGGCACTATATTACTGGGCATCTGATTGGCACTATATTACTGGGTATCTGATTTGGCACTATATTACTTGGCATCTGATTGGCACTATATTACTGGGCATCTGATTGGCACTATATTACTGGGTATCTGACTGGCACTATATTACTTGGCATCTGACTGGCACTATATTACTGGGCATCTGATTGGCACTATATTACTGGGTATCTGATTGGCACTATATTACTTGGCATCTGATTGGCACTATATTACTGGGTATCTGATTGGCACTATATTACTTGGCATCTGATTGGCACTATATTACTGGGCATCTGATTGGCACTATATTACTGGGCATCTGATTGGCACTATATTACTGGGTATCTGACTGGCACTATATTACTGGGTATCTGATTGGCACTATATTACTGGGCATCTGATTGGCACTATATTACTGGGTATCTGATTGGCACTATATTACTTGGCATCTGATTGGCACTATATTACTGGGTATCTGATTGGCACTATATTACTTGGCATCTGATTGGCACTATATTACTGGGCATCTGATTGGCACTATATTACTTGGCATCTGATTGGCACTATATTACTGGGTATCTGACTGGCACTATATTACTGGGTATCTGATTGGCACTATATTACTGGGCATCTGATTGGCACTATATTACTGGGTATCTGACTGGCACTATATTACTTGGCATCTGACTGGCACTATATTACTGGGCATCTGATTGGCACTATATTACTGGGTATCTGATTGGCACTATATTACTTGGCATCTGATTGGCACTATATTACTGGGCATCTGATTGGCACTATATTACTGGGTATCTGACTGGCACTATATTACTTGGCATCTGACTGGCACTATATTACTGGGCATCTGATTGGCACTATATTACTGGGTATCTGATTGGCACTATATTACTTGGCATCTGATTGGCACTATATTACTGGGTATCTGATTGGCACTATATTACTTGGCATCTGATTGGCACTATATTACTGGGCATCTGATTGGCACTATATTACTGGGCATCTGATTGGCACTATATTACTGGGTATCTGACTGGCACTATATTACTTGGCATCTGACTGGCACTATATTACTGGGCATCTGATTGGCACTATATTACTGGGTATCTGATTGGCACTATATTACTTGGCATCTGACTGGCACTATATTACTGGGCATCTGATTGGCACTATATTACTGGGTATCTGATTGGCACTATATTACTTGGCATCTGATTGGCACTATATTACTGGGCATCTGACTGGCACTATATTACTGGGCATCTGGCTGGCACAATAATACTGGGCATCTGACTGGCACAATAATACTGGGCATCTGACTGGCACTATATTACTGGGCATCTGGCTGGCACAATAATACTGGGCATCTGACTGGCACAATAATACTGGGCATCTGACTGGCACTATATTACTGGGCATCTGGCTGGCACAATAATACTGGGCATCTGGCTGGCATAATATTACAGGCATCTGGCTGGCACTATATTACTGGGCTCTGACTGGCACAATATTACAGGCATCTGACTGGCATAATATTACAGGCATCTGACTGGCACAATATTACAGGCATCTGACTGGCACAATATTACAGGCCTCTGACTGGCACAATATTCCTGGCCTCTGACTGGCACACTATTACAAGCATCTGACTGGCATAATATTACAGGCATCTGACTGGCACAATATTACAGGCATCTGACTGGCACAATATTCCTGGCCTCTGACTGCACACTATTACAGGCATCTGACTGGCATAATATTACAGGCATCTGACAGGCACCATATTCCTGGGCTCTGACAGGCACAATATTCCTGGGCTCTGACAGGCACAATATTCCTGGGCTCTGACAGGCACAATATTCCTGGTATCTGATTGGCACAATATTATTGGTATCTGACTGGCACAATATTACTGGTATCTGACTGGCACATTATTACTGGGCTCTGACTGGCACAATATTGCAGGCATCTGACTGGCACAATATTACTAGGCTCTGACTGGCACAATATTACTGGGCTCTGACTGGCACAATATTACTGGCATCCGAAAGTTACAATATTACTGGCATCTGAATGGCACAACAATTATGGCATATGTGTGTGTGTGTGGGGGGGGGGGGGGGTAACATTAGAGGTACAGGATTGAGGAAGTTGGCTCCATCTAGCCCAGTCTTGGATCATCTCCAGGGTATGGTTCCATTTTGATGTTTAGTTTTTGTTCTTGATATTTTTTGTCGTTTACGATGGTTGTGAGACGACATATAATAGCATGGCCCATGCTAGGTTACTACATGTGTATATTTGTATTCATAGACCTGCTGAAAATGTGGAGAATGTGTGTAATGCATGTTCGCACTCAATAAAGTGTTGGAAAATAAACTTGTATTTAGATGCATTTTACTTTAATTACATAAGTATTTTCATAACAAACAATACATGTCCTTGGGGGGTAAGGGTTTCTTTAACTAATCTAGTAGAAGAGACTCGAGTGCTAAAATCCACGGGTTAGGGGGCGCAAATTACTTGCCTTGCCCCGGGTGCTGACAACCCACGCTACGCCACTGCCCGGAGTAGTTGTGGTTGGGTCCTGAGGTCGCTTTTTAGTGGGGGGGACGACGTGTTGAGGTTTCACCCTGCATTATTATTGTCATCGTTTGTATACAAGCAAAGTATAAATGACAGAAAGAATAGAAACAAAATGTAGGCACAGTTGGGAGTGTTAGATGGAGCAGAGATTAGTGCGTGAATGCAGATAAAGGCATTACTACTGAATGAAAGGAAGGTATTTTTCACTCTGCATGCACACGTGTGTCAGGTTTCTATTTGACAGCAAGAAAAACAAGTCAGGTAAATGCCATTCGTTCATTAGCTGTAGAACATAGATTACGACTTGCTGAGCATCATGGGATATGTGGTTCCCCAACATCTGCAGTGCTTTGCCATCACTGATCTAAACCACCAATGTATTAATCCTCTTAGTCCCACACAGGGGCGTTGCTAGGTCTTCGGATGATCTGGGGCTAGAGCCCAGATGAGCTCAGTCACACACAGGGGCGTACCTAGAGCATTTGGCACCCGGGGCGGACCCTGAGTGTTGCACCCCCCACCCCCCCACCCCATAATAAAAATGTAAGAAAACACCCACAAATTTTTCAGTGTTTGAAAATTGTACAATTATAGATACCAGGAATATTGTGCCACTCAGAACCCAGTAATATTGTGCCAGTCAGATACCAGTAATATTGTGCCTTTCAGATACCAGTAATATTGTGCCAGTCAGATACCAGGAATAGTGTGCCATTCAGAGCCCAGTAATATTGTGCCAGTAAGATACCAGTAATATTGTGCCACTCAGAGCCCATTAATAGTGTGCCAGTCAGATGCCTGTAATATTTTGCCAGTCAGAGCCCAGTAATAGTGTGCCAGTCAGAACCCAGTAATATTGTGCCACTCAGAACCCAGTAATATTGTGCCACTCAGAGCCCAGGAATATTGTGCCACTCAGAGCACAGTAATATTGTGCCAATCAGATGCCCAGTAATATTGTGCCACTCAGAACCCAGTAATATTGTGCCACTCAGAACCCAGGAATATTGTGCCACTCAGAACCCAGGAATATTGTGCCAATCATAGCCCAGTAATATTGTGCCACTCAGAACCCAGTAATGTTGTGCCACTCAGAGCCCAGGAATATTGTACCATTCAGAGCCCAGTAATATTGTGCCACTCAGAACCCAGTAATATTGTGGCAATCATAGCCCAGTAATATTGTGCCAATCATAGCCCAAGAATATTGTGCCACTCAGAACCCAGTAATATTGTGGCAATCATAGCCCAAGAATATTGTGCCACTCAGAACCCAGTAATATTGTGCCAATCATAGCCCAAGAATATTGTGCCACTCAGAACCCAGTAATATTGTGCCAATCATAGCCCAAGAATATTGTGCCACTCAGAACCCAGTAATATTGTGCCAATCATAGCCCAAGAATATTGTGCCACTCAGAACCCAGTAATATTGTGCCAATCATAGCCCAAGAATATTGTGCCACTCAGAACCCAGTAATATTGTGCCAATCATAGCCCAGTAATATTGTGCCACTCAGAACCCAGTAATATTGTGCCACTCAGAACCCAGTAATATTGTGCCAATCATAGCCCAGTAATATTGTGTCACTCAGAACCCAGTAATACCCACACACACCTAGACACCCTGACACACACACACCTAGACACCCATACACAGTCACACTTTTTTTTTTTTACGTACCTTACACTTGCTCCGTCATCCAGGACCTTCTGCCGGATGTCCGTCCACCTGACATCCGGCAAGCAGCTGACACAGCGCGACGGGGGCGGAGCTTGCCCCCGTCGCTCTGTGATCTCTATGGCCAGGAGGAGAGGCTAGGGAGCGAGCTCCCTATAGCAGCCTCTCCTCCCGATCGGCCCTCACCCCCGCGTGAGGTTAATCCTCCGATTCTGGGACTATGTCCCAGACGGAGGAAAGCTCACAGGGGGATTTTTTTTTTTTATATTTATAGCCCTGGAGTCTCGGGGCTAAAGAATACTTTCTCTCCATTCGGGGCTATGAAGGGGGGACTCGGGGCTATAGCCCCAGTAGCCCACCCCTAGCGACGCCTCTAGTCCCACACAATGGAGAAGAAAATGGTTTAAAACGAGCACTGGCATGGCACAATATTACTGGGCTCTGACTGGCACAATATTTCTGGGCTCTGACTGGCACAATATTACTGGGCTCTGAGTGGCACAATATTCCAGGGCTCTGACTGGCACACTATTACTGGGCTCTGACTGGCACAATATTACTGGGCTCTGAGTGGCACAATATTCCTGGTCTCTGACTGGCACACTATTCCTGGGCTCTGACTGGCACACTATTACTGGGCTCTGACTGGCACACTATTACTGGGCTCTGGCTGGCACAATATTCCTGGGCTCTGGCTGGCACAATATTACTGGGCTCTGACTGGCACACTATTACTGGGCTCTGACTTGCACAATATTACTGGGCTCTGACTGGCACAATATTCCTGGAATCTGACTGGCACACTATTACTGGGCTCTGACTGGCACAATATTCCTGGTATCTGACTGGCACACTATTACTGGGCTCTGACTGGCACACTATTACTGGGCTCTGACTGGCACAATATTCCTGGGCTCTGACTGGCACAATATTCCTGGGCTCTGACTGGCACACTATTACTGGGCTCTGACTGGCACACTATTACTGGGCTCTGACTGGCACAATATTACTGGGCTCTGACTGGCACACTATTACTGGGCTCTGACTGGCACAATATTCCTGGTATCTGACTGGCACAATATTACTGGGCTCTGAGTGGCACAATATTCCTGGTATCTGACTGGCACAATATTACTGGTATCTATAATTGTACAATTGTCACCTCGTGGGGCTCCTGTGTGTTGCATAATTAATGGCGGTCCCATGTGTGCATAATTATGGGGCGCTTGTGTGTGGCATAATTATCGAGCCCCATTTGTGGCATAATTAAGGGACTCTTTTGTGTGGCATAATTAAGGGACTCTTTTGTGTGGCATAATTATGGGGCTCGTGTGTGTGTGTGTGTGTGTGTGTGTGTGTGTGTGTGTGTGTGTGTGTGTGGCATAATTATGGGGCACCTGTGTGTGTGGCATAATTAATTGGGCAGAGGTGAGGCATAAATAGTGGGGCTCTGGTGTGGCATAATTTATGGGGCTCTGGTGTGGCATAATTCATGGGGCTCTGGTGTGGCATAATTTATAGGGCTCCTGTGTGTGGCATTGTTATGGGGCTCCTGTGTGTGGCATAGTTATGGGCTCCTGTGTGTGGCATAGTTAATAGGCCATCTAACTGGCATTACTAAGGAATCTGTTTGGCATTGTATTGGAGGAAATCCAGGGGGGTGACACCATGAGTTTCCACACCGGGTGACACCAACCCTAGTGACGCCACTGATAAGCGCCATGTTGATTGCACACCTATGACAAGTTAACTCGTCATTCTGGTAAGCCGGCAGTGCACTCCGTGAGCACCGACATCCGCTGTGTAACAGATCCAGGACTCTGCCTCACAGGGCAGTCATCCTGGAGCTGATCCGCTGTTTCAAGCGAGTGCGGTGCTCAGTCACCGAGGCCAAATGCAAATTAGATGGCAAAGTCAATGTTTTCAAAGAGAGTCCTTGCCTCAAATTCGCTTCCTGTACTTAACATGCTGATTGTGAAGTACAGTACAATAAGTGAAAAATGTCCTGCAAAAAAAAAAAAAAAACTAACACTTCCCATCCCTTCCTGATCAGTTTGTTACTGTGACTCGTTTACTTCCTACTTTATGGCATTCATTTTGTTTTGTCATATCATTATTTTTTTAAAATTTTAAAGCATTTATTTCTAAATATATTTTAAGATATTCATTTAACTACAGATAACCCCTGCATGCCCAAACTGATGGCTCTGACAAGTGTGTTATACTGGTCAGAGGTTTTCTTCTGTTTCATATTTGTTTTGGGGGGGTTTTGGTCTGGGACCCTATATTTTTCTTTTTATTATTTAGTGAGTTGTGATAAGTAGATTAGTGTTAGCGTTGTACTAGTTGTCTATAATAGTATTGGGAAAATAGTTAAAAAAACATGTTTGTTTGTTTTTTAAGTTTTCCCCCCTCTTCTATGCATATATTTTTGAATACAACATTTTAGATTATTTATATGTACAGGGTACCCAAAGAAAACTCTAATTGACCTTTAAAAAACATCATATAACTTGTATTGGTGTGCTAAATGACAGAGAGGAAAATTGATTGAGGCTGGGTCCCAGGAAATTGAGGACATATGGTCATCCTATGTGGGCTCCCTGGTATTGGTGCCCAGGGCCGCCATCAGAAATTTCAGGGCCACTTACTGTAATATTATTATACTCATTACCCACATTGCCCATCCAAGACTTAATATGCCACAGACAGTTTTCCCCATTAATATGCCACACTCAGTGTGCCCATTAATATGCCACAGCCAGTATGCCCATTAATATGCCACATCCAGTATGCCCATAAACATGCCACAGCCAGTATGCCCATTAATATGCCACATCCAGTATGCCCATAAACATGCCACAGCCAGTATGCCCATTAATATGCCACATCCAGTATGCCCATAAACATGCCACAGCTAGTATGCCCATTAAAATGCCACAGCCAGTAAGCTCATTAATATGCCACAGCCAGTATGCCCATTAAAATGCCACAGCCAGTAAGCTCATTAATATGCCACAGCCAGTATGCCCATTAAAATGCCACAGACATTATGCTCATTAATATACAACCGCCAGTATACTCATTAATATGCCACAGCCAGTATGCCCATAAACATGCCACAGCCAGTATGCCCATTAAAATGCCACAGCCAGTATGCCCATTAAAATGCCACAGCCAGTAAGCTCATTAATATGCCACAGCCAGTATGCCCATTAAAATGCCACAGACATTATGCTCATTAATATACAACCGCCAGTATACTCATTAATATGCCACATCCAGTATGCCCATTAATATGCCACAGCCAGTATGCCCATTAATATGCCACAGCCAGTATGCCCATAAACATACCACAGCCAGTATGCCCATAAACATACCACAGCCAGTATGCCCATTAAAATGCCACAGCCAGTAAGCTCATTAATATGCCACATCCAGTATGCCCATTAATATGCCACAGCCAGTATGCCCATTAATATGCCACATCCAGTATGCCCATTAATATGCCACAGCCAGTATGCCCATTAATATGCCACAGCCAGTATGCCCATAAACATGCCACAGCCAGTATGCCCATAAACATACCACAGCCAGTATGCCCATTAAAATGCCACAGCCAGTAAGCTCATTAATATGCCACAGCCAGTATGCCCATTAAAATGCCACAGACATTATGCTCATTAATATACAACCGCCAGTATACTCATTAATATGCCACAGAGAGTATGCCCATTAATATGCCACAGACAGTATGCCCATTAAAATGCCACAGCTAGTATGCCCATTAAAATTCCACAAACAGTATGCTCATTAATATACAACCGCCAGTATACTCATTAATATGCCACAGAGAGTATGCCCATTAATATGCCACAGACAGTATGCCCATTAAAATGCCACAGCTAGTATGCCCATTAAAATTCCACAAACAGTATGCTCATTAATATACAACCGCCAGTATACTCATTAATATGCCACAGAGAGTATGCCCATTAATATACCACAGCTAGTATGCCCATTAATATACCACAGCTAGTATGCCCATTAAAATGCCACAGAGAGTATGCCCATTAATATACAACCGCCAGTATAATCATTAATATGCCACAGCTAGTATGCCCATTAATATACCACAGCTAGTATGCCCATTAAAATGCCACAGCCAGTATGCCCATTAAAATGCCACAGACAGTATGCTCATTAATATACAACCGCCAGTATAATCATTAATATACCACAGCTAGTATGCCCATTAAAATGCCACAGAGAGTATGCTCATTAATATACAACCGCCAGTATACTCATTAATATGCCACAGAGAGTATGCCCATTAAAATGCCACAGCCAGTATGCCAATTAACATGCCACAGCCAGTATACCCATTAAAATGCCACAGCCAGTAAGCTCATTAATATGCCACAGCTAGTATGCCCATTAAAATTCCACAGCCAGTATACTCATTAATATACCGTATTTGCTCGATTATAAGACGACCCTGATTATAAGACGACCCCCCAAACTTTGGATATTCCTTTAGGAAAAAAACTAAAAGCCTGAATATAAGACTACCCTATAGGAAAAAAGTTAAACTTGTATATATTCACATGTAAATTGTTTTTTTAATAAAAAATGATGA
Source organism: Pelodytes ibericus (assembly GCA_036172795.1). Classification (NCBI taxonomy): domain Eukaryota; kingdom Metazoa; phylum Chordata; class Amphibia; order Anura; family Pelodytidae; genus Pelodytes; species Pelodytes ibericus. The sequence continues at coordinate 207,042,886 of CM069861.1, forward strand.
TATCAAAAAATGTATTTCTAGTTTTTATTTCTTTTTATGTGCCAATGCTGCCTTTCTCTTTCCCTTGCCCCCATTTTTCTCTCTCTCCCCCCTCCCCTTGCCTGTCTCTTAACCCCTTCCCTCCCCTTGTCTCTGTCTCTTAACCCCTTCCCTCCCCTTGTCTGTCTCTTAACCCCTTCCCTCCCCTTGTCTCTGTCTCTTAACCCCCACCCTCCCCTTGACTCTGTCTCTGCCCCCCTCCCTCCCCCCTGTCTCTCTGTCCCCCCTGTCTCTCTGTCCCCCTCCCTCCCTCCCCCTGTCTCTCTGCCCCCCTCCCTCCCTCCCCCTGTCTCTCTGCCCCCCCTCCCTCCCTTCCCCTTACCTTGATCCCTGGTGGCTAGTGGGGGCAGCCGGGGGATGTCTGCACGATACTTGCAGACATCCTCCATGTTGATTCCACGGTGATATCTAATGGCTGCTTCATGAAAACTGATGAAGAGGAAGGCAGACCACCTCATGTGTACTCCCTCTCACCAATGTCACTGATTGTAGAGAACCCTGGGAAATAATTTCCACTATAAAACTCAGGAGAACTGTAACTTGTTTTAAAATAAACATAAGCTTATTTCACGCATGTTAAAACGGACACACAACACGTCGGAAATAAAATATGTGGAACTGCCCCTTTAAAAATATTCCATATATTGACACGTTTGTTATAAAACACATATATTCTAATCTATTTTTCTTTGTTTTCATTGTAGACATTAAGCTGAAGAAATGATTCCTGTTGATCCAGTAACGATACTCCTATCAGTAATTCTATGTATAGGTATCTGGTATTTCTACTATGGTCGAAGTACAAGTGTTTGCCCAAATTACCCCCCAGGACCGAAACCTTTACCAATCATTGGCAACATGCACATGTTGGATCTGAAGAAACCTTTCAGTACAATTCATAAGGTAACGGTTTAAAATCCACAATGATTTACCCCTTTTTCTTAATCAAGTAAGCCGCCTCACTCAGTACAATGCAACCTCCGACCGCGGGGGGGGGGGGGGGGGGGACTTTGGCTTATTTTAGGACATTTTGGACGCACCTCTTATATTTTTTAAAATGATATTTTTAAATTTTCCATAAAATGTGAAATAATAAGTATGTATATTATAATAATATATAAATATAACATGAATAAAAAAAAAATTAAATTGTATTTTTCAATAATAATTATTATTATTGTTTTCCTTTTATATAGTGTGTGTGTGTGTGTGTGTGTGTGTGTAACATATACAAATATATGAATTTGTATTAAAAATAATATTACATGTTAATAAAATAATAATAAAACATAAAAAATGGAAATATACTATTTAAAAATGTTTTTTAAAAAATGTATTAATGTTATATAAATTATTATAAAATATTTAATTAATATTTAAAATGTTATAGCAAAAAGCTGGAGAATTTAAAATGCCCAGAATTCGGATATTGTAGCCAAATGCAGTACAATTTTTGGTGCTGTCAGCCCTTTGTGAGAAGGGGAAATTCATAGAAATCCCTCTAGATTGTTGGCACTATATAAATATATGTTAATGTAATGTATATTGTTATTTGTTGTTAGAAATATTGTTATGAGTTAAGAAAGTACAAGTGAAATATACATTTAATATCAATGCCTTTGTTGAAATGTAGGGAAATATTCTCTAAAAGTTAGGTGCAGGTGAGTTGAGATGAACATTTCATCTCACCAACTTAACTATGTATTGTGGAGAGACAAATCTGAGGACATGAATCTTTATAGAGAAATTTGGTTCACTTTTGGCTCTGCCTCAGCTGTGAAGCAGAGCTGGTGGGGAGGTTGGCATGCTCTGACAGTGTCAGGGTTTGCACAGCCAATCAGAGCAGAGGCTCGCCTGATCAGGATCTGAAGGTAGAAGGGGTCACTCTCTACTACTCCAGTGAGAGACACCTTATTTTAACATGGGATTAGAGGAGATCGAGTACAACCCCAGGACTTGTCAATGCACTGTCGGGACTTGCCAACACATCCCAGGACTTGCCAACGCACCTCATTACTAGCCAATATACCCAAGGACCTGCCAATACATACTCCAGGACTTGTTGATTCACCCTCCATGACTTGCTAATGCACCCTCCATGACTTGCTAATTCACCCTCCAAGACTTGCTAATGCACCCTCCATGACTTGCTAATGCACCCTCCAAGACAAGCTAATGTGCCCTCCAGGACTTTCCATTTCTTCCTGGTGCCTAGTGAGGCAGCTGAAGGACGCTTGACGCTCAAAGACATCCTCACATGCTCTCATTGAGCCTGAATGACGGGAGGTCACGTGACCGCAGCTTTTCAGCTCACAGGACCTGGCATAACAATCGGACGATCCAGGTCCCATGCAGTCCTGCGGTGAACCTAGATCCTTTTTCTTATAATCAGGGTCTAGGACTCTTCTTCGCCGCATCTTCGTCGCTGACAGTTCAGCGCGGCAGTTAGAACGCTGAACTGTCAGCAATGAAGTATAACGCGGCCGTTTCACCGCGGCTGCAGCTATGTAAGAGCTGACAGTTCAGCGCTGAACTGTCAGCTCTTACAAATCTAAAAGTAAAACGAAAATAACCCCCGCTAATAAATGATCCCCCCCCCCAATAGTAACACTAAACACTAAACCCCAATACTAACACTAAAATTAACCCCAATAAAAAAATTAACCCCCTAAACCCTAATACTAACCCCCCACCCCTAATACTAAAATTAACCCCCTAAACCCTAATACTAACCCTAATACTAACCCTAATACTAACCCTAATACTAACCCCCGACCCCTAATACTAAAATTAACCCCCTTAACTCTAATACTAACCCCCGACCCCTAATACTAAAATTGACCCGCTAAACCCTATTACTAACCCTAATACTAACCCCACGACCCCTAATAGTAAAATTAACCCCTAACACTAAACACTAACACTAAACCCCAATACTAACACTAAAATTAACCTCAAAACTAAAATTAACCCCCTAAACCCTAATTCTAACCAAACAAAAATCGGTAAAATACTTACCTTTAGCGATTAAATGTCCCGCGATGAAATCTCCAGCGACGATCTGTCTTGTGCTGTAGAGTCGGCGGTGAAGCGGCTGCGCGGAAGCAGCCGCGATGAAGAGTCCCATCCCCTTATAATCAGACCTCAATTTGAGTTATCTTTTCAGACCATTTATTCTGAGCAAAATCTTGTGTTCTATTCAAGCAGATGCGGCAGCTTTGCATACAGACGTGCTAGCTTTCTTTTTGTTTTGTGTTACCTGGTTTCTTAAACGTCAGGCATCCCACTGCACTAAAATATTAAAACAGGCGCATTCCACAACTATTACAAAATATTTGAACACTTCTCAGTGTTGGGTCTGTATTCGGGAGCATAGAGCAGGGTACAAATAACTGTGCCACAAGGATGGTGCAGATGAGCCAGGTTTTTATGCAGGCAGCAGAGAAGCCAAAAAGGGGACAAGCCAGAGTTGGGGTATGTAGCACAGGATCAAAAACGGGAAACAAGCCGGGTCAGGATGAGAGAGGTCAGAGAAGTCCAGGAACAAGCCGAGGTCAGGTATTAGAAGGTCAAACACAGAATCAGGTCATCTCTGGAGGGAAAAGGGAACCAAGAAGGACGAACCAAGCTTAGCAGCTCAATATACAAGAAAAGAAGGAAGTGTGTGAGGGGTTTATATAGGGCTGTCAGTACAGGCCTCGCCCTTCAGCCCAGGTAGTTCCTCCCCCTCTCCATAGGTCTCCATGGGACACTTTGGGGAAGTGTCAGCCTCCTCCCCCACCCCTCCTGCATCCACCAATGCAAGGGCGCCATCAGGTACAGAGACACGCCCCCTCTGCAAGGGGAAGCACGCTTTACTCGCGCCCTGCGTGTAACTCGAGACTGGGTATGTGGCCTACCAGGCGATAGCGCGATCACCCGGCATGATACCAGAGTAGCAGGGGACCCTGGAGATGGTAAGTGACCCCTGCATAGTGGGTGAGAGGGCCCAGGATCATAATGTTTCATTTATGTTGCAATTTGTGCTTACTTTATTGTATTATTTTCTATATATTTTCTATGGTTTTCTTTGTAGCTCTCTGAGAAATACGGCTCAGTCTTCAGCATTCAGATCGGAACTGAGAAAATGGTGGTGCTGTGCGGCTATGAGACGGTAAAAGATGCTCTGGTTAATTACGCCGAGGAGTTTTCTGGAAGACCAAAAATTCCAATATTTGATGATCTAGTTAAGGGACACGGTAACTGGAATTAAATATATATCTATTTTACATTATAGAGAGACCTTTTGGTGAAGGTAATGGGGAGCACAAAGTTCAGAGGACTTTTTTTCCACAGAAATGTGAAGATGTGTTTAAAGGGACAGTATCACCTCAACATGGATTATCCTGTGAATGTAAAGAATGCAAAATTATTGAGAATCAGCTATACACTGTGTTAACATAAATACAAGCAAATACCTAAAATAGGAGAAAAATGTGTTTTAAATGTATCTGTGGTGTCTCCTAGACATGTGCATTCGTTTTCGGACGAAAATAGCATTTTCTTCCATTCGTATGAATAACGAAAATGATAAACGAAATCCGAATGAACGAAGGATAAATAAACGAAAATCATTCGTCCATTCGTTCATTCGGATGCTGACAGCCATTCTGATATGTTGAATTCGAATTTAGTCTCAATTTCGGCTTAAGTTATTGTCATCTAATGCTATTGGCATTCCATAAACCGAAATAGAGGTGAAATAGAGTCGGAATTCATACGAATTGAGATAAATAAAATCTTCGTCCGAACGGACGAAAATGAAATGAAAATTTTCGTTTTGCCCATCTCTAGTTGTCTCCTGCTTATGACATCACCTGTGGCTTGTTATGCAAATGTACTGGTTTCCAATGAGAATTGTGTAAAATCATTATTAACCCACAAGTAACATAGTAACATAGTAACATAGTAATTTAGGTTGAAAAAAGACACAAGTCCATCAAGTTCGACCCTTCTACATATCATTCCAGCGTTTTGATGCAAAAGAAGGCAAAAACCCCTAAGGAAGCTATTTTGAATTTTGCCTCCTGGGGGAAAAATTCCTTCTTGACTCCAAAAGGGCAATCAGATTTCTCCTTGGATCAATAAGCTCTATTATTAATGCTCATTCTATTATTAATACCCCTGTATGTTCTGCTTTTCAAAAAAAAACATCTAGATCATTTTTAAATGCATCTATTGTATTTGATAGCACTACCTCTCTTGGCAGTGAGTTCCATAACTTTATTGTCCTAACCGTAAAGAATCCCTTCCTTTGCTGCCTATGAAATCTTTGCTCTTCCAGTCTGAGGGGGTGACCTCTTGTTCTTTGTACCTTTCTGTTAATCAACAGGTCCCTGGAGAGCTCTTTATATTGGCCCTGCACATATTTATATAATGTTATCATATACCCTCTAAGACGACTTTTTTCTAACGTATACTGTATTTATCGGCGTATAACACACACTTCTTCTCCCTGAAAATAGGGGGGAAATGATGTGTGTGTGTTATACGCCGATATAATGAAAAAAAAATAAAAAACTTACCTCGTTCCTGCTCTGTCCCCCGGTGCTCTGAAGCTGCGTGGCTGTGAGTGAAGCGTTGTGCGCTCCCCTCAAGCCGCGCGGTCAACAAAGTGTGTTTTTTTTATACAAACTTTATTGTTCCGCCCGGCTGGAGGGGAGCTCACAACGCTTCCCTCACAGCCACGCAGCTTCAGAGCACTGGGGGACAGAGCAGGAACGAGGTAAGTGCTGGGGTCTGGGGGAGGAGGGTGGCATAACGAGCATACTAAGGGGCAATATCCTGGCATATTGGGGACAATATCATGGCATATTAAATGGCATATTGGGGGCAATATCCTGGCATATTAAAATGGCATATTGGGGGCAATATCCTGGCATATTAAATGGCATATTGGGGGCAATATCCTGGCATATTAAATGGCATATTGGGGGCTATATCCTGGCATATTAAAATGGCATATTGGGGGCAATATCCTGGCATATTAAATGGCATATTGGGGGCAATATCCTGGCATATTAAATGGCATATTGGGGGCAATATCCTGGCATATTAAAATGGCATATTGGGCTTCAAAGTTCTTTATTTGAAATTTAAGTTTTTTTTCCTGAAATTTCCTTCTTAAAATGAGGTGCGTGTTATACGCCGGCGCGTGTTATACGCCGGCGCGTGTTATACGCCGATAAATACAGTAAATGCAATTTTTTAAGTCTCTCTTCATAACTAAGATCCTCCAATCCCCTTATTAATTTTGTAGCCCTCCTTTGCACTTTTTCTAGTTACTTAATATCCTTTTTATGGACTGGTGCCCAGAATTGTACTGCAAGTGATGTCATAAACGTATAATCTATATGCACAGTATTAACAAAGTTCATTTAATAATGCACAGATGACTGTGGTGAACTGACAATAATAAAATATAGGGGTTTATTTCTGAGAGAGGTTGTTGCAGGGAATTGAGAAGTGAATTTCAAAGTTATGGCCAAAGTTGGAAAAAGTCTCCAGTTCAGCTACACTTCAAACTCTGTTATTTTGGCCTAAATTTTGCAGTACCCTTTTCAGTTCCCAGCAATTCGATTTTTATTGAAGCAAGCCGATGAATAGTGAATAGTGACCTGTGAATAGTGTATTCGAAATCGAAAATAATCCCCTGACTTGCCCAGGTTTTTAGCTCACCTATAAATGCCTGATTTTCACTATTCTCTTGTGAGTTCTCCACAGTTCACTGTTTTGTCAATAGTCACCCCTTTAATAAAGCATGCATATTCTTCCCAACTCCTCAGATTTACACACACTTTGATCCCAAATTTATAACGATCCCAAGGCTTCATCCTCCAGTGATGGGTGAATGGGTGATTTTTGCGCATGATCAGATGTATCCGCATGCATGGCTGGTTTGCTATAGTGAGTGGCTGCACTGCTGCGTATGTGCAGAAGTAATGACACTCCCCATTCCGAGCAACTCCTCTTGGCTTCCCACATTGACTTTGGAGATGCCAATGCTCAACTATCTTATTGATAGCTGAATGGGGAAATTAAGGCCAATGCAAGCCATGGTGCTACCGTGGAACTACACTTCCTGTATTAAAGGATCAACTACCAGCTATCCACAAAAGGAGAAGCATGGACAATTGGCAGGGTGGCCAGGCGGGAAGCTGTTTCCACATGCTGTGGAACCTCAAACTCCCTTCCTGTTCCCAGACTGCCCCCTCTGATAGTCGGGAGTCTGCCATATATAATTACAAACCTCAGGTGCTACAATGTTTCTGGGGAAGGTAGTAACATCTCCGAACCAGGCTCCCAAAGTATTGTGGTGCCACTGAGTTTCCTTATTTAGTGAACAGAGCTCCCTGTAGGCTCCTCTGGTACCTCCTAATCGGCTTCTTGTACATGGATGTTGTCAAACTATGTACATGTTATGTAACATAAGATTTACAACGTTATGTTAGTGAATTGTAATAATTCCCCCTCATGTGTTACTAATAGTTTTATAAACCGCTCAGGTATTATTTTTTCCTGCAACGAGAACTGGAAAGTGATGAGAAGATTCACTCTGACAACGCTGCGGGATTTTGGCATGGGAAAGAAAATAATAGAAAACAATATAAATGAAGAATCTGCGTCTTTAATACAGAAGTTTAACTCTTACAAAGGTCAGCGCTCAAATGCACAGATTATTTTATTTGTGGTACGATTATCTTTTGAATTAACCATCAATGCTCTTTCTTTGGTATTTTGCAGGATTTTGGTTAGACTGCCAGTCAAATCCACTTTATTTAGCAGTTTTTTTACTTATATGAAATGGGGGCAACGCAATATCTGCCATCTAGCTGAAATAGCAAATAGGGTTATGTATAACGATTAATTGTGGTGCAAAGTACTAAAAGTGATACAATCAGAAGGGACGTTCTATATTTTTTTCGTGGTGACCTCTCCGTTTTTAGAACTCTGACTCACAATTGGGTCAACCTTAATTTTGAGACTAAGACACATTCGGCACCTGATCAAAAGCCCAGGTTCGTATCTTCTTGCAATGGAATGCAATGGGGGACTAGAACTATGAGTGGGTCACACAAGAGGCTACTAAATGGATGACTTGCATGCAGATTCCCTGACACAGATGGGCCTATTCACTAAAATTCGACTTTGGAGGTCAAAATTTTCATTTTCAAATTCGGCACTCAGGTGCCAAATTTGACTTAGTCTCAACATGAAAGTTGACCTCCAAAGAGGTATTCTCAGAATGTTAGTGAATAGGCTCAAATGTTTCTTTACACATAACTCCCAACGTCTTTGCTATATACTATCACCTCTACCAGTACATTGAGGAGCCCTATTTATTTTTAGACTCAACATTGCCTTGACCCTGTAATGCAGTTGTGAGTCTTTTGTACATTATTAAGTGGGACCTTTTCTTCCTGGTGTCTTCTACCTACAAATACAGAATTTCCTTACACTATCAGATGTTGAAGGGCATGATTTCCAGTATCTTGTAACATGCCAGATTTTCCCAAGAACATCTGGGTTTTCCAGCCATTCCAGCCATTCAAAATATTCAAATAAAATTACACTTTCATTTTAATTTACCGAAGTTTAATCACACTTTATGAAGCATTCCATTGGTCTGGATCTCCGAGATACACACCATACTTTAGTACCTAGAAATCACGGATACCAGAGGAGGGAACGGAGGCAGCGGAATCTGCAAACCATGCTATGCAAAATGTTTATTTTTGCTCTATCAAAGTACCTTTATTTGCATGACTTAACCTTCTTCTTTCCTTCCAGGAAAACCTTTTGACAACACAGAGATCTTGAACGCTGCGGTCGCCAACATAATTATGTCTATACTCATCGGTCATCGTTTTGATTATGACGATCCAACAATTTTGAGGCTCATGCAACTGATGAGTGAAAATATAAAACTTGTGGGATCTCCGATGGTGCTTGTAAGTACGAATGGGTAGGGAATGATGTTTTAGTCTTCGTGCGTCCACCTGTGGGCATTCGCGTGGTTATTTTATGTGTGGTCCTTCAGAAACTGATCAATTACTGACCATGTAGATGAACTGCGGCAGGGTTCAGGCTAAGGGGACTATTCACTAAAAATCGACAATGGCAAGAGGAGGTCGAATAGGGAGGTCGAATTTGTCTTAGAAAAAAATTAAAATTAGCACACCTAATGCTATTCACGAAAACTAAATTGACCTCCATCTCCACCCACCATGCCAAAGTCCAACTTGGACTGCCATGTCGAACTCCCCTCAAGGGCACCCCTCAGAGCCAGAGGAAAATTTAATATTATTGTATAGGGACACATCATGATAGCTGGGGGGGGGGAGGGGGTGTATGAACTGGCCCGAAACCTTTGAGCAGCTCCATGCCCTGATTATTTTATGGATGGGTGCCAGGGCTTTTTGCTTTGGACCCCCATCTGTATTACACTTGCCCAGTTCCCAGCCCTGTTTATTATATGGGTAGCTGAGGCAACTTGCCCTGGTCCATTATATGTGTTAGGAGACAGGGGATTTCAATTGTATTTATAATTTTTATGACATATAAAGGAGACTGACTGGGTGAGATCAGTAAATAAGCAAGACTCAACTGTGTTTGTATCATGGAACCAAAGCAGAAGAGATACACATACCGAGACCTCTAGTGGCAACAAATGTAAACATCATCTCATCACACATGACTGCATATCGCATAATTCTCCAATCTGCAGCAGAGTATAATCATGACAAATGCAACCTAGTGTGCCCCTACTCTCACCATGTGATTTCTATGACTTAAAGTGACGTGAGCTGGAGTCTTGTAAAGCTGCCTTGCAGTAATTCATTAAACGTGGAGAACAAGGAACAGACTAATGATGATAGTAATCCAGGTGGCTGCTGCTGGGTAGCAGGCGGAGGATCCAGCATGCTCCATAGTTACATAGTAAATATGGTAGAAAACAAACATGTAGTCCATCAAAGTCAGGCCTTTTTCCCAGAAGAAGGAAAAAATTCATTAATTTCATCTTAAAGTGAAAAAAAAATCCTTCTTGACTGCAAGGCAGTACATCTTACCCATAATCAGAATTACCTAGTCTACTTTTACTCATGATAACCCTCCATGCATTTAATTGCTAAAAAAAAACAGCCAACCAATATTTGCCCCTACTGGGTGAATCCACCAAAACATCTCCATGTGATAGTTTATCCCACCAGTTAACTGCCCTAACAGTGACAAAAACCTTTTTGGTGCGAACGTTTCATTTAGCAAGAGATTTCCAGAAAGTGATCCAGTGACCTTGAACATATTTGTAAAGGGTTATCACGTTTCCTTGAATGCTTCTTTTCGCCAGAGAAAAAAATCCAAATTGGAAAGTGTTGTATTCCTTTAATCTATTTCATAGACCTTCTCTGAACCTGTTCCAATTCCGCTATATCCTTTTTTTATGTGCTGGTGCCCAAAACTGCACTATATATTCCAGGTTGATAAATGATTGATAAAAATGCTGAACAATGTTATGAGCCTTTGTAGTTATTACCACTGTATGTGTGGTAAATCGGCTGATGAAATGTTGTTGTTTTTTGACCCTATAAGCTAAACATTGTTTAGACTGAAACAGTAGAGACTAAAACATTATCGAAATGTTTATCGAAATACATTATGTGGACTTAATTGCAAGCAGAAGCATAAATTAGGAAATTCTAACTGTGTCACTACTGTCGTGATGACATTAGCTAGTAGCTAGATAGTTTAACTATTTCTTACTGAAAGTAGTTCATGTACATGCAAAAACAAAAACAGAAGTGATAAACAGGGACCACCACAGACACATGTAAAACATTTCAACAGGTCAATAGCACATTTCTGCAGACACAATGTATAGATGATTTTCATTTTCCTCTCTTTTCTACATTTACAGTTTTATGTATATATAGATGGATATGGAATCTATGTTTGTGCATGAATACATATACAAGTAAACTGTAGCCATAAGGGCACCGGACTAACCAGATGTCGGGAGTCACCTTGTGTCATCCTGCATGTAGCATGTTGTGATTATGTGGGCTCTGAGCTATAGTGTTACACAATTTCTTAAAGCTACATAAAAAACAATGTTGGGGGCTATTTACTAAAAGGTGAGTAGCAGGTGAGTTGAAGTGAATAGCAGGTGAGTTGAGGTGAGTAGCAGGTGAGTTGAAGTGAATAGCAGGTGAGTTGAGGTGAATAGCAGGTGAGTTGAGGTGAATAGCAGGTGAGTTGTGGTGAGTAGCAGGTGAGTTGTGGTGAGTAGCAGGTGAGTTGAAGTGAATAGCAGGTGAGTTGAGGTGAGTAGCAGGTGAGTTGAAGTGAATAGCAGGTGAGTTGAGGTGAATAGCAGGTGAGTTGAGGTGAATAGCAGGTGAGTTGTGGTGAGTAGCAGGTGAGTTGAAGTGAAAAGCAGGTGAGTTGAGGTGAGTAGCAGGTGAGTTGAAGTGAATAGAAGGTGAGTTGAGGTGAATAGCAGGTGAGTTGTGGTGAGTAGCAGGTGAGTTGAGGTGAGATGAACATTTCATCTCACCAAGTCAGCTATACATTGTGCAGGAACAAACCCGATGAGTTCACTTAGTGGGGGAATTAAACAAGTTTGTCCCTGCACAATATATAGCTGAATTGGTGAGATGAAATGTTCATCTCACCTCAACTCACCTGCTATTAATTTCAACTCACCTGCTATTCACTTCAAATCAAATACTATCCACTTTGATTCACCTGCTACTCACCTCAACTCACCTTTTTGTGAATAGCCCCTTATGTGAGCTAGAGAAATAATGGCTCCAAACATTTTACATGCCTATTTAGATACATATCCGCAATACACTGAAATGAGATCCACACACCCAGTACCTCTACCAAGTAGGCTTGGGCTCCCTTTTGTGAGGTCATGATGAGTCGCGTTTTAGAAAGTAACCCCACCCACTTTTAACCTCTGAACCCCCCCCCACCCCCCCCTCTGCATCACATGACCCTGCTCCAGGGCAGCTATGATATTGCACATCAATAAATGGTGTTATTTTTATTAAATCCCTTTTAGTTATACAACGCCTTTCCATCTGTGATGCGCTGGCTGCCTGGAACCCATAAAACCATTGCTCAAAACTTGGCTGAGATACAGGAGTTTATAAGGAAGACTTTTACCATCCACAAGGAACAACTGGACATCAATGACCAGAGGACTCTCATTGATATGTTTCTTGTCAAACAGAAAGAGGTATTGTATTGTCCAGAAAATCAGTCAGATATATACTTGTGATCATAACTCATTGGCCAAACCATGGTCCAAAGTAAGAGTACATCCCAACTGTGGTGTATAAACCAAATTGTATGAATAATGTGCACATACACATAAAAACTCTGGTCCGTCGACTTAAACAAACATTTATTCAGAGACAAAACAACAGCAACATACAAGTAATGACACACAATCTAAATAACTCGAACAACAACAATAACATCTAAACAACAATAGCAACTAAACCTTATAAGTAATAATCCTCAGATCTCACCCACACTTCACCAGGATAAAACCTAACCCGTGTCCGCGCACATGCACAGCCAGGAAAGAAAAGAGAGTAGTGAGAGATAGGGGGAGTGGTGGTCTCTTCCTAACTTGTAAAGGTATTGAATTACCTAATTACCATGTCAAAGGGTAAAGCTTATCCCCCTGTAAGAAAGGTTTACACGAGCTTGGTCACATGACCCCTGGTCACCATTAGTTTGATGACAGAATGTCACCACACCAACAATACATCTCATATTACACTATCTGGTGAGATGCTCAGAGAGATCATGTATCACCGGAATCTTAAGTTCAGTCCACAGTGTTGCGGGTTTTATTCATGGCAAGCGATGACTCAATTATAGTGAGATAAAATCCATACCATAAAACTTGATAACATGAGATTGCCTGAATGTATGTTTCCTGGTTATATAAACTCAGGGGCACCTAACGCCACATCTGATGACATAGCACATAGCCAAAGTATAATGCCTTGTATTTTGGCACCAAGGACATTCTGACATTCTGATGTGTCTCAGTGTTTTACTGCTTGCTTTTTCTTGTAATAGAGTGGACATGTCCCTGGTGAGTCCTGCTATATGTAAGGTGGAAACATTAGGTGCTGCGTTGTATGTATTTTCACATAAAAGATAAACTATATGGACAAAGTATTTTCAACATACCTGTTAATGGTTGAATTCAGGTGTTTCAATAAAAAACCATTGTCACAGGTGTATAAAATCAAGCACCTAGTCATGCAGTCTGCATTTACAAGCATTTGTGACAAAAAAATGGCTCATTCTGTAGAGCTCAGTGAATTCAAGCGTGGTACTGTGATAGTGTCAGGCCTCAGCCTGTTGGCAGGCTCATCCAAGCTGTTTACAGTAATTTTCATATCCTTTTGCTTTGCTCACTTGCTTATTAACTATGCTCGCTCCTGCTTTTGCTTCACTCTCTTGTTTTGCTTATTACATATGCTCCTTCCTAACCTTTGCTTTGTGTCTTTGTGCCTTGCTCCTTTCCTTGCTCAGCCACAGTGTGGCGCCGCAGCCCTTTCCTTGCTCGGCCACAGAGTGTCTTCAGGGTCCCTCCATTTCCCACCTTGGCTGAACTGGATACAAACAGCTGCTATCACAGGGACTTGGAATATGGCCCAAACTTGGGAGCCCAAGGTTCCTGGGGAGTGCAGTTACCCTGCACTGGGCAATGTGTCTCCACATCACGCCCAATATGTTCCAGAACACTAAGAGTATCATGTCATCCAGGACCTTGTTCATGGCAGAAAGGATGCCACCTTTGCAATATGTCAGCTTGTGAAATTTAATCCTTGCTAGATATTCCACAGTCAACGGTAAGTGGTATTTCTGGACATTGGAAACATTTTGGAAACTAGGTGGAAGACCAAGGAAAGTATCAGAGCGGGTCCACGAGGTGCAAAGGCCATGGTGGGTAAAAGTCACCAATGTTATGCTGATTCCATAGCTGAATAGTGCCAAACTTCCATTGGAATTAATATCAACACAAATACTGTGCGTCGGGAGCTTCATGGAATGGGTTTCCATGGCTGAGCATCTGCATGCAAACCTTACACCACCAAGTACAATGCTAAGCATCGGATCGAGTGGTGTAAAGCATGCTGCCACTGTACTCTGGAGGTTACCTCCCTGACTATGTTGTGCTGACTGTAAACATTGGTGGACAAGGGATAAAGGTATGGGGGTGTTTTTCCCCCTCTCCCTCACTGCAAAGTGCATACAAATGCTCACTCTCTGTTATACAAATCAAACTTTTTTTTATGAAACTCCTGACACTTTGCAGTGCGAGAGTTATTATACATGTCCCCCATTGTTTAATGAATAAAAGTAGGCACTGAAAAAAGTGTAACACATGCAGTCACAACTGTAGAATGGTAAAAATAAAAAATAAAAAGCCTTCATACAATTGTGTCCAAATTGGAAATCTTTATTAAATTAATTCTTTAAGAAAACTGGAGAGAGATAAAAAAAAAAAATGGGAAAATCCAATGGTGCAGTAAAATCACAAAGAAACATGGACCCCACTACATGAAGAAACTTATAGGTGTAAGGACAAAAAATGGGCACAGCTAATGTGATGAGAGCATGGAATTTAAGGGAAGCAGTCCAACAATGTAGGATAAGGTGGTGTTCCAATTCCTCTCAACACATTTTACTGCTACTTCATCAGGAGGTGCCCATCTTCTACCAAGGAGGCTGCAAGTGATAAAGTGAAATGTTTGGAGATCGTTCACCATTCCCCGTTTGTAAGGGCTGATAGTACACTTTTTCATTTCAACTTGTATTCATCAAACAATATTACACTATTTTTTGTTCATTTTATGTTTTGTGGTATAAGTGAATCTTGGTCTGGATGTGTATTAGACATGTGCAAAACTTAAATTTTCGTTTCGTTTTCGTCCATTCGGACGAAAATGTTATTTATTTTGTCTAAAAGTAATTTTGTTCATTACTGCATTTGTTTCAGACGAAATTCGTTCATTATTTTCGTTTCGTTTTTTTCGTTCGTACGAATCAATTGACCTACACATTCCATAAACCGAAAGTCTATAAACCAAACTTCGTTCAGCTTATAGACTTTCGGCTTATAGAATACATGTAATGCTATTGGCTTTCTATAAACCGAAATAGAGTCCCCATTTATAAGAAATTCTTATGAATGGGGACTCTAGTTCGGTTTATAGAAAGCCAATAGTATTACATGTATTCTATAAGCCGAAAGTCTATAAACCAAAGGTCGTTCGGTTTATAGACTTTCGGTTTATAGAATACATGTAATACTATTGGCTTTCTATTAACCGAACTAAAGTCCCCATTCATACGAATAGGTCAATTGACCTATTCGTATGAATGGGGACTCTATTTTGGTTTATAGAATAGCATTGTAATGCTATTGGTATTCTATAAACCGACTCTATTTCGGGTTATAGAATGCCAATAGCACGAATGAACGAATGTTTTTAGTTTATTAACCATTCGTTCCTTCGTCTTTCGTTAGTTTAGCATTTTCGTTATTCGTTTTTCGGACGAAAATGCTATTTTCGGACGAAAATGCATTCGTCCGAAAACGAATGCGCATGTCTAATGTGTATCACATCTTCCACGTATATTTATCTGTTTGGTTCAACCATCCTCAGAGCCTGTAATTCAACATGTTCTGTAAAATCTTAATTTTTAACTTGGTATAGCTTTTATGTTCAGTTTGCAAAATGATGAAAAATATCTCGGACACATTGTGGTCTATTCAGTGACCTGAGAGATAGGGTCTGGAGCCCCCCAAAAAATGCATCTTCCAAATGTTAAAGTGTATTCAAGTACTTTCAAAGTACTTTAAAATGCATATTTTACATTTTTACATTGCTTAAAATATAAAAAAAAACTATACTGTTAGATTAATTTGTTAAAGTACAACAGTTAACAGCTAAGTAAGCCAAATAAGTTAAGTTCACTGGCTAAGTAAGAGTGATTTTTTTTTTTTTTGCAGTAGGATCCAATGAGTCCCATTCATGGCCATTCATTGTATTGGGATTTCCTGATTTAGTGATGTCATATGAGAGTGTAACACACTGCAGGTCCCCACTGTGCAAGGCCATTAAATGTCTCAGTGAAACAGAAGCTTCATAAAATGATTTCTCCCAAGTCTCTATTTTGTTGACACAGACTATGGGTTATCTTTTGAATAGAACTTTTCAGTCAATAAAAAAATGTTATACAACAGGGAAAATTTTAAGATCACTATTTCCATTGAATTCTGCATCCTCCCGTCAATACAAGAGCAAATGACCTTTGATCTGTTATAGATATATAATTTATATCTAGATATAAAGGTTATAAAACACCCTGCTCTAGATTATGCCTGTGCACAGGGGCTTAACATAAAACACAGGGCCTGTTTGCAAAGGTTCCCTCAGGGCCCCCTGACTTCACCAAACAAAGTTTCAGTGCCACATTTGCCCCCAAACACATTGTCTGTGTCATATTTGTCCACAAACAACCTGTATGTGCCCCCCCAAAAAGCTTGTCTGTGCCATGTATTCCCCCAAGCTGCTTGCCAGTGTCATTGTTTGCCCCACAACAAGTCTGTTTGTGCCATCATTATCCCCAGTCAGCATGTTAGTGCTCCCCAGACAAAACATGTGTTTGCCATTGTTGTACCCAAGAAGTTTGTCAGTGCCCTCAACCAGCTTGTTTGTGCCATTGTTGTCCTCAAACAGCATGTCACTGCCCCAAACAGCTTTTATGTGCCATCTGTATATGTATAAACACAACAGTTACATGGTGCAACTAGCTGTCCTTACAAACTGAATTAACTCTATACCCAGTGAAATTATTATTCTACATGAGTCAATGGGAATATGAACCCTAATAATGTCTCGAATGGACTCCTATAAATTGTTTCTTATTAAACGGAAGTAACTATAATATCTTTCTATATCTCTTTCAGTAATCTATTTTTTTGACAGGAAAAGCCTAATCCTGAATTATATTACCACAACGAGAACTTGATAATGCTCGTGTTTGATTTATTCGGAGCCGGCATGGAGACGACGTCTACTACTCTGCGGTGGGGTCTTCTACTCATGATGAAATACCCAGAGGTTCAGAGTAAGACCACTATATTATGACTAAATGCTGCCTGATTTATTCAGACCTTTAATACTTCATATGACTCAATAGAGATCCCACCGACACAGACTGGACAATAGACATGGACCTCCGCAGAATATTGTTCAAGTTTAAGGTGGTTGGAAGGGAATAATGTGTATGTTTAACTCTATAGAGGCAATGTCTACAATCCACCAACAAGTCAAGTGTAATGCCCGAAACAAAAAGGCGAAGTACCCAGAAATATAGAACTTCACTAGGGTGGCCAGTGCTGTGAAACACCAGTGTTTAGCTGGACAACTTGTACTGTTGAGAATGTAGAATGAGACGGTGTCTTAGGGGAACCAGTTAATTAATCTATGAGGAGACCAAAAGAACTACCTTAATTAATTAATGTATTTCCCAACTTCCCTTTGGACACATATACTGTACATCATCCATCTTACAGGGAAATACATAAAGGACGTGTGTATCCCTCAAAAAGATGGGCATACATATATTTGGAATAAGTTAATGTGAAATCTGTTTGAGTTAATAATAAGAAATGTTTTGATTAGATTATTTGTTCTAAAATTCTTATTAGTTTGTAACAAAGACTTGCCTGCCTTATTGTCCTATGAGGGTGTGTCTGTCATTGACAAGCACAGATTCCATCAAGCAGATCTCCTAGTGCTTAGCTTCTCCTCAATGAAACATAGATAGAAAGAAAATTTTAAAATATAATAAAACCGTCATGTAATAGTTTTAACATGTCAGCGTTACTCTGTCTGTAACACGTCATGCTTGCAATGACTATTGTTGCTATTATCTTACAGAACAGGTACAAAATGAAATAGATAAAGTGATCGGATCAGCGCAGCCTCAATCAGAACATCGAAAAGAAATGCCGTTCACCGACGCAGTTGTTCACGAAATACAAAGGTTTGCCAACATCGTGCCGGGCAACCTTCCCCATGTGACCACTCAAGATGTTAAATTCAGAGGGTATTTTATACCAAAGGCAAGAATGTTTTTTTTTTTGCCTTTCTTTTAAAGGGGCCATTTTGGCAAACTTGTGACAAACGCATAGAAAGAATAATATGAGAATTACACAAATTATGGCCCCACCAAGTGTACCTTGAATGGTACTGCAGGTTAAAAAAGAAATCCACCAGCCCAAATGCTTTAAATTAGATTGCTTGCCATACAACACTCAAAACCCTTCTACTGACATGCAGCCCCGCACTAAACCATATGTCAGCATTCACTTGTGGTTTGTAGGTTTATTAAATACAGGGTTATCTAATGACTAATCAAGCCATTTTGCACATTCAGTGCTTTCTCAAAAGCTGCATTACACGGTTTATTACAGTCACTATGTATTATACATCCCCTTTTGAAACATTTTTCTCAATGTTTGGTGTATCGCTTAGACTCGCGTTATCTCTTTAGAGGGGTTTTCTTTTTGGGAAGTGCCGGTCCTTAAGGCCAGCAGGTGTTTTTATATTTATTTTTACTTAATCATTCGTTTGTGGGTGTTTTTTGAGAAAGCACCTACTAAGCGAAACGCGTCAGACTTTCATGTGCCCAGGTATTCATTGATTTACCTCGGTGATATTCTGCACTGCATTTTTTTGGGATATTATATAGACCACGGAACAAGAATAAAGCTACAGCAGTTGATTTTACATGGTTTTGGAGCGTGACTCATTTCTTTAAAGAGTGCCGATGCTCCTCTGATGACCTATTGCATGTTTGCTTTGGAGTAAGCTCTTTTCATCCATCTTAGCTCCTTGTGAGGCTAATTGCCCACTGCTGTGGGACTGAGCCAGAATACATAGTTCTGCTCTTGTTCTTCCAACTAGGCTATTTTTGCCTGATGTTCACAGTTCACGAAGTTCACAGTTTACGGGATCAGCTGCATTTTGTTGGACTATGTTCTTATCACACTGTGATTGTTGTTGTATTTCTAGGATACCCATATTGTTCCTTTGCTGACGTCGGTACTGAGAGATAAGGATCACTTTGCGAAGCCAGATGAGTTCTACCCTGAACATTTCCTGAACTCCGAAGGCAAATTTGTAAAGAGTGATGCTTTCATGCCTTTCTCAGCCGGTAATTACTAATTCCATTTTACATCCATAGTGCAACAGTTTCCATTGAATAATAGGAATATGAATAGAGAAAAGATCCGGTGGAACACGTGCAATTAACCAATTGTTTTTTCTGATTTAAAGTTCTTGATTCATTGCAGTTTTCTATAATACAAACCACCTAATTCAACTACGTCTGTTCCGTTTCCTTATTTCCAGGTCGAAGAAGTTGCGCTGGGGAGAATTTAGCCAAAATGGAACTCTTCCTGTTCTTCACGTGTCTTCTCCAAAACTTCACCTTCCAGCCTATTCCTGGCGCGGAGCTTGATCTGACCCCGGCAGCCGGTCTAGCCACGCCTCCAGTCGCTCATTCTATTTGTGCATTGCCTCGCAACTAGATCTACCACCCGGCAGAAGGGGGCAGAACTTGGGAGGTTGAGTGTCACCACTACTTTGCATGAATACATTCTCCAGTTAATCACATTAGGACTGCAAGATTGAGGTCCTGAATCCCGCCGACCCACCTAGCTCTTCCTTTGTCCCTTAAAAGCTGGACAGAGGTAGAGCTTGGAAGGACAGCAGGACAGAGCCTCCATTTCGGGACGGTCTCGAGCAAAATGCAACAGTTGGGAGGCATCTATAGTGCTTGATAAAAATAAATATGCTTTAATGGTCTTTTTCTAAAGTGGGCCAAATGACCCTCTACTTGTTGCCTCTACTTGTTTCTGGGATATGAGAAATATGTTTATATCCTCACACCCCATAGATCATTTATGAGTCTTAATTTTGGTGTTTATTTCTCCTTTTATCACATTCTAAAACATTTTACCAGTTTTGCAGTATATATTAGTTACTCTGATGCCAATACTTTAAGTGCACTATATCCTGTGTTACGTTTTATATCCATTACTTTATGCCATTTAAAATAATGGGATATGAAAAAAAAAATGTTCAAATTGTGTGTTTTTTTCTCTCTAAATAAACAGGGATGCAATTTTTTTTTTCTAGTTTAATGGTTAATGACCCTTCTGACTATTCACTAAAAATCGACAATGGCAAGAGGAGGTCGAATAGGGAGGTCGAATTTGTCTTAGAAAAAAATAAAAATGAGCACAC
The DNA here is from genome assembly GCA_036172795.1 of Pelodytes ibericus. Taxonomy (NCBI): domain Eukaryota; kingdom Metazoa; phylum Chordata; class Amphibia; order Anura; family Pelodytidae; genus Pelodytes; species Pelodytes ibericus. The sequence goes on from CM069861.1 coordinate 207,063,324, forward strand.
CTTATGCTATTCACCAAAAATAAATTGACCTCCATCTCCACCCACCATGCCAAAGTCCAACTTGGACTCCCATGTCGAACTCCCCTCAAGGGCACCCCTCAGAGCCAGAGGAAAAGTTAATATTATTGTATGGGGGGGGGGGGTGAATGAACTGGCCCGAAACCTTTGAGCAGCTCCATGCCGTGATTATGTTATAGATGGGTGCCAGGGCTTTTTGCTTTGGACCCCCATCTGTATTACACTTGCCCAGTTCCCAGCCCTGATTATTATATGGGTAGCTGAGGCAACTTGCCCTGGCCCATTATATGTGTAAGGAGACAGGGGATTTCAATTGTATTTATAATGTTAGTGATGTCCCTAGTGGCATCATGCAGCTGTGCGACCCTTCCAATCCCTGACAGCAAAATCAGAGGGGAAGAGGGAAGCAGTTACCAGCTATGGAATGAAACAGCACCCAGTTCATCTGCACTGATTCTCTTGCAATCTCTTGCAATCTTTACAATTGTTTTTGTATACAAATGACACAAACAACAGGAAAAAATGGTGATACTTTGTTCCTGTTGTATAATTATTTAACGTGGGTGAACCCCAATAGATATTCCTCCTTTTGTAAAGTCTGTATGATCAGCATATTTACTATTTACAAAAGAGGGCTGAAAGTACCCAGAGAGGCCATGAATTTTTAATATGGCCTCTTTGGCCTTTCATACTAAAAGGGGAAAATCAGAAACACATTCCCAACCATTCATGAGCAAAAAACCTCCATACAATGTACAGATAAAACACTACTAGATGCAGGAAAGTTCATTTTATATCAAAATGAACCTTCTGAGGTTTTCTTGATAAATCATACGTTATAGATGACGGGAGGATATCCCTTAAGACTGAAAGACCACAGGTTTTCGTTACTTTTAGGGCAGGTAGATGTTGCTACACACTGCCATCTAAAGTCATTTTTGGCCAATTCAGTTAATCCAATTACCCAAAAAATTCACAAAGGGTATATAGTAATTAAAAGTAGCTTAGGTAAGGTTGATCCGTGTCACAAAGGATTTTTTTCGTTTTGAGTTGGAATTGATATTGGGTGTTTTGTATTCTTCAGGATCCGCATATATAGGGGTGTATGGTGATGTTGAAAGATTAAACTCGATGGACTACAATCCTTTTATTCTATTAACTTTAATTAACTGTGTGTACCATCTAAATAGGTGAGCCAAGTAAGGAATGAGCTGCCAAACACAAGTCATCACAAAGAGCTCATTCAGATCCAAAACAAGAACTATAGAAGCTATTAACTTAAGCGAAGGTGCAGGTGAGACAAACATTTCTTCAGTATTTAAAGAGAGAGGCAATAACCATGGTCAGCCAAGCTTTTTCTAGCGGGAGGAACTCAGCAGATGTGTTCCTGCACAGTGTACAGTGAAGTCAGTAAGATAGAATGTTTACCTAGCCTCACGTTTTATTGAATAGGTTCAAACCTTCTAGGAGGAGGAACTCAGCAGATGTGTTCCTGCACCGTGTACAGTGAAGTCAGTGAGATAGAATGTTTACCTAGCCTCACGTTTTATTGAATAGGTTCAAACCTTCTAGGAGGAGGAACTCAGCAGATTTGTTCCTGCACAGTGTACAGTGAAGTCAGTGAGATAGAATGTTTACCTAGCCTCACGTTTTATTAAATAGGTTCAAAAATAGGTTTAAATAGGTTCATCCCGGCATAAACACTAATGATCTTCCTTTGTGTCAGTCACTCTCTATTTATCTGTCTGAGCTTGCCTGTGATGCAGTGCATCGTGGGAAGGCCGGAAAAGTTATCAGTTGGACAGGTACCTACATGATCATCAGGCAAGTGACCAATGGGAGGTGCACCAGGCTAGTGGTAAAAAAAAAATCTCTAACTCGAGATCTGTGGTAGGAGTTTGAACCTGAAGCAAGGAATTAATGTGACGCTGGATCGGAGATCTGACAGTCGCCCAATATAACAGCAGCTGATTTGGATAAATGCTTTTAATTTCCACACAGTGGGAGCAAACACACACGTGCTGCAGGGAGGACAGTCCTGTTAGAATCTGGAGATAAAGTGCTTTAAAACAAGAAGTACATTACACCCAGACCTCCACAGAGAGATACATTTTCGTTATTTGTAGTATATACGTCACCTACTGGGAATGGAAATTCTTAAAGGACCACTGTGATGAAAAACAGAAACCTTTAATGAAAGAATACCCAAAAAAAATAGTACATTCTTCAGTCCTCCTTACTCTGTGTAGCTCTATCAGGGGGGCAGACATGTTGTTTGGCATCTCATGCCAGATGAACGAATATCTGACCCATCTGATCCAAGATTCTGCAAAAAACATGGGCTCAATGAAGTAACTTTGTCATTAAATGAAACATTTGATGTAATCTTGCAATTGAACATAACATAGAAACATAGAAACATAGAATGTGTCGGCAGATAAGAACCATTCGGTCCATCTAGTCTGCCCAATTTTTTTTTAGTACTTTTATTAGTCCCCCGTTCCCGGTCTTATAGCTAGGATAGCCTTGTGTCTATCCCGCGCATGCTTAAAATCCTTGACTGTGTTTACCTCTACCACTTCTGCTGGCAGGCTATTCCATACATCCACTACCCATAAGTACATTTTTTGTTATATTTAACCAGTAAGGGTTGCATTGTAATCATTGCAGCACATGTGTTACAACCAGTGGCGTTGCTAGGGGTGGGCTACTGGGGCTACAGCCACGAATCCCCGGTGCATAGCCCCGAATGGAGACTCTGGGGCTAAAGTATACTTTTTTTTTCTTGGCTTGGATTGAGCCTAAAGTTAAATGGACAGTCAGAGAGCCCTGAGCACTTGATCTCTTCGCACGGAAGAAACTATACACCACTAAATGTAATAAAGCAAAAGGTACTAATACAGTTACATGTAAGTAAATTCTCATGATGGTTGAACAGTTCATTGTCATGGATGACCAATCATTATCGAGGGCTCATGTCTTTACCATGTTGGGATCCACACTGATGGCAGATGTCTAACCTGGTGTCTTCCATAGCCTTTGGACAAATGTAAACCTCAAATCATGTAGCATTCTAATGCTGACCTCGTACAGTAGTCATTACCTGCACACAACATTTGAAAGCTAAATCTTTATTATATATATATATTCCTGAGCATTATCAATAGAAGCTACAGTATTGTGTATTGAATATTAGTGTGAAAAGTTAGCCCATGGGAATATGCGCACATGATTAAGAAAAGCCTGTGTTCATAATCTTACTGAATAAACTAAATGGGGGCTATTTATAACATTCAATTATGAGGCTAAAATTGGAGCAGTTGCCATACTTATTTTACCTTTCAGCTGAGTGAGAAGTATGGCTCAGCGTGTAGCATTCAGATCGGTAAACAGAAGATGGTGGTGCTGTACGGCTACAAGACAGTGTAAGACGCTCTCGTTAACCACGCAGAGGAGTTTATAAGTAGACCTGAAATACCTATATTCCAAGTAACAAACAGGGAACATGGTAGTTTTCTCAAAACAAAACTATCTGTCCCATCAAGATTCTAAATAACTTGTCCACTCCCTGACTTTTTTCTTCTATCATTAACCCCTTTGCGACGCTAGGACGTTCTATGCCGTCCAATTTTTTGGGGTCCCAAAAGACGATAGGACATCATAGAACGTCCTAGCGTTTAACAAATCATTGCGTCTCCCCTGCGATGAGCTGTGCGCGGATCCCTCTGCTTTGGACTTGCAGCAGGATCCCACCAGTCAGATGAGGCCACCAGGAATAATGTCCAAGGACCATGTGTCATGAAAGGGTCAAAGCATTTTGACTTGAAATGCTTACACTTCATGTAGTCTATGTTTTTCCAGAATGTTACATGAAAGCACCATCTCTTTGACCACCACTGGGTCAAAGTACTCCAGTATTGCAGTACGTTATATAAACTGAGACACCACAATTCCTAATACAATTTGTACACTTTTTGTGGAGTGAAAAGAAAATGTATGGTCATGTACATGTAGACAAATTTATGTTTATTCCAGTGAAACAATGATTGTAAATATGGCGGGCAAACAGAGAAGGACCAGAGATTAAAACACCTTACCCGTTTCGGGCTACAAAAGTCTCCTATGGTAAAACGCGTAAGGCCTATGATTAAGTACCCTCTTGTGGCCAAAACGCGTAAGTTGTGTTTTCCTCTGCTCCCACTCCGTTTGCTCTCTGTATTTGTAATCTTTGTTTTACTGAAATAAAGTTGTCAAAAACCTGAATCAGAGCGTTAAGTCTGGTCTATTATGTCTAATTAGGTACCCTACTTTTTTGGTAATTTGTCTCTTGGTAGCAGTAAAGATTTCTCATGCCTTTAATATTTACAATACCAAGGATGCATTAGATAAATAGTGGTGCTTCGTGGGATTTGGGGGTCATCATGTGCATAGTGTATCCTGTTTTATAAGGCTCAAAAACCCACAGAGATAGCACTTAAGCATGGTCTACCTACTCCATCATGCCACATACTCCAGCGGTACGCAAGTATATGATGACTCTACAGCCCAGGGTGGAATATTCATCCATTTTTCCCAATATTATTTTGGATACTTTTTATGGAGTACCTGTGATGGGGAGGGGTGCTAAACCCATCAATAAGTGTTTTGACGCAATGGTGGGCTAAGTATAACATGACTAAAAGGCTTGACTCTTTCCTTTAATACAATTTTTTTTAAAATATATAAATTGGGGGAAAACAGTGGCTATAATATTCAACCTGTTATGTGAGAGTGCAGGGTCTGCCTGATAGCAGATAGAGATACCTAAAAAAAAATTGCTCCTGAGTGTGTAGTTTTAATTCTGTACACTTCAGTTTTTGTCTAGCTTTTTTTTTTCTTTCTCGAGCTACTTACATCTTTGTTTGAAATTAGGTTTAGCTTTTGCTCAGGGTCGAAAACCGGAAAGTGATGAGAAGATTCACGACATCAACACTTCGAGATTTCGGAATGGGAAGGAAATCCATGGAAAAAATGATGAACGAAGTGGCATTGATTTCAAAATGGTCGTCACCATTTTACAGTCCGTCACTATGATTTCTTCTAGACTTAGTGGGCTATATAGGCTAGGGTAGACCTTAGTTTCAAGGACTCTAGATGGCCAATAGGGTTATGTCTATATAATTAAGGGGGAATTCGATTTAGAGGGGACTTCCTGAATTCATTAAAATAAAAAGTTTATAAGAGAAACTCCACCCATGCATAACAGGGAAAAGAATATGATCTTGTCTGAAGTGACGGCATGCATTATTTCCATATGGTATGTTATATATCTTGAAATAGGCACTGATTTTTATTTATTGCCAGCAAGGTAGTGTATATTTTTAATGTGTTTTGTCTTATGTATTTGCATTTATTTTTTAAAATGCTATAATAAAGTTATTTAAAAAAAACAAATTAAATAAAAAGTAAGATTTTTAATTTGCTACATTAACTACGATGAATTCTGACCATTTAGAAGGGGGACGTTAATTCTTAATCCTTAACTTAATTGACACATAAAAAAGAAAGGTAAGGTTATTGTGTTCTTCCACCAAGGCTCACAAGCAGAATACCAGGAAGATCATGCAGATGAGTTTCCATTCATGGTGAAACAGTTGTTATCAGGCTCTGCACTTCTACCCAGGACTTTGTTTGGCAGGATGTCCTGAACACTGTACAAATGATGCAAAGGGCCCATGGGTAATTGGATCACTGAAGGGTGATCATTGTTGACCTTCTATGCATATGCCTACCCAGAATCCCTTGAGGTAGTGGCAGCACTGACCTGACTGGTGTTTTTGCACACGTGTTCAATAATGAATACTTATTGGGGGAAAAAACAGTTGTTTGAAAAACCTTCTGCTATTGCTACTTGTTGACATGCTGTGTCCTGGTTTTGTGTTTGTGTCCCATAGAGTTATTTGTTTTTATCGATCAGTTATTTTATCTTCATATTCATATTAATATACATTTTTTTCTTTTTCAAGAGAAGCCTTTTGATAACACAGTGATTATGAGTGTGTCAGTAGCCAGCATAATTGTGTCCATAGTTGTTGGCCATCGCTTTGAGTACAACAACCCGACGTTTTTGGAACTTATGAATTTAATAAACACAAACCTGAGGCTATTGGGAAGTCCAATGATTATGGTAGGGACTAGACATGTGCAAAACTAAAATTTTAGTTTTGTTTTCGTCCATTCGGACGAAAATTTTATTTATTTCGTCTAAAACGAATTTCGTTCATTACTGCATTCGTTTCAGACGAAATTCGTTCATTATTTTCGTTTCGTTTTATTCGTTCATCTTATAGAATACGCGTAATACTATTGGCTTTCTATAAACCGAACGAGAGCCCCATTCATAAGAAATTCTTATGAATGGGGCTCTCGTTCGGTTTATAGAAAGGCAATAGTATTACATGTATTCTATAAGCCGAAAGTCTATAAACCGAAGGTCGTTCGGTTTATAGACTTTCGGTTTACAGAATACATGTAATTCTATGCTATTCTATAAACCGAAAGTCTATAAACCGAACGACCTTCTGTTTATAGACTTTCAGCTTATAGAATACATGTAATACTATTGGCTTTCTATAAACCGAACGAGAGCCCAATTCATAAGAAATTCCATTAAGTATGGATAATATAGTCCAAGTAGCTGAGGAGGTATAGCTAGCCATCACTGGTGTAAGCATTCCAACTGCGTGGACTAAATGATAAGGATTATTTTGAGAAACCAGAAGAATTTTACCCTGCACATTTTCTTTGTGGACACCTGCCATTCACTTCAACTCACCTACACATTTCGAAATGCTTCCCTTAACCGGAAGCTTACCCAGACGTGTTTCAGACTGCTGTCTTTAATAGTAAGCTTACCCACACAGCTCCTTTCTTTGCAAGTTACAGTTAAGGCTTGGCTGGATCTGCTGGATCTCCTAATTGTACCAGCTTTTTGCATTGTGTGAATCACATGGGAGCCCAGTGACAGCACACTGAATGTACACACTTGGCGTGTTTGTTAGTTTAGGCTGTGGCTGTATTTGTTCATTGATAAAGGGGCATGCCCCCCAATGTTTGTTTGTCTGGAGCATAAGTAACATTAAAAATCATTCCACTTTATGTATTTTCCTGAGCGTTGGTGTTTTATCTGTTTGCGCATACTGGATCCTTTTAACAGGAGATGCATGTTTACTGGTACCCATAATAAATATATATAGGCCTTCATGTAGCCAGCGGACTGCAACTGACCCCATGAAATAATAGTTAATGTCCCCCTCTTGCCACAGGTTAACAAAATTACTCCTGACCCCGTAAATAAATGAATTAAAATAGCCCTTTGGGGCCAGGGCTGTCCAAGTGCCCCTAGCCCCACCAAAAAAAATAAATACAATACTGATTAAAAAAGGATCTCCCAATGATCAAAGATGCTCCTCATCTTCAGCCCAGGGATAAGGGGCCATGAAAAAATAAAATGGAAAAAAATGTGCCGGCAACATTTAAAAAAAAGAAGAAGAAAAAAAAGGAGGAAGGATACAGAATTAAATCTCAGCCTAGTGGCATTTTGAAAAAAGGAGGAATCTCATTGGCTGACTCAGAAGCTATTCCATTAGCTGGTTTTCAAAACATCATTGGGGGCCTCTATATATATATTTATTATAGGGCCAGCTGCAGTCCGCTATCCCCAATGGTACTTATTTTTGTTATTGAGAGACTAAAGGTATTCTACTGACCACAAGCACCTGTGGGCTTATACTTATATGGCTCCATGTCTTCAGGAAGGCCCCAGGAGGGCTGGTGTTTCAAAATACCAGAATGTCAACCAACCAGAAGCCTCCCTGTCCCAGCTCTACTATTGGATGCTTTGAAAACCCTTTGAAAATTTCACAACCGTCCAGCCACTAAGGGGTTAACAGGCTCAGTACTATGGTCAATCGGCTGATTGGCAAAACAACATAAACTGATCCAAGAAATGTTGGCAGGAAAAAGTGGAGGTGGGTCTACTTTGATTCCTTGATATCTGGTCAGAGTGCAAACTAAAGCTAATTTAGAGCTTTGTGAAGGAGATCGAGCACCTTGGGGGAAAAAACAAAAACAAAACAGACGGATAGTCTTGTAAGTAAAAAATACTAATATTCTAATATTTTGATCAATAACCATGCCATTATTCAAGTGTGTTCTGCCATGATGCACTGATTGCCGGAGTCCTTTCTTGATACTGACTCACCTTTTAGTGAATTGACCCCATAGACTCAAATATGTATCATATATACATATACATATCGCCCTATTATAAATGCATACCTTACTAAACATTTCTATTTTTGCCTTTGAAAAAAGTAAAAGAATGGACAAAAATATAATCACAATAAAAGATAAGAATATTTTTAAACATTTATTATTAATTTTTTTGATTCACTTCCACTTTTATTGATTTTATTTGAGTGGCTAAAATAACCTACCTAGGAGCAGAGCAATATATATATATATATATATATATATATATATATATATATATATATATATTTTTTTTTTTTTTTTTTTATTATTTTTATTATTATTATTCCTTTCTTAGCTCTGAACCTATTATCTTTACAGCCATATAAATATTGTATTAATTTATTCATTTTCCTTCTCTACTATAGCTTTTATTATCTTTTAATGTCTATTTTAATTTAGTCTTTGTAGACTGTGCCGAAGATATGATTCCCTTGGATCCGATTACGATATTGCATTATTCTCTGCGTATCATTCCTATATATTTCCCATGGAAGGAGTAAAGAGCTTTATAATTTCCCCCCTGGACCAAAAACGTTACCAATCATTGGAAATATGCACCTTTTAAACATGAAGAGGCCTTGCGAGACCATGCTGGAGGTACTGTTTCTGTTTGTAAAAATCAGTGTTCAAACATAGCATCATTTGGGTCATACTTTATATTTTTATTATTGTTTTTTTATTTATTACCCTGTATATAATTAATAATATTAATGGAAAAAAACTTGTAGTATTATTATTAACAATTTATCTAGGTAACAGCAAAACAATGTAATTAGTGCTTGATACAGAATGGTTATCTCACTATGTAATTTGGGGAACTGAATGCCACCTAACATTGCAAATGGCCAAAGATTGTAACTTTTTATTTTGGTTGAGAGACTAAAGGTGCAGCTGTGGGCAGGACATGTTTAGGTGACTTTTGGGCCTATTGAGAGTTACTTATGATATAGAAACATAGAAACATAGAATGTGTCGGCAGATAAGAACCATTCGGTCCATCTAGTCTGCCCAATTTTTTTGAGTACTTTTATTAGTCCCCCGTTCCCGGTCTTATAGCTAGGATAGCCTTGTGTCTATCCCACGCATGCTTAAAATCCTTGACTGTGTTTACCTCTACCACTTCTGCTGGAAGGCTATTCCATATATCCACTACCCTCTCAGTAAAGTAATACTTTCATTAGTCCCTGGCCTTATCTTATATCTAGGATAGCCTTATACCTATCCCACGCATGCTTAAACCCCTTCACTGTATTAACCTCTACCACTTCTACTGGAAGACTATTCCATGCATCCACTATCCTCTCAGTAAAGTAATACTTTCATTAGTCCCCCATTCCCGGTCTTATAGCTAGGATAGCCTTATACCTATCCCACGCATGCTTCAAATCCTTGACTGTGTTTACCTCTACCACTTCTGCTGGAAGGCTATTCCATACATCCACTACCCTCTCAGTAAAGTAATACTTCCTGATATTACTTTTAAATCGTTGCCCCTCTAATTTAAATTTGGCAAGACAAATTGAAATTTAATTTATATTTGGCAAGACATTTTGGGAAAAAGTAAAAAAGGGACACCAGAGGAGGAAAGAGGGATAGAAATAGGGCTTGTCCCACCTAAATAGGGGCACTTGTGAGGCATGGAACTATGCCAGTTAGATAAGGGGGAAAGGTATGGGCTTAAAGTGACCTCTTATTATCTGACTAGTTTTGAGTGACTTTTTAAAGGGGTTCCATCACCTAAATATGATTCTATTCCATCACCAATAATATTTATATTATAAATGTAAGGAATAAAAAATAAACTATACAATAAATGCCCACCACAGGCAAATTGTGTGCCTACCCCTAGTTTTAAGTGTGTGGTGTTTGTGGTGTGTCCTTTTTATGACATCACCTGTCACTTCTTATGTAAACGAACTGCTTTTCAATATGCACTTTGCAGATTGGCCCACTTGTAGTTCATTTGCATACCAAGCCACAGATGATGTCAGAAGGAAAGCGCCCCACGTGGGTAGAACCATTGCTTTCTTTGGTATGATTCACTTGTACATTAATACCAGAAAAAGTATGCGAAATGAGCACTGTAATTGTGTGGATTGTGAGGATTATGCATGAAGCAAGTTGTAAAAGTGAACATTCCATTAGTTTCATGGTGACTTGACCAGTTTTAGACCTTAGCACCTCAGCTGACCTTCATACATGACCTCCAATGTTTCCCTTCTAATACAGACTAGCTTGCACTGTATCTAAAGCAGCTACTCAGGGGTGGGAAGACCTTTTCACTGAATAGAAATGCTCCTGTTCTTCCTTGAATATAAAGATGTCCAATGCTCTTGTCATGCGAATGTTCCGACATAGACATTCATCTACCTTGCTTTGCTCATCTTACTTCCAAGCTGTCTAAGAAGTATGGCCCTGTATTCAGCCTCCAGATAGGAGGAGAAAAGATGGTGGTCTTGTGTGGTTACGATGCAGTGAAAGAAGCTCTTGTTACCCACGCTGAGGAATTTTCTGGAAGACCCAAAGTACCAATATTCGATGATATCAATCAAGGATACGGTAACTGATTTTTTTTCTAGCCGAATTCATATGAATGTTTGAGCTGCTGAAATGGAAGAGCTGGTTACGCAGTCCAGACCTCCAGACAAGAAGCCCTTATAAGTCATAGCGGTTGAGTTGGTTGTGGTCAGGGATTTGTGGGCCAAATTATGAAACGTGAGTCAAATTGCTTAATTTCGACATTACTAGCCCATTGAGCATATTAGACAGTTGTATATTTAGAGGTTCAGTGGGAGTAAAATAAAAAAAAAAATATATAGCTTAGTGTGAGCTCCACTCACCTTTACCCACCCTGTGTCTTTGCGAGTGGCCAGTGTTATCCCTGTCCCATTTTTGGCCAAACTCCACCTACTATTTATATCACCAGGGCCGTAGCTGGCACTTTCTGTGCCGAGGCAAAAATAGAGAATTGTGCCCCCTCCACCCGATATTTTTCCGTAAAAAAAAAAACAGGCACATGAAAATTAAAGAGAAGATGAATGGCCAGACATAGATGGTGGTACAGCATAACCATTCACAATGATATAGTCCAACATGCGGCCCGCGGGCCAAATACGGCCCGCCTGACATGGAGGTGCATTAGATTGGATGCGGTAACCGCACCTCCGTCCTGTGCATATCTCTGCCGCATAGGGGAGAGTGCAGCGCGCTCCACTTCCATGCTCTGTGATCCTGTCGGAGCGCCTGGTGTCAGGTGACATCCAGGCGCTCAGAAGATGATGACTTCTGGATTGAAGGTAAACGGAGTGCCTGACATCAATGGCATATACTCTTTTAAGTAAAAAAAAAAGAATGTGTGTAAGGGTGTCTGTGTATCTGTGTGTGAGTATGGAAGGGAGTGTGTGTGTGGAAGGGAGTCTGTGTGTGTGTGTGTAAGGGAGTGTGTGTGTGTGGAAGGGAGTCTGTGTGTGTGTGTGTGTGTGTGTGTGTGTGTATGTGTGGAAGGGAGCGTGTGTGTGGAAGGGAGTCTGTGTGTGAGTGTGGAAGGGAGTCTGTGTGTGTGTGTGTGTGTGTGTGTGTGTGTGTGTGTGTGGAAGGGATTCTGTCTGCGTGTGCATGTGTGCAAGGGAGTTTGTGTGTACAAGGGAGTTTGTGTGTGCGTTTGTGCAAGGGAGTTTGTGTGTGCAAGGGAGTTTGTGTGTGCAAGGGAGCTTGTGTGTGCGTGTGTGCAAGGGAGTCTGTGTCTGTGTGTGGAAGGGTATCTGTGTCGGCATGTGTGCAAAGGAGTGTCAGGTGACATCCAGGCGCTCAGAAGATGATGACTTCTGGATTGGAGGTAAACGGTGTGCCTGACATCAATGGCATATACTCTTTTAAGTAAAAAAAAAAAGAATGTGTGTAAGGGTGTCTATGTATCTGTGTGTGAGTATGGAAGGGAGTGTGTGTGTGGAAGGGAGTCTGTGTGTGTGTGTGTAAGGGAGTGTGTGTGTGTGTGTGTGTAAGGGAGTGTGTGTGTGTGTGTGTGTGTATGTGTGGAAGGGAGCGTGTGTGTGGAAGGGAGTCTGTGTGTGAGTGTGGAAGGGAGTGTGTGTGTGTGTGTGTGTGGAAGGGAGTCTGTGTGAGTGTGGAAGGGAGTCTGTGTGTGAGTGTGGAAGGGATTCTGTCTGCGTGTGCATGTGTGCAAGGGAGTTTGTGTGTACAAGGGAGTTTGTGTGTGCGTTTGTGCAAGGGAGTTTGTGTGTGCAAGGGAGTTTGTGTGTGCAAGGGAGTTTGTGTGTGCGTGTGTGCAAGGGAGTCTGTGTCTGTGTGTGGAAGGGTATCTGTGTCTGCATGTGTGCAAAGGAGTGTGTGTCTGGATGTTTGTGCATGTGAGTAAGGATGACTGTGTTTATATGTGTGACTTTGTGTGTATGCGGCCCAATACACACATTCATTTCTGGTGAAGTGGCCCACTGAAGAAAAAACTTGGACACCCCTGATATAGGCTGAGTGTGGATACCAGTTGCATCTACTACTACTTAAAGATAAATAGTCCAGTAGAATGATACATTATAACAAGGTACATAAGTAAAAGAGGTTTGTGTGTTATGATGTCAAATGGGGTAACAAGGTGGAATATGTTGCGTGGGTAGGTGCATCCAGTCTATGGTACATATTAATCATCAGCCATTTATTGAATTTCCGCCAGATGGCAGATATCCATATAACCCTCACAGCACTGGAATCTGAACTAACCAGGGTTCTGTAGGTCAAAGTTTAAGGTTGCATCTTACACAGCAAATATTGCAAAGGGAAAGTGTAAACAGAGTTTTGGAAGGAAAGTATATGTCGTACTTAATGCTATTGAGAGAATCAGTAGAGCAGGGAGATAGCTAAGCATGTGGGGGCTTTCTGGCAGGCTTATATTGGGGCCTCTGCTCAAGGCCCCTTAGGCAAGTTACCACGGTCTTCATTCATTTTACAGAGCACAGTAACCCCACTCCCATTCTTACCATGTAATTTAATGCATAATACAAAATAAATGTAAACACGTTTTTTTATGCAGACACAGACAATCATAAAGTTACATATACTGTACAAAGAGTTTTGGCCAAATCAACATGTCCTCATGCCCCACAAATGGTCCAGGATTTAGGGATTGCCCAGTTGTGTTAAAATAAGAATTTGAAAATCACCTGGTATAGAAACATAGAAACATAGAATGTGTCGGCAGATAAGAACCATTCAGTCCATCTAGTCTGCCCAATTTTCTAAATACTTTTATTAGTCCCCAGTTCCCTGTCTTATAGCTAGGATAGCCTTGTGCCTATCCCCCGCATGCTTAAAATCCTTGACTGTGTTTACCTCTGCCACTTCCGCTGGAAGGCTATTCCATACATCCACTACCCTCGCAGTAAAGTAATACTTCCTGATGTTACTTTTAAATCGTTGCCCCTCTAATTTTAGACTATGTCCTTCAGTTGTGTCTTCTAGTATGGTGTTGGTCTTTGAGTTTGGGAATAAACACAGCTAGGTAATCCCCAAATCCTGGACTGTTGGAGGAGGAGGGTGGGGGGTGGCATGGGTCTTGGTTTGAGAAGTGGATTATGTAGTTCCCCTATATACTTTCTCAGTGATTTTGTTCACAAGAGAGGGAACAGCAGGATATTGACCAGGGAATGTCAAAGTTAAGGCTAATATAGCAGAGCTTAAAGCATAGCTGAATTGGGGAATGTTTTTTTAATTTGGATACCTTGGCCTTAAGTTTGCGGTTCTCTTGTACTTAATTGTATTCATGAATACAATTAAGTACCATTACCTAGGTGGTTTGCATGAGAGTTCAGAAACTATTACTAGCATAACACACCCAAAAAAATCTTTATGTTGTATTTACATTTTAACATTTGTCATCAATTCTACAGTACTTAAGATCCGTTATATTTATACATTTGCGTTTACCTTCTTTAAGGAGGAATTAAACTCTCCATGCCGCCTTTTAATTACCCAGAAAGCAACTTCAGTGTGATTTAAAAATACTTCAGAACGATGATCCTTTAGAACATCGTCCGCAAACTATTTACCCTTCGTCTGGAAGTCAAACAGTGACTCCAAGCTGCCATGTTGCTGTTCATACATTGCACACAACTCAGGCTTGAGGAGGAGATCTCTTCCACCACTGATTGGTTGAGTGGCCAATACGCCCATCAGAGAGAGTGATGATCCGTGACGCGGAAGCCCCCCTAGAAAAACTTACAATGCTACAATCCGGCCTTTCTCAAACTTTAACAAACATGTGAGTAGGGTGAACAATTTATAAACAATAATCAGTTACAAGGATCGGGGTAATTACTCAGGTGCAGAAAAATGTGCTAAGGTGACAGTGGAACACAAATAAAGTGAGTCGTTTTTCAAAAAGCATCAATCATCATAGCAGGGCAATTAGGACATACATTATAACAGTGTTGTGAGTGACATCTGTGTCAAATATTGTTCTGTCACTAGTACCTAACCTATAATTATGCAGCAAAAAACAAAAATATTTTGACTTAAAGTGTCAATACAAACCACACACATATTTAAAACCATCACTTTCATCTAACAGAACCTACTTCCACAATTTATTCTTTGTCTTAATCCAACAAGAAACTCTAGAACATCAACAAAAGAAATGGGTTCTGCAGGATAAGTCATAAAAACCAACTGTACCGATGCAGGAACAGCTACGTCCAAGATGTCAGAAAAGACAAATATATATATTAACTTACAAATACTAATATTCATGACTATCATTTTACATATCTGTGATTTATAGAATATTGGACACACATGGTCCTAAAGACACAATGTCCTGGATTCAATGGCCCTCGTTAACCTCAGTCCCGTGTGTAGGACGTTCTATGCCACCCTACATTTTACTGCCTAAAGGCTAGTAGGACGGCATAGAACGTCCTAGATTAAACAGCTCATTGCGGACCCCCGTGATGAGCTGTGTGCGGACCCCACTGCAGGGTCAGGTGAGGTCACTTTGAGCTCAAAGTGAGTGTCAACTACATTTTGCTGTAAAAAGCTGCAGGATGGCATAGAGCGTCCTGCATGTAACAGCTCCTCGCGGCTCCTCGTGATGAGCTGTACTGGGGATCCCGCTGCAGGGACTCGCAGTGGGTTCCCCAGTGTCAGGTGAAGCCACTTTGAGTCTGACATAGGAAATGTAGAGAACGCTCAAACCTCAAATCAATGGGGAAGATTCAAACTCCAAAGCCGAATTTTAGTGAAGAGTCGATCCTGTGGGGGGGGGGGGGGGGGGGGTTCTAAGTCAAACTCTGGTGCCGAAATTTGACTTAGTCTCAAAATGAAAGTCGACCTGCAAAGTCGAATTTTAGTGAATAGACCCAATAATAGTATTTGTAAGGTGATTTTTTTCCTGCAGATGGCTTTTGCGGTGGGCCTGTCTTGTTTATCATCTGTTACGGTAACACTACAGTTTGTTTTTAGGAGTTATCCGGCAGGAGCAGCTGCATTTACAGAACCCATTTCTTTTGTTGATGTTATAGATTTTCTTGTGGAATACATAAAAAATTATAAAAGTAGGTTCTGTTCAGGGCCTGCCTTAGGGGTGTGCCCACGCGGGAAAAAAAAAAGAAAGTTAAAAAAAAAAAAAGAGGCACTAGATTGGGACAGAACAGGGGGAGGGGGGAGGGAGAGCTAGGGAGAGAAAGACAGAACAGGGGGAGGGGAGGGAGAGAGAGACAGAACAGGGGGATGGGGGGGAGAGAGAGGGGGGTAGATAGAGACAGAACAGGGGGATGGGGGGAGAGTGACAGAACAGGGGGATGGGGGAGAGAGAGACAGATTGCGGGGGGGGGGGGGGGAGGGAGAGAGACAGGGCGCCGGAACACTTAAGGCCGGCCCTGGTTCTGATAGCTGAAAGTGATGGATTTAAAAATGTGTGTGGTTGGTATTGACACTTTCATTCCAAATATATCTGTTTTTTGCTGCATAATCACTAGTGACAGAAGATTATTTGACACAAATGTCACAACACTGATATGATGTATATTCTAATTGCACTGCCACAAGGATTGATGCCTTTTGTATTCATTCTACTTTGACACATGTTTTTGCACCTGGACAATTAACCCGACTCTTGCAATTGATTCTTGTGCAGAAACTGTTCACACCATTCGCACGTTTTTTATGGCTTGAGAAAGACCATGTGGTCGGAACGTTACCACTGGTGGAAAAAACAACTCATTTATTTTTTTTATAAGTGCCGAGCAGTGTTTTTCTATTGTTGGGGGCCTGGTGAAGCCCCGTTCATGCACCAGGCCATACTGAATGCTGTTGTTTACTATTTTCCACTGGTGTATGGAAGACCCTGAGTCTTTGCTTTGCTCTTGCAAGAGACTAGGGAAATAAATCTTTTGAATAGTAAGCAGTTATGGTAACGAGGCAGATGGGGCACTCTGACTCATTAAAGGAAAACAGAGGGTTTACTTCCTCTTTAAAACTCTTTTTTGGATTTTGAAAAAAAATTTGTAGGCCTACAGCACCCATAATTCTATATCATCATTGAGACTTGCACGGTATTATTGGAGATGAAGTCCAAAAACAGCTGGGGGCATGCAGCTTGACCCTCCCCCCCTCCCCCACCGCCTACTTACCAATTTATGTTTGCTTTCCCTCTTTCTTATTATTATATCTATTTTCAGTGTATTTGTTTTATGGAAATAGAAAAATTGAATGTGTGGGCAGATAAGAACCATTTAGCCCTATCTTATAGCTAGGATAGCCTTGTGCTTATCCCACGCATGCTTAAACTCCTTCACTGTGTTTACTTCTACTACTCCTGCTGGAAGGACTGTTTTACCATGTGTCTGCCTAGCTACTGTATACTGACGGGAGTTTTCCATATCCTGCCAGGCGTAATTTTTTCCCGCCATAACAACTGGAAAGTCATGCGAAGGTTTACTCTTTCTACACTGAGGGATTTCGGGATGGGAAAGAAAGTATTGGAAGACAAGATCAACGAAGAAGCCGATTCCCTGGTGCAGAGGTTTAAGACGTACAATGGTTAGTGTTCACTATTGACATTTTAGGTCGATCAAAATGTCTCATCTACTTCATCCTGTCCAAACCCATTCTTGTTTCCGGACCTAAAGGCTGTTACCTCCCACTAATACTTCTACAGGTATCCAAATCGCTGACGATTGTGACATTCTAGGGCGAGAGTTGGTGTGGGTGCTTCCACCTAGTGGTTGTTCTGGGGTCAGCTAGTATGATTGCACTAGGACCACTTATTACTTTTGCCCTGGTCTTTGACTATTTTCTGCATCACAGCCATTTTGTTATGTATAACCTTTTCTGTATTGTACTTTTAGTATAGGGGTTTTTTTTTTTTTTGGTTTGTTTTTTTCAGGAAAGCCCGTTGAAATCCTCGCCATAATGAATGCTGCTGTAGTCAACATAATTGTGTCTATACTTCTTGGCCATCGCTTTGATTATGAGGATCCAACAATTAAGAGACTCCTGCTCCTAATAAATGAAAATGGAAGACTGATTGGAAGCCCTATGACACTGGTAAACTATATTTGTTGAAATATGTTTGATGCATCAGGTAGTGTTTACCGTGGGCATTGTATAGTTTTTCTTTAAATACACATGTTTATATAGTAAATCCCTAGGGATCTTTTTTCTATCCTACTCCTCCTACCTTCTTTTGTTTACATTACAAGATGACAGTTCATCCTAAGGCACCCTCGAGCACCGGTAGCAATATTCGCAGAAGAATAGAAGAAATAAGGATAAATTTATGTTTAAAATTAAGCTCTGCATAATTATATTCATTTTATATATATCCAATACCATTTTAAAAAATGTAAAACAAATATGATACTGCAGAGCTTAATTTTAAACATCATTTTATTGATACAAATTTGTCCCAAAAACATTTGAACTAGAAAAACCAATGGAAAACAATAAACAGGGAGTACTTCCAAAACCTTTAAACTATTTTAAATTAGCCATGCTTTCCTGATGTAATTGGGTTTTAAATGATCCTTCTATCATGTTTCGCTTAAAAGATACCACTGGCCTTGTTAGTACAAGGGTAATAAATAAAGATGTAGTTTACCCATCATTTCTTAAATAGTGTGTTCTTCAAAATATACTCAGAAAGAGACACAAAAATGGCATTCCAAGAAGAATTGTGGGTAAAAAAAAAAGTTGCTCTCAAAACCTAAAGTCTGATTTAAGACAAATATTAATATAAAAATGGTTATCCAATTTTAAGTGATTGAGAGAAGCACCCACACTACACACAAGAACAAAAAGAACACACGTTAATCCCTACTAGACAGGTTTTTTTGTGTGTCATCTGTTCTACGAACTAAACTCACCTTTATTTGCTGTTTACCACAGATACTAACTAAGGCAACAGTGAAGGAGTTTAAGCATGCGTGGGATAGGTATAAGGCTATCCTAGATATAAGATAAGGCCAGGGACTAATGAAAGGATTACTTTACTGAGAGGGTAGTGGATGTATGTAATAGTCTTCCAGTAGAAGTGGTAGAGGTAAACACAGTGAAGGAGTTTAAGCATGCGTGGGATAGGTATAAGGCTATCCTAGATATAAGATAAGGCCAGGGACTAATGAAAGTATTACATTACTGAGAGGGTAGTGGATGTATGGAATAGTCTTCCAGTAGAAGTGGTAGAGGTTAATACAGTGAAGGAGTTTAAGCATGCGTGGGATAGGTATAAGGCTATCCTAGATATAAGATAAGACCAGGGACTAATGAAAGTATTACATTACTGAGAGGGTAGTGGATGTATGGAATAGTCTTCCAGTAGAAGTGGTAGAGGTTAATACAGTGAAGGAGTTTAAGCATGCGTGGGATAGGTATAAGGCTATCCTAGATATAAGATAAGACCAGGGACTAATGAAAGTATTACATTACTGAGAGGGTAGTGGATGTATGGAATAGTCTTCCAGTAGAAGTGGTAGAGGTTAATACAGTGAAGGAGTTTAAGCATGCGTGGGATAGGTATAAGGCTATCCTAGATATAAGATAAGGCCAGGGACTAATGAAAGTATTACATTACTGAGAGGGTAGTGGATGCATGGAATAGTCTTCCAGTAGAAGTGGTAGAGGTTAATACAGTGAAGGAGTTTAAGCATGCGTGGGATAGGTATAAGGCTATCCTAGATATAAGATAAGGCCAGGGACTAATGAAAGTATTACATTACTGAGAGGGTAGTGGATGCATGGAATAGTCTTCCAGTAGAAGTGGTAGAGGTTATTACAGTGAAGGAGTTTAAGCATGCGTGGGATAGGTATAAGGCTATCCTAGATATAAGATAAGGCCAGGGACTAATGAAAGTATTACCTTACTGAGAGGGTAGTGGATGCATGGAATAGTCTTCAAGTAGAAGTGGTAGAGGTTAATACAGTGAAGGAGTTTAAGCATGCGTGGGATAGGTATAAGGCTATCCTAGATATAAGATAAGGTCAGGGACTAATGAAAGTATTACTTTACTGAGAGGGTAGTGGATGTATGGAATAGTCTTCCAGTAGAAGTGGTAGAGGTTAATACAGTGAAGGAGTTTAAGCATGCGTGGGATAGGTATAAGGCTATCCTAGATATAAGATAAGACCAGGGACTAATGAAAGTATTACATTACTGAGAGGGTAGTGGATGTATGGAATAGTCTTCCAGTAGAAGTGGTAGAGGTTAATACAGTGAAGGAGTTTAAGCATGCGTGGGATAGGTATAAGGCTATCCTAGATATAAGATAAGGCCAGGGACTAATGAAAGTATTACATTACTGAGAGGGTAGTGGATGCATGGAATAGTCTTCCAGTAGAAGTGGTAGAGGTTAATACAGTGAAGGAGTTTAAGCATGCGTGGGATAGGTATAAGGCTATCCTAGATATAAGATAAGGCCAGGGACTAATGAAAGTATTACATTACTGAGAGGGTAGTGGATGCATGGAATAGTCTTCCAGTAGAAGTGGTAGAGGTTATTACAGTGAAGGAGTTTAAGCATGCGTGGGATAGGTATAAGGCTATCCTAGATATAAGATAAGGCCAGGGACTAATGAAAGTATTACCTTACTGAGAGGGTAGTGGATGCATGGAATAGTCTTCAAGTAGAAGTGGTAGAGGTTAATACAGTGAAGGAGTTTAAGCATGCGTGGGATAGGTATAAGGCTATCCTAGATATAAGATAAGGTCAGGGACTAATGAAAGTATTACTTTACTGAGAGGGTAGTGGATGCATGGAATAGTCTTCCAGTAGAAGTGGTAGAGGTTAATACAGTAAAGGAGTTTAAGCATGCGTGGGATAGGCACAAGGCTATCCTAGATATAAGATAAGGAACTGGGGACTAATGAAAGTATTTAGAACATTGGGCAGACGAGATGGAGCGAATGGTTCTGCCAACACATTCTATGCTTCTATGTTTGCTAAATCTTAATAAGCAGCGATGTCAGTGTTATGTGTCAATGTGCAATTATTACATTTGAATTGATTGGTTTTTGCCAATATTTTACATATGGTTTTTTTTATGTATCTGTATTCAGTTTCGCATTAACTCAGCCAAGAGTTCCCGTCTTTGACCTCATCAGACACTTAAAACTGGGACAGCCAGAAAAAGGAAGCTATTTTTAATTACAAGATTGCTTCAAGCAATTTAATTATCAAAATATTTAATGTACTAATACAGAAAGGACGCTTACTACGCCCTTTTTGCTTGTGCGGTTCTAGCAGGGGGCAGAGCAGACATCTTGGCTCAGATGAACTAGTATAGAAACATATAGAAATGTAGAATGTGTCTGCAGATAAGAAACATTTGGCCCATCTAGTCTTCCCAGTTTTATCTAACCCATCTGACTAGGGTTGCCACCTGGCCGGTATTTTAGCGGCAGGCTGGTAAAAAATTGGCTTGAGACCAATGTTAAGTCTATGGAGACAGTAGCATGGCCGGTATTTTTTGGTAGAAAAGGTGGCAACTCTACATCTGACTCAAGATTCTAAACAAAACAATTAGAAGGATATAGCTTGATATAGCTTTAAAAGCAAAGAGGACTCAATACAATATGTTATGTGTAATCTTTCAGTAAAGAACTTGATGTGTCAATTAAAATAACTTTTTTTGTACTCACAGCTGTCTTTAAGCTTACCTGCCAAGTGTCCCTTGTCAAGAGGGACAGTCACTTATATCCCTCTTTTCCCTTCTTTCTGCTTTTGCTGTCCCTATTTTCTAGGACAGGGGTAGGCAACCTTCGGGACTCTAGATATTGTGGACTACATTTCCCTTGATGCTTTGCCAGCATTACGGCTATAAGAGCATTATGGGAGAAGTAGTCCCCAACATCTGAGAATATCACAGAGCTCCAGAGCAATACAAACTCACTACAGAGTGTGTTAAAACGGCAGGAAACGTATTTAGATATTATATTTTGTAAATAAAATAATTTAAATTTATTCTAAATGACTTACCAAATTAGGGGGGTCATGTACTAAACAAGTGCAGTGTGAAAAAAAATAGGTAAAACACGAGTAAGGAGCAATTTTTGACTATTTGTAACATTTTGCGCTTGTTTTCTCCGATTTGCGCCTCTTCCGTTTATTTTTATTTAGCGTGCATTTTTCCGGTTGCGCTAATGGATTGCGATTATGTTTGTGAACGCTAAAGAGTTTTGCGAATATTTTGTGAAAAATAATTCTTATTTGCGTGTGAAAATTACACCGGCTTTTAGCAAAGTGCTATCAAAAGAGGTAGAAAAAATATTCGCAAACTTGCCTGTTTTTATTCGCAATTTGCTCGTATGTACAATTGGAGTGTTAAATGTTTAGTACATTGCAATAGGAGCAAAGCGCAAAAATAGTTTTGCACATAAAGTATATTTGCGTTTTATTAGTACTTGCCCCTCTAAGTTGTTTAAAATCTTCTTCAAATGCTGTTAATGCAGCACCCTTATCCACACTTATCGTCACCCCCCCAAAAAAAGCGTTCCGCCTTGGCTATAAGAAATGTTGGGAATTATGCCTTTAAGCTTTATGCCTTTTTCATTTGTTTTATTCCTCTAGATATATAATACGTTCCCGTCCTTAATTCGCTGGCTGCCCGGGACCCACAAAAAGATCTGCAAAAACGTAGCCGAGGTACAAAAATTTATAAAAGAGACGTTTACCATCCACAAGGATCAACTGGATGCCAATGACCAGAGGAACCTTATCGACACATTTCTTGTCAAACAGCAAGAGGTATTGAAGTATTTTAGATTTTGTGTCTGTTTACAATACTGGTTGCTCACTGCACTTTAGCAGATTATACGGCATGTGTTGTTAGCTTTCACTCTGGTCCCTTCGTAGTCTCACTGCAGCAAGACTTTGTCGTGTCCAGGTGTCTCCTATGTTTGCCCAGTCGCTGAGATTGCCAGGTTCTTTCAGGTGATGAGTAATCACTTTTTTTTTATGGAAATTTGTTGCTGCTATTACTTATCTTATAGATCGGCTGTGATTTCTGAGCTATGATATGAACTATATGTGGATTTCATAAAAAATATTTCCAACTATCAGCGGGCCTAGTTAAGGGGGGACTCTTTTATATCGATATTTAGCTGCTCGTTAGCAGCTCGTTAGCAGCTCGTACAATTTTTTTCCCCACAGCTCATTCACGGGAATTCTTGAGAAATTACTTTTATCCACCTCAGCCGTCGACTGCATTAAAAAGTGACTGAATTCTTGTTTGATATTTTTAATTCGGCCATAAAGTCACTTACAAAGCCATCTTCTGTGGAGTACTGTACAGAAGCAAAGCTCAATTCTTAGTGGTAATCTCTTTTGAGACTTCCAGACTGCCGCGTCAGAGAGCTGTAATCTCCTGATTGGTGTAACCCCAGACACACGGTTTATTCCTGCTTTTGGCTGTGGTCAGCAGGATTGGCGCATGCAAGCGCGCCCAGAGTCGGAGATAAACAGTTGCCTGAGCGCTGTTCTCTAAGATGGCCGCCCTCTAGTTTAATTGAGGCGCCATTCAAATTACAGTTTTATTAACACAGAAGAAAATTTAAATATAACGCAAT
Source organism: Pelodytes ibericus (assembly GCA_036172795.1). Classification (NCBI taxonomy): domain Eukaryota; kingdom Metazoa; phylum Chordata; class Amphibia; order Anura; family Pelodytidae; genus Pelodytes; species Pelodytes ibericus. The sequence goes on from CM069861.1 coordinate 207,086,707, forward strand.
ATTTACATTTTGGCTCTGCTTCACATTTTAATGGGCCACGCCTCCAGTTCTTGCCATGCCACGTTATGTAGCTTTTTCCTCAAAATAATACCGTGGATTACTTATGTTTGCAAACATAAATGCTTTCTCAACCTATTTTTTTTCCGACAGGAAAAGCCAAATCCTGAATTATATTTCCACAATGAGAACTTGCTGACTCTTGTGATTGACTTGCTCGCTGCCGGCATGGAGACAACTTCTACCACTCTGCGATGGGGCCTCCTGCTCATGATGAAATACCCAGGGATTCAAAGTGAGAGGTTATTTAGGAAGGTCGATTGTGGGGGGGCAAAGTTCTAAAAGTGGTCCAGCCATCGTGGAAACCAGTGCGAAGCTCCTGCTGATTAGACCACCTTTAGAACTTTGCCCCCACAAAGACAAACCTGGTGAGTGCGTCCTGGTAGAAGAACAGAGTAGGCCCTGCATAATACTTTGTTTAAAAAGTGAGGTTTTTAAAGATTGTGTGTTATCTGTGTGTTAAGTGTGTGTTATCTATGGCCAGCTGAGTTCTTCTTGCAGGAAAGCCCGCCAAGTGTGTATAGGTGAGTCAATGACATCAAATGTTCATCTCACCTCAATTCACCTCACTTTTTAGTGTATTTAACAGCAAAATAGGAACGTGGGTTTAGCCACAAAGACATTTTTTCGAACAGATAGTTTTGCATCACCAAGGTAAGAATGGTTGAGGAGGTAATATTGTCAATAAAACTTAAAAACAAAGGTCAATAACACCAACCAATGATGGCATCCCTCTTTATGTCCAGTACCTTCCCAAAAAAAAGATGGAAAAAGGGAAAGCTAAGATAAATGTAAAAAAATATATATTTTTTGGTTTTTTAATTAGGGCTGTTTCCGATACTTTTGTTGTTGACAGGAAAGGTCCAAAATGAAATCAAGAAAGTGATCGGTTCAGCTCGGCCTCAAGCAGAACATCGAAAACAAATGCCGTACACCGACGCAGTCATCCATGAGACGCAAAGGTTTGCCGACATTGTACCGACTAACCTTCCACATGCCACCACTCAAGATGTCACCCTTAAAGGATATTTTATACCGAAGGCAAGTTTTCTTTTCCCTATACGGAGTTCGGACTAAACCAAATTTTGAGTGCTAATGCACTAAAAAAATCTGCTCAACCTTCGGTGTCGTAGGTTAGCACTACCTGTCCTTAAATAAGCTATATAATTTGTGGGGATCCATTTACGAAGCAAGCATGCATTTTTACTTAAACACAGCATTGCCAAAAGCTAAAATGGCTTCCCAAATAGGGTTGCCACCTGGCCGGTATTTTACCGGCAGGCCGGTAAAAAAAATTGGCATCAGGACAATGATAAGTCTATGGAGACAGTACCCAGGCCTGTATTATTTTTTTTTTTTTTTTTGAAGAAAAGGTGGCAACCCTATTCCCAAATTAACAGTACAACAACAAAAAACAGTGTCCTGAAGAGCTTAAAACTATTTTTTTTTTGTCTTAAAGGGACTGTACCACCTGAACGATAAAAAAAAATGATTGAAAATGATCTACACATTTTATTAGAAAACCTGCCAGCAAGTGCCTAAATTATGAGAGAACTGTGTTTTAAAAAAATATTGAAAATGATTTCTCCATTACACATTTCCCGTTGCAAAGCAGTTCATTTGCATATCAGGCCACTGGTGATGTCATAAGCAGGAGACTCCAGAGACACATTTAAAACACATTTTTTTCTCCTAATTTAGCCATTTGCTTGCAGTTTTGCTAATACAATGTATAGATCCTTGTTAATATTTTTATGCTCTACGTTCACAGTAAAAACAATATTCCGGTGATACCGTCCCTTTAATTTATACATTTGCAGTTCTCCTAACACAGCAAGGATCATTGTTGATAAAGGTGAGTAACTTCAGATGAGGAGTCTGAGAGCCGCACTCATACGGACATTACTGTTTTTCAGGACACGCATGTCATTCCTTTGCTCACATCGGTACTGAGAGACAAGAATCACTTTGAGAAGCCGGACGAGTTTTACCCGCAACATTTTCTGGATTCTGCAGGGAATTTTGTAAAGAAAGAGGCATTCTTGCCATTCTCAGCAGGTAAAGATACACATGCCTCCCAACATTTCCAGCATTCCGGCGTATCGGGACACCGAGGGGGGCGGGGCTTGTGAGGTAGAGCGGGGCCATGTGCCGCTTTCATTCAAACGTACAGCGCTACCACACTACATCCCAAACACAAGAGAATCTCCCTATAGGGTTTTTTCTGGTATGAATCCCCGAAAAGACAGAGGCAGAGCTCAGTGGGACAGACCACCGACATTGGGACTGTTCCGCCAGAAGCGGGGTCAGTTGGGCGGTATGGATACATGTTACAGATAGCACTATAACATTTCTAATAAATCTATAACAGTAAAGCTATATGCGGTTTAAGGACTCCCCTACTATTTTTAATGATAACCCCCACCAAAAGTAGAATGAAGTAGTATGCAAAAGTCAAGGAAAGGATCCAGCCACGGTGGACATGTTGTATCAATCTTTTTAATCCAGAAAAGGTACTTAAAAAGTAGCAATAAGGTGATATTTTTATGCAAAGTGTATACATTTTGGTCTCTTTTTTTCAGCACCTTGTATTAACCCTTTAAGGACCAGGGATTTTCCAAGGCCAAGGAGCAGAGCGTTTTTCAATTTTTAATATGCGGTTTTTGAAACATAATTTTCCTCTCTCTCATTTAACGCACCCATACAAGTTATATGTTATTTTTTAAAGGACAGTTAGAGCTTTCTTTTGATACCCTATACATAAAAATTATTACATTTTAGTATAAAAAAAATACATATAAAAGAGGAAATGTTTGGGGAAAAAAAAGTTTTTCCCCATTATTTTCCCAATAATAAGTGACACAACTAGTGCAATACTAACCCACTTATCCCCCCTAATTAACTAACTAATAAAAAAGAAAAATATTGGTTCCCAAACCCCCCTAAACAAAAAAGACAGAAAAAAAACTCTGAAGAGTGCGATGTCAGATCCATAAAAATCACACAACAGGCATGCAGGGGTTAAATTTTATTAAATAAATGTATTAAAATTACCTTTATTTATTAAAAAAAACTTTGTAAATTGCAAAAATAAAAATAAATTGTAAAAAAAAAAAACTAAATGAGGGCCATAAAGTGGAAGGAAACTGATCACAGTTACAAACTGTGATCAGCATTGAAAGGGTTAATTATTTTTTTTCTCTTCTCAGCAACATTCTTTTTTAATTTATTTTTACTTACAGGTCACTCTCTGTGCTTCACTATAAGAATGTGAAGCACAGAGAGTGAATTAGAGGCAGTGTGTCAACACACTGACTTTGCATCTAATTTGCATGTTATCGCGGTGATCACTCAATCACCGCGATCACATGCCCAGAAATCCACCGATCGGGTCCAGGAGCTTTGCCTCGGGTGCGAGGCTTAGTCCTGGACCCATTGCAGACTGGCTGGCGGTGCGCACGGAGCGCACCGCTGGCTAGACTGCATGACGAGTTAACTCGTCATAAGGTCGCGAAGGGGTTAATTATGCCGTTTGGCCAAAGCAGTCAATACAGCTGAATGGGAGATTTTTTTCCAACTCAGCTACTTTTTTCCTTAAGTCTGAAATTCCCATCTCAGTTCCCTGCCATACTCTC